>WEIT01012320.1:19679-50805 GCA_013389985.1 Dryoscopus gambensis | reverse complement strand
AGACATCCCCCCGCCCCCAGGGTCCGTGAGGGGAGAGGCACACCGAGACCCCCTCGGGGTCCGTGAGGGGAGAGGGATATCGGGACGCCCACTTCACCCCCGGGGTTTGTGAGGGCAGAGGGACGCCGAGCCCCCCACCCTCGGTGTCTGTGAGATGAGAGGGACACCAAGACCCTCCCGGTGTCTGTGAGGGAGGAGGGACGCCGAGATCGCCACCCCGCCCCCGGAGTCCTTGAGGGGAGAGGGACGCCGAGACTTCCACCTCTGGCTCTGTGAGGGAAGAGGGACTAACACCCCCTTTACCCTCCTTCGGGGTCCCTGAGGGGAGAGGCACCAACCTCCCCTTTGTCCTGTCCGTGTCCATGAGGGGAGAGGAACCGACACCCCCTCCCCGGGGTCTGTGAGGAGAGAGGGACCAACCACCCCCGTTTTTCCTTCCCGGTTCCGTGACGGGATCGACACACCCCCCGTTTCCTCCTTGCCGGGTCCTCAAGGGGAGAGGGACCGACTCCCCCACACGCCGGGTTGCTGTGAGGGAAGAGGGATCCGTCTTTTCTGGGATGCTGTGAGGAGAGAGACGCTTCTCTGGGAACCCAGGGGCCCCTCAGTGCTCTGCCTGCTGCTCTTTCCTCTATCCACTGCTTTTAATGTGCGGGAGCATGACCCTGGTTCTCTAACTGCGTGTTTTGATCCTTTTCCTGAGGAGGTTTTTGCCAGGAGGAGACTCTCACCCGCCGCTCTGTGAGTGCTGGAGCAGGCTGAGACTTCCCCGCACTGCATTCTTCCTCTGACCTTGCACCGTGTGTTCTCCCTCCCCTGCTCTTCCCTGTCCTCTAGCTCTGGCATGGGAGGTGCACAAATACCTTTCATCGTTTCCCAGACTACCGCTAGTGGAGTTACACTCAGTTCCCGCGAGTGCTTGGAGGTGCTGACATGCTTCCTTCTAGTTCCCGTGCTGAAAAGAGGCACAGGCAAGACCCCCTCGGGGTCGGTTTGTTGGCCCGCAGGCCTGAATGTGAGGGACAGAGAGGATCCCTTCTGATTCTCCTCTTCGGCCTGCGCCTTATCCCTGTGCATGAAGAAATTGCTGCAGCTGTGCTCCTTCTGAGATCTGTCAGCTGGTGGAAGAGGCTGTTGTCAGACGTATCCCGCCTTTCAACAATGTGTTAAAATTGCAGACTTTGCTCCTGGAGGATACTGATGGCTGGTTGGTTTGTTCTTGCAGGAAAAGACTGTACCAATTCCTGAAAAACTGAATGAATGGGCACCACGACCTCCCCCGGAGTTCGTTAGAGATGTCATGGGTAAAGATTCAACTCTTCAGATAACTCTGGGGTCAGCCACATTTAACTTAGAAAAGTGTTTAGCAGGGGAGGGCAGAGGTGGTTTGCTGCTGCTCATTTTGCTGGAGAAAAGAGGTGTGAAATGTGCTTTGAGAGCTGATTTTTCGAGTTTTATTTGGTTCTCTGGTTCCACTTTTCTGCTGGCTGTCAGAATGCGGAGAGAACAAAGCCCGTGGCACTGCAGCACGTGGGCTGCCTGCAGTGCAATAAGCTGCTGCTCTGGTGATGACAAGTAAATGATGATGAGTAAATCTGTCCTCTCCATGGATCTGAGAGTGCTCTGGAAGATTAGCAGTATGAGTCCCTCTTTTGACTGCTTTGAGTCTGAGTCTCAGGCCGTGAGAAGCAGGCACATGCAGCAGGTGTGACTGTGTGTGCCCAGGTGGGGAGCTGGCAGCTGACCCTGACCCAAGCACTCTGTGTACACTTTTACCTGCAGGGATTAAATGCAGTGGCTGTGGTATAAACTGGCTGCATGTAGAAGTTCTGGCTTTCTTTGAGACTCCATCCTTTCTAGAGATTGACTTTTCTTATTTAAGAATAATTGATCTTGGACTAAAGTTTTTATACACTTCTGAATAAAATCTTCAGCTTATTGGAATTCCCCCAAGGCTTTTTTAAATAGCTTTGCTGTGTGCTTGAGTTGAATTGTCTTGTTTTTCTGGGAGCACCTGACGTGCTGGGATTCTGTTGGTACCGAGAGCACCCCTGTTGCAGTCCCAGCTGCTGGGTTTTAATTAGGTGTCTTCTTTGAGGATTGTATTCCTGTACTTTCCCCTGAGAAATGGCTCGGGAGACACGGGAAGAGAGTGGAGCACAATGCTTAAAGCTCCTGCAAGGCTTCAACATGCAGGCTGATGCCAGCAAGAGAGTGCTGTAGGGATGTTATTTTTGAAGAAGCAGTTAAAAACTGTCAGTGGATCTGTCTTGCATGGGAAACTACAGTATCACCTTTTACCACCTTTCTGTTGACCTTATTTTGTATGTGAGATGCTGAAAATTAGTTGAAAGCAGCATCTGGAGGGTATTGTAGCTCACCTCTGCCTGTAGGAGAGTGGGGAGTGCATTTCATGTCTAGTTCTTTGCCTGCCTTGATGTGCAGCTAAGAGGGGGCTCTCCAGGGGGATAATTGTAGGACCTGCAGTGACCCAAAAGTGCGTGGGGTTTGCAGCTCGCTCTGGCTTTTGGTTGCAAGTTATTTTAGTTTAAAATGGTGACACGCTCCGTGTGTTGTTGGTAATTTTCATCTGACAGTGCCCTTTCCCGTGCCCCATCCCTCAGCATCCAGCTGTAGTCATTTGTGAGCATCTATTTTCCTTCTTTCCTAGCAGACTTAACTCTTCCTTGTTGCAGGTTCCAGTGCCGGAGCTGGGAGCGGGGAGTTCCACGTGTACCGGCACCTCCGTCGGCGAGAGTACCAGAGGCAAGATTTCATGGATGCCATGGCTGAGAAGGTCGGCACAACTCTTTATAACTCCCCCCACCCCAACTATTTGTTGTTCATTGCAAATCTGTGTTTTCTCTGAAAGTCATGTACAAATAATTCCGTTCTGAGCCACCCCTTGTCAGAGGAGTCTGTAGGAGTGTGTGATCCGTGGTGTCTGTGTCAGTACTGAAACATTTGGTGCTTTGTGTCAGACATGCTCCATCTCCTGTGTTCCCTGGGGTCCCAGCACGCAGTAAGGCCTCATGGGAATGAGCGTGTTCTCGGGCTGACTTGAAAATGCTTTAAAAGCTAGAAATCCCTGGTAACACTGCCTTGCACAGACAGAAACAAAGTGAGTGCCTGTGCACTGAGTCCAGATGTTTCTTTTAAGTCCTGATCGAGTAGAATGCCCTCCTCTTTCAGAGAGCACTATTATACACTCTCTTGGCCGAGATGAGTCCATATGTTAATGTTTGTGTCTCCAATTATTCATTTGTTTTCACTGAAACATTCATTAGGGCAGAAGCCCAACCTCCCTCATCTGTTTTGGTGAGGATTCCTCCCTCAGAAGGTTTCAATGTTTGGCTCAGGTTGCAGGTTAAACATGCTGTCTGTACAGGAGTCATCTCTAGGAACATGGCTTTGTATAAAGAAGCCAGACAAAACCTGGCAGAGCTCCCTTCTGTATTTTGCTAAAAGACTTCT
Source organism: Dryoscopus gambensis (assembly GCA_013389985.1). NCBI lineage: Eukaryota > Metazoa > Chordata > Aves > Passeriformes > Malaconotidae > Dryoscopus > Dryoscopus gambensis. Next base: position 47,331 of record WEIT01012320.1, on the reverse strand, counting down.
CCCTAAAAGGACATGACTTTTCGAAGAAGTATTTTAATTTAGATTGTGACCAAAGTATGACATGTGATCAATTACAGCAAAGACTAGATGAGGAATTCCAGAAGAAACTGGAGAGGAATAAGATGATTGCAGAAGAGCAAACAGCAAAACGCAGAAGGAAGCGGTAAGGGCAGATTTTTCCCAGGAGGCTTGACATGGAAGCCCTCACTCCCTGTGCCTCATCTGTAGCTGCATGCTCTGGATAAACACTGTCATTCTGTGTCTGCATCTATCAGCTGGGAAGTCTGGCTGTGGAAATTAAATTTGTCAGTGTCAGTGTTTGGTTTCCAAAGGTAGCTGTAAACCTGACAGGCTTTGCTGGGGTGGTTTCTTTTCCGTGCCACTGCTTGCAGGATAACTTTGGACTGGTTGAGCTGCTTTTGCTGACACTGTGGTCTTGACTGCAACATGCCTCACTGCCTATTTGTTTTAAGAATGTCACGAAGGGTTTGTGTGTATATCTGGATAAGTTTATGTCTGAATCATTTGATCCCAAGCAGTTTCGGTGCAAAACTGGGTGCTGCTTCATGGGTAGGCTGCTTCTGCCTACATCACTGAAATTCTGGCAGGCCAAGTCTAATAAGTTAGGTGGAAATACTAAAAAAATATTAAATCCATCTTTCTCTTAAATTTTAGACAAAATGAAACAATTACAAGATCGATGCTCTCGAGAAGTAGCCTGAGCACTGTAGTGCAGTGGCACAAGAATTTCAGTCCCATTCTCTGTGTCCAGGATGTCTCAGAAATAGCAAGGAATCATGCTCGGCTCTTTCCCGGGGTCTGACCCTGAGCAGCCTCTCCTTGCTGCTTTGCATGCTGTGGCTGAGAGCTGCTGTGGAAAGGCCTGTGCAGGGTGACTCACTGCCATGTTAACACAAAAGTGCACAACACAAACACTGTTGCCATCTTAGTTTAATTTAATGTGGTCCAACAGATGGCCAGCAAGTCGGATCTGGCCTGCTGCCTCTTCCCTGGCTGAGATGGAGAACAACTGTTCCAACAGCAGATGCTGCCTAAACACTAACACCTCCTTGTCCCCCTGCTATGCTCTAATGGTGTGGCTTTGCCCTGCAGGAGCCCCTCTAATTTCCCTCACCACCCTTCTCCTTTGTCCTGCTCCGACAGGTCCAGTTCCTGGCTCTCTGTTTCAAGAGAATTCAAGTAAGGTGTTGAGAGAGGAGCATGTGAATGCCAGGCTACTCTGCCTGTGTCTGCCATTAACTTGCCAGGTTGCCTTTGCTGGGCAAAGAATTGAAATTCTGCTGAAATTCATGCTGGGTTGCATGAATTGAAATTTCCTCTTAGCCCTAGTGCTACTCCTGGGGCCTGACATCCTGAGAAAGTACAGCCAAAGAGGAAGGTCAAAGCATACTGCACTATTTTTATTCAATTCAAGTACATATTACTGGTGATTTTCCCCTCCAGTGTTCAGTTCCTGCAGTCTGGGTTTTACACCATTTTCTCTTTGAGTTTATTAGCCTAGGTAGCTAAAATGTGGGGGCAGTTTTATTTTTGTTCCATCTGTGTTCCTGGAGATACTTGTGTATCATATAGTTTTGGTTGCAGTGGAGTCATGAAAGACTATTAAAAAATCCATTAATCTAAAAACAACATAGAAAAGTTTCTCTTGATCATGCGCTAAGTTTGCTCTTGCTGGATTTTCAGTTGAGCCCAAATTTAAATTGAATTTCTCTTCTGAAATCAGCTTTTCTAAGATGTCTGTAATATGTCCTTTATCAATGTATGAATGTGCAGAAGCTTTACAACACTGGATTTGCCAGAGAGTCTTTTTTCTTTGCTTTATAGCCAGAAGTTAAAAGAGAAGAAACTGCAAGCTAAGAAAAATAAACTTGAGCAAAAGAAGCAGGAAAAAGGTCAGTGAAATTTAGTTTACTTTTCTCAGGACTTGGTTCTGTTCCCTTATTGAAGCCTGGAAGGTTTTTTCCCACCCCCCATCCCAAGCATTCTCAATACATGGATTAAAGCTTGAGCCTTAAGCTTGTTATTTTAGCTAATGTTTCAAAATCCTCTTTGAAAGCCATCTATGTTGAGATTTAATCTTACAAATAACTTGGCTGTTTGTGAATATTTTCCATTTATTAGGGGAAGTTTTGGACAGCAAACTCTGGAATCTGAGTTTGTGGATGTTTTGCCCCAGCTATTCTGTTCAACTGCAGATTCAGAACCTCCGCTGCTCAGAAAGGCAGTATTGTTCTAGGCTGTGCTTTATTAAAGTATATTTTGAATGTGTATGGGAAAAAAAAATGCACAGCTTGGGCAGCAAGAAACTGAGTTATAATTTTGTGTGTAAGAAATGGAGCCACCTTGGTACCATCTGTTGCACAGGACTATTTTATTTGCATAGAAATAAAGGTGAAAAACCTGACTGCCTCCGTTCTCCTGCAGTCTTGAAAATTAATGTTCAGCAATGTCAGTGTAACTGTTTGCTCAAACTTTTGCATGCTCGTTGCTTCTTTTCAGTCTTTCAGTGAGTATATTTTGGCTTACTCTTTCAGCTGTCTTTTGTGAATTAGCACACAAATGGTTAATCTTAAAGTTACAGCAGTTTCTGGTAATTCTGCTGGAACAGGGACTTGCCTGACAGTTCTACCTTATTTGTGCTTTGCTTTTCAGAATTGGATCTGTTTCAGCTGAACCACTGCCAGCCTCCCATGTAAACACGGGAGGACAAATTGTTAGGTTAATTTTACTTGTGACAGCACGTGAATGTAGCAGAGTGAGTTTTTTGGGTGTTTTGTTTTGGTTTTGTTACATTTTTTTTTTTAAGCTACTCATTTATGAATTGTAACTGGGAGGAGAATTTTAAGTATGAGTCAACATACTTTTGTTCATTTTGAGTGAGCAAACAGAATACCCATCCCTTAGGGAGTGGCTGGGAGAGAGGAGAGCTGGATCAGGGACTGGCACTGTGTATGGGATTGCCGTGTACCCGTTGTGGGGCTGGAGTGGTTTTGTTTGGCACAGGTTGCTGAAAGACAGAATCCAAACTCCCTGGTCTTTGTAACAGTTCTTAACTCTTTACAGTTTGTGCTTCTCTATGTAAAATAATAATATCAGGGCAGAGAGAAGCCCCTCTTAGCCATTTTTAGTTTACTGAGAACAGCCTTTCCTTTTTTTTAGTTTTGTGTGCCCCGGGTTGTGATCTGAGAGTTTTTTCAAATTAATTAAAGTGTATTTGTTGGTTGTGGCAGGCAAACATATGTGTTCCTTTTTGAATGAATAAATTAAACCTCTGAATTGCCATGTTTCATCTTTGTTGTAGGAAAAACACTAAGAGAATAAGGGTTGGCACTGAATGAGGTCAGCTAATTGTTAAGGTTGCATTAATGAACAAACTCCCCATAAACCCTCGAAGTTCAGCACTTCACCACGCGGTGGCATCAGATCACTGATGCTAAATCCTGCATGAACTGGTCGGGACATTGAGCGTGTGACTGGGCCTGAGGAACAGGAAAGGGTGGAAAAATGGCTCTTGGATTCAGATCCCACTTTATGCCGTACCTCATTTTTATTATCGGTTATTTAATTTCTAGTAGATATTTCCTGGTTTTTTTAGCAGACTTCATAAGTTTTCTGTGACCCTTGTTAATCTTAGGCATATATTAATGAGTTCCTGTGTTTGCAGTATAGCAAACAGCCTGTAAAAGTTTATGCCACCTCATGGAGTTTCTGTGAACTTGGATAGCTGTAGGAATATACTGAGTCTTGCCTGTGGCTTCCCAGTGCTCTGTGTGATCCTTGAAAGTTCATCCCAGCCTGCAGAAGTGAGATTGGGAATGAGATAATGTATCACCTCAGTGTTTGACTACCTCTGTTTGAAAGAAATAATGTTCCAGAGGAGGTGGAGTTTGTTTAATGATGGACATAGTGACATTGGAGGTAAGGGAATTCTCCAGGGAAGAATTTGATATTCTGAGCTCCTCATCACTTGGCAGAATTAATAGAACCTGATTTGTGTTCCCTGAGTATCTGGGACTGCTTAGTTGTGAGATACTTAACAAGGAAGACACAGGGGAATATGTTACCCATCCGTGCTAATTAGCCTGGCCTAATACACATTTGCTGAGCACCTGAGACTGTTTTGTTGTGAAATGCTTCACAAGGAAGCCGGGTTCGGGAGCACCTCATCCATTCATCCTGTTTGTGTTTGTAGAACCTGGTCAATCCCAAGAGCAAGGCAGCAGCGAGGATGACGAAGAGGATAGCAAGGAGGAGGAAGAAAAGGAAGATGATGCTGAAGAGCCGAGTTTTGTGATGGGAAGAGGATGAGGCCTTCCAGGGACAGCTGGAAACACTGTTCATTGCTTTATATTCAGGAGCATGAAAGTCTTTCATCTCAGCCAAGCAGAACCCATTGGCGTACGTTACATCTGCTTAACGGGGCATGGCCTTCACGTCACAGGCCTGAGAGAAAATGATAGAGAAATGCCAAATAAGAGATTTTTTTCTTAATTGCTTGTATAACTGCTGTGCAGTCTGCTCTAAGTTTGCTCTAAAGAGTCAGCCATAAGTCTCTATGACCCTAGAGTTCTTTCTAACATGGCCCAGAGTGTTTTCCTGTCTGAAAGCTAAAACATAACTATTACCATTTAAGGGAAATATTACTGTGAAGGCTACGTATTCTGCTTATGTTGAAGCTGGTAGCAGTGGGATACATGAATCTAGGGGAAGAGTTTAGCCTAAAGTAGAAAAGTGGTCTGTAGCCAGACTCTCCTGCACTGTGAGTGTTCTGCATCTGGGGTTTTGTATGGGGTCATCTCTAACCCAAAGAAATCAGTTTATGTTGCTAGACAAGTTCTATAGATTTTTAATCAGGATCCCTTTTTTAATGCTAAAACTTTCCCTATTGCTTTTCTTCCATGTTTTTTAAATTAATAAAAGGGATGTGTTGGATTGTTCTGTCTTCTATTTTTTATTTTTGGAAAAGGATTTCAGTAAAATAAAGAGATGCTGCAGTGCTGCAGGAAGGGACAGAGAGATCAAGTGATGTGGCACACATGAAAATTTGGAGAAAGGTGTTAGCTGCATGTCACTTTTTGCTTTTGAATTGGAACAATACCTTTTCCCAAAGATTGTGTGTAAAGCCTCTGAATCCTGTGGCAGAAAGGCTTGGAATGGAATCATTTTGCTTGTGCTCAGCTTCCTATAATGACACCTGCCTTTCTCTCTGCTTGAGCTCTCTGCTTTGCACTTTGGATTCCCTGGTAGGAATCATAACATCTCTCTCTATATTTACTTATTGGTGCTTAAATGAAAAGCATATGCAGTGGTGGTTTTACTTGTAACTCTGTCTCTTCAGTGTATCTTTAATTAGAAGTGCCTGCTGGCTTTCAGACATGCTCATCCCAGAGCCTTGCATCCAGAATGCGGTGCTACTTCTTCTCAAGCCTTGGTTAATGCCAAATTATTTTAAGCAAAAACAGTAAAAAGGGAGAGTCTCTTTTTAGATTTCGCCTTTGTTGAGTAGTGCTGCCAGAAATCCTGCATTTTGTCTGAGCTGGCTTTATGTAATGGCTTCTCAGTGGTATTACCGTGGTGGCCGGGAAGCAGACGTGACCAAGTGATGTTTGTGTTTAGTTCCCCTGTACATATCCAAGGGCTTCAGAGCTGGATAACTTCTGACCTGCCAGGTCCATATCCTGCCCCCCAGGTTAGAGATCTGCATGGAACTGTTTTCTGCTCAATCTCCACAGGGGCAGGTGCTGCAGGTTGTGGCAGTGTTCCATTCAGATGCAGGATGGATGTTCTGCAGCTGGCATTTTCCCTGTGGAGAGATTAGTTACGAGCATTGCTTCACATGAATCCCCCTTAGGGCAGGCAAACCCTGTGCTGTAGGACAAGCCATAAAAATGTGAGGGTTTTTTATGGGCAGAGAAGAACTGAGAGTCTCACGGATAAAGATGTTCTGCTTCTGAGCTTGTCAGGCCTTTGAGCTGAGCAGGTGCTGTTCTGCATTAAGTAGAGCAGATGCTGCTGAGTGAGGACACGCTTCCCTCAGCCACGAGGAAGGTGAACTCGAGTTTGTCTTGGTGATTGAACAAATTCAGGTTGTGTGGCCTCCTCCTGCCTCCCTAAGACGCCACCGTTACCCGCGCTGAATTATTCATGCTCTGTTTTCTGGGAATGCTGAGTTTGTAGGTGAAATCCATAAACAGCAAAGAGAGCATGTTGGTGAAGGTGGGATCTGCCTCACGCTCTGTCTCGTCGGGGTGGCTGAGTGTAGCAGTAGGAGCTGTATTTGGTAGGTGTAGCTGTGAATTCCCATAAACACTCTGCCGTGTTGTGGTTGTTCGTGGCAGTACGAGCTCGTTGAGAATACAAAGCACATCAAAGGGAGGTTTCGAGGGGTGTTTCTTCATTTAGAATAAAATGCAAATACTATGTGACCTCAAAACGGGGAGAACGTCATCCATGGAGTAGAAAAGGGGAAGTGCTCCTGTGCATAGTAAAATCAAGAACAACTCTACAACTCCTTCCTATTCCAAATAGGGCACCAACAAAGCAGTAATAACTTACAAGCTTGAAACTGCCAAGGAGTTTGACCTGCTTACATTAAATTTGTGCTCTGGGTTGTTTTCTAGAGGAGTCCCTCTCCTTTCTCTGATGGAGATTAACCCTCAAGGGCTAAAGTTTGCTGTGTTCCATTTCTACGTGTTTGTGCATATGTGGGACCCCGAGAGGCAGCAGTGTTAGTGCTGAAACCGAGCAGGGGCGTTCCTGCTCTCAGAGGTGAAAAGCACACTCAGGATAACACGTATCTGTCTCTTTATTAGGTTTTTAAGGGTTGTTTTCCTTTGTTCCCTCCCCCAGGCAGAATGGAATTCAGGAAGATGGGATTACCCTGTGATAAAGCTGACCCATTGTGCTGCCTTTCAGCATTTTCTTTATCTCATTTCCAGGGAAGGAACTCCCTCTTTCCCATAAGGCTGTCCCTATCCTTTTGATGGGTTTATACAGGATTTCCTGCTGAGTCAATAGCGGAGGAGTGCAGGGAGATAGCAGTCGGGATTCGCAGGGAGCCTGTGCTCAGCCGGAGGAGGTTCAGCCCGGCGGAGGCAGAGCAGCGCTGCCTTTTGACTTATGTAAGTGGCGACTTTTTGCTGTATAATTAATAATTGTAATAAAAGCACATTTGCATCCCATTGCACCAATACCTTCTCTGTGGCAAGATGTAGAGATAACGCAAGGTCCAGACCCACTAACATCTTTACCAGTGGGTGGGTTTCAGCCCGACCGCGACTTTAGGGATCCGCAGACCTAATTTTTTTCCCTACAGATGCATGCTCACAGCGGGACCCCCGAGCGCTGCGGGAACGGCTCCGTGCCGGGGGGATGCCCTTTCTCTGTAACCGCTGAGTCCCTCCCCCGTTTCCAGAGACCCCCAGACCCCCGAGCGGCTCCCCCGGGGCGCAGGGGGCGAGCGCGGCCCCGGTTTCCCGGGAGGAGCGGGGGGCGCCGGGTCCGGCGGGGCGGGGGTCGCGTCCCCAGGCCCCGCCCCCGCCGCCCCTGGGGCCGCATCCCGCCCGCAGGGGGCTCATCCCCAGCGGGCCCCGCGCTCTGGGGCAGCGGGCGGCATCCCCTCAGGCGTGTTTGGGGTGTGGGGGGCTCGTCCTGCAGAGGTGGGAGCATGTCCTTCCCGCGGGGCTGCGGGAGGAGGGGGTCCCGTCCTGCCCGGGGTGCTGTGGGGGAAGTTGGATTTATCCTGCCTGAACAGGGATTCCCCTGCCCGGGGCGGTGTGGGGGGGCCGGGCCTCGTTCTGCCCGGCCGGGGGAATCCCGTGCGGGGTGGTGGTGGCGGGGTGCGCGCCTCGTCCTGCCTAGCTGGGGGCAACCCGCTGCACCTGGAGGGGCTGAATGGGAAGGGTCCGCTGTGGGCAGAGAAGGGGGTCCCGTCCTATCCGGCAGTGCTTTGGAGGTGCCGTGCGATGCAGAAGGCAGGCCGGCTCCCACGGGATATATCCGGACAGGGATCCTCTCGCTGGAGTGCTGTAGGGGAGACACCTCCAGCATACGGTGCAGGGAAGCCCCTGGCCCAGGGTGCTTTTGGAAGATCGTCGGGTTGGGTCCCATCCTGCCTGAGGAGTTGTGGAGGATCCTTGGGATGCTGGATCGGGATGCAGTGGTAGGAGGTTGCATCCTGCCTAGGAAAGATGGTCTGTCCGGGTTGCCTTCGGAGGGGAAGGTCCTAGCAGGGAGGGGGTCTCATCCTGGCTTGAGGGATCCCCTGTCTGAGGCTGCTGTTGGAGGGGAGATCCTCGCTGTGTGGGGTCACCTCCTGCCTGGGGTGTGCTGAGGGGGGCTGGGAAGGAGGAGAAATCCCCTGCTCAGGAGGTGCCCCGTGATGAGGATCCCAGCGGTGGTGGTGGGACCAGGGGGTCACATCCTGCCTGGCCTGCTGCCACAAGGGTGATCACAGCTATGGGGTTTTCACTCCCTGCCTGAATACTCTGACACCCCAGGAGTGCTGCCTGGGGGAGTCCCAAGTCAGAAGAGAACGTAGGAAGGGGTTTCTCACGGCAGGGAGGGCTTGAGCTCATGGGGGTGGGAGTGGCAGGGCTTGGGATTTAGCTTAGCCATGGCCTGCAGGGGCTTGAACATTGTTAGACAGAGAAGGAAGGGACTGGCACAAACGCACAGACCAGTCTGGGGGTGTGTGGTGGAAACCTGGGGCTGGCATCCCAAAACCAGGCAGAGGAGCTGCCAGCGCTGCAGAGACAGCGCTCTGTGGGTGACTGAGCACGGCAGTGGTGGGAGAGGGATCCGCACAGCTCGGCCCTGGTGGCGTCCGCTTCATTCCCAGCTGTGGAGAAATCCCCACACGTGCACCGAGATGTGAGGAGGCAGTGGCTTTCCCTTTTCCCAAGGACAGCACTTGGCAGGTTAAGAAAATCAACATAAGGGAGCAATCAGAGAGCTTTCTGTCCTACCAGCGCGAGATGAAGCGGGGTCAGGTGCGTCGGTGGCGCAGTGGAAGTGAGTGAAGACACAACTGGGATGGACTCTGCCAGGGCTGCCTGAGGAAAAGGTCTCCTGGAGAATTCCTCATTCCCTATCCAGAACTCAACAGCCCTGTGCAGTCAAACCCTGTAGGATAGTTATTTCCATAAGAACAAGTATCCTAAACCTTTAACTTTGCAAGGCAGGAGGGTGAAATCTCCAGAATAAGCCTCCCTGATTCAGACAGGCTGAAAAGTATTTCCAGAGTAAAACTGCTCCAGCTACAGCACGTGTAAAATGCTTCTTTGGTCTTGTGTTTCAGCCCTTGGAGCCCTCCACCCAGTCCCTCCATGTCCATAGCCAGCAAGGTGAGTTTGACTTCCTGGCACTGCTTGTGTGGGTTGCATTTGTGTTTATGGATTTTATTCTGAAGCTGTTTACTTATTTGAGAACATCTCTTGGGCTGCTCCAGAAAGAAAATTCAGCCTTTTGGTATTTTTAGCTTATTTTTCTAAGGAAAGAAGCAGATGTGATTTGGTTCTCTTGCCCTCTCTCTGTAACCTCTAAATTCATTTGTCTTTTTAATGGAATTTGGCCCAGGGGTCAAAGTTTCCTACACAGAAAGTTCTTAAGTATTTTGTGAAAATAAATGGCAGAGTAGAGGCCATCACTGTCCAGCTGGGGACAAAGTGAATGAATTCACTGCACGCTATACGTGGCAGGATCCACACAGGATGTTGTCACAGGAAGCAGCTTCATGATTTTGCTGCTCACAGACTGTTTCTTCCTCCAGTCCCCGCAGGAGGCTTTTTTATTCTGTAAAATAGGTGATTCTTGCCTTTTCTGGAAACACAGATCAAGCAGGAAGGTTTGTCCCTGTTACTCATTCTCTTCTTGTTTTTATTATGGCGTGAATGTTCTATTATTGCCTTTCTTTTTGTTTGTTTGTTTTCGGTGGGGTTTTTTTTGTTACTTTTAAATATTTTGAAAACTCCTGAGCAGGTCAGGAGCCTCCCGGGAGTGTTCCAGGGGCTGTAATAATGGCCTTGTCAAAACCTGCCCAGGAATCATCTTGTGCTGCCATCCTTGTTATGTCTGAGGGGGCTGGAACCTGGAAGCCCCCCACATGTTCAGGAGGCACAATCTTGGACCTGCAGTGCTTTATTGCTGATCTTTGTTATTGTTCCTGAAACAGCTTCCTTCCCTTTTAGAAACAGCATTCAGGGTTGTGGGCCGCTGATGTCCTTTTGATCTTTGCCACTTCTCCAAGTCTCCCAGCAGTCATGGCTTTATTAGCTGTCCCCAGGTGGCCCCTGTTCATAGGGAGCTGGGGGGGTGCAGGCAGGGCTGAAAGGTGCCTGTGACCTTGAGAGGTGATGCTGAGACTAATTAGTGCCACGCCAGGTGTGATTCTGGGCAGCATCTCCTCCTCCTGGGAGCTGGTGGGTGTTTTATAGCCAGAAAGGTGTTGCCCTGGTGTCTGTCTGTCACCACCACAGTGCTCAGTGACAGAGTTATGAGTGAGGGGATTAAACAAAGAATTGTGGTTTCCATTCTTTGGAAGGCTGAGATAGTTTCAGATGTCTGTCAGAGCGAGAAATTTTTTGCACAGAACATTCCATGGATGTCGTTCCATGTCTGGGCATCACCGGAGCCGTTCTGGAGCAGCATGGGGATGTGGTGGTGTAAGGCATCCACCACCTGGAATATTCGTGCTGCTTTCATACATCTCTCAGTGTAATCCCTTGAATCCACAGATGAGGGAATTTCCTGGAAGTAGCTCACTTTTCCCCTTGGAACTGACTTTTCCTTTCCCTCTGCTCCGAGCTACTGGTGGGAGTAAGGGAACAGGATTCTCGGTCAGATGTGGCTGATAAATGGAGTGTGAGCAGCTCAGGAAATTTAACTTCCCGCTGCAACAGCCTGGGAAGTTCATTTGTTAACCCTACACAGCATTCAGCTCTGTTATTATTGGGGGAGTTTAGGGGAGAACTGTGTCCATCTAAACTTGTGATGGAGCAGTGGTCTACCTGAGAAAAACTGGTGTGCTGCTTTGAAAGTAAACCAGCGGGAGAAATTAACCCCCATACAAATACCTTGAGACAGACTTCAGGTCGGAGTTACAGTTTAATAGGCAGATTGCAATAGATACAATGATACAGAAAAACTGGCTTAAACCCACAAAGTCAGAGTACAACGTGGCCCCTGTTGGTCAGGGCGCTGCTCGCAGTCCGATTAAGCAGTGGTTGCAGTGTTTTTGAAGTGATGGTTGCAGTCCTGTCGAAAGCAGTGGTCCTGTGGAAAGCTCTGGTTCCCCCTGTGGAAGTTCAGGTCCTCCTCTGGATGTCCGGTGGTGGTGGTGGTGGTGGTGGTGTTCAAGTCCCCAAACCTACATACAGTCAGATTCAGGCAGGAATGTTCAGTACCTCCCCCAGGGCAGGGAATTTCACAGTGGAATGATGTGATCCTGTGAGTCACTGGATATTCTGGGGAGTCCTCTATGGCCTAGGTCGTTACAGCTGCCCGGTGGTGCCATCGAGCCATTGTCAGGGATGACCCCCTTGGGCTGGGTGTAGTTGCCACGGCTGAGTTAATCAATTTGTGAAGACAAAGAAACACCATCCTGGCATGCAGGGTTTGCCTCCTTCCCTTATCTAACACCCAGCTTGCAGCCTGGGGGGTCGGGTGTGCCCTGTGCAGCTCCTGCAAACGACCATTAAGAGTTGATCAGGAATAATGTAGAGGGGCATAGAATACGCAGTTTGGTTACACCCCCCGTTGTAACCCAGGAGGAATGGTTTCCAAAGAAGGAGCAAAAAGTGACTCCCTGAACTGGTGTTACTTTGGTACTCTGAGGAGGTGCATTTGGAGCCAGCCCATAATGCTCTGGGAAATGAACTGTCAGCTCAGAACAAAGATAAGATTGGGGGCCAAGTGTATTTATGTAAAACAATTTTTATTCGCGAGAAGGAATTAAAGGGCAAAGTTGAGGTGCCTGCTCTGAAATGAAAATCCAGATGCTGTGCAGCCTTCCTGAATTCCAGCTGGAGCAGTTCCTGGGTGTACCTTTGTAGTCTTTCCTAGTTCTTGTGGTCATTTTTGGCAATTATGGATGGTCCTTTCTCAGTTCTGTCTTCCAAGTGTGATGTTATTTCGTCCATCATTTTCCACTGACCAGGGGCAACTTTGTTCAACTGTAGCTTTTCCAGGAGTTGATGCTCATCCTATCCACCACTCCCTCTTGAACATGACTGTTTTGTTCCCTCAGCATTTCTCTCATCATGAGTTCTGAATTAAACGTCCCGGTGGATCCATCCACTCCTGCTTGCTGCTCTGAGCCTGGCACAAAGGGCATGGATTATCGGGACTGGGTCCGGCGCAGCTACCTGGAGTTGGTCACATCCAACCACCACTCCGTTCAAGCCCTTTCCTGGAGAAAATTGTACCTGAGCCGAGCCAAACTGAAAGCCTCCAGCAGAACCTCTGCTCTGCTCTCTGGATTTGCAATGGTATGCGTGTTTTATGGCTTTTTTGAACTGTGAAGGTTTTCGGGTTCCCTAAAATCAACTATTAATCAGTGTTTTCCTCCTGGGAAGGAGCAGGGAGTTGTTTCCTGAAGAGACAGGAGGCATCTGCCTGGGTGCTTCTGTTTGGCTGCTGCTGCACAGTTTGAGGCTGGCTGTCTCACTGCAGCAGGGATACATGAGCTGTCTAACAGCCAACCCACACACTCCCAAGACAGCCCTATAAAAATACTAATCCCCTACCTGCGAGTGATCCCACAGAGCTCCAGCAGCATTGCTAAACAATCCAGGACCTCCTTTGGCCCCGAGACTGACTGGTGCTGGCTGGCTTCATGCAAGGCTGCTCTTGGGCGTGGAGCACTTTCAGGCCCCTGTGGTTGCTGTGGTCCTGAACGTTGTTTTAATTTCTCTGTGTGTTTTCTCAGGTCACGGTGTCTAAAATAAAGTGGAGGTTGGGTCACAGTCTGCCAAAGTGAAGTTTGCATAGTGTGATCAGGGAGATCGTGTTATACCACTGAGGTGTGAGAAGAGGCCCTGAGCCTCAGACCTGGTGTCAGAGGGCTCTGCAGCCTGCGGGGAGCCAAACCGGGTGTATTTTTGTCAGTGCTGCCTGTTGGAAGTGATCCCTGGTGCTTGCTTTCCGCTGTGCAGCACTTGGGTGTTATTTGGAAGCGATTTGCATGGGTCGGAACCGTGTCAGGAGTGAGCAAATAAACAAGACTGAGACAGTCAGTGGTCCAGTGCTCAGGCCTGTGTGAGCTGTGTGTTAAAACACCACCATGCTGTGTCACTGTGAGCCCCTTCATGTCCCCTCTGCTTTTGCTTACTGGGAATGAGAATTGAAACCAGTTTGGGGGAGGTTTCCTGTTCAGGAAATGGGCAGGTCTGGTTGTTCCCATGGTCTGTCAGCAGAGGGGCAGAGGGCAACCCCTGGGTAGCGTGGGAGATGATGTGAAGATGTTTCATCCTCCAGCTCAGAAGCTGGGGGGGAAAGACAGACCTCAGGAACTTTCCAGATAGCCTTTCTTGTTTTATTTTAACTTCTTCTGCTGATTTTTCCTCCCCCAGCCCCCCAGATCATGAATCATCTGACATTACAACAGTCTGGGATGATGAAGTTGGTCACCCAAAGTGAAGCTGGAAAGCTGCAGGCGGGGGTTGCAGTGGGAGCAGGCTGGAGTGGGGACAGGGTGCTCAGTTGCTTTGTCATTGCTCTCCACTCACTAGCTCTGTGCAAAAGATGCTCTTAAAAGCTTTTCACAAAGTCTCTGCTGGTTTGTAACCAAACTTGTGTGCTGCAGGGGCAGAAGGTCCCTCTCTGCTCTTTTTGAGAAAGCTGCGTGGTCTCCTGTAGGTTTCTCTTACTCAGGAGTTTTCTTAACTCTAAAAAGCCTCTCAGGTGCATGCCCTGTGTGCCTCTGGTTCCTGGAGTTCTGTTGTGACTCTTGTCTGTCACATGATTATTAAATTAACATTTTGGATCGTTGGGGACTGACCTACCAGCGTGGTCACACGAGGGGTCCGTGCTGGGTGTGCTGCCACTGGCACCACTGGGACTCGGGGGCTTGCAGCCCACCCACCCTGAGGGGCTGAACCACATCTCTGAAAACAAAGCACGCTTTCTCAACTCTCACAGCAGAAAGTTGCTGCAAGTCTTTGGCAAACACACAAAATTAACCACTGGTTTTACATTCTCTTTGAACTGTTCCAAGTGCAGTTGAATATACACAGGTAAGTAGTGTTAATTATGGTCACCAGCCTAACGTAAGAAATAGACCTGAAATCAGTAACTAAGAAAAAAAAATCTCTTTCAGTAAGGAATTCTCTTTATTAGCAAGCTTTTCCCGCAGCTGACTGGAAAGCTGAGATATTTGTTCCTAGTGGCTCATTTCTCCACTGGTAGTTTGGCACGCATGTATTTCATACACGGATGTTTGCTCTCTAATAAGAGCACCTCTTTGGCTATTGATGAAAGAAGAGAAGTTATTTAGAGATAAATATGTGTAGACGTGGCACTTAGGGACATGGTTTAGTGGTGGACTTGGCAGTGCTGGAGTAATGGTTGGATTCTGTGATCTTAAAGGTGTTTTCCCATCTGAATGATTCCGTGATTCTATTAAGTAGTTTCCCCAAAGCCTCGAGTGCATTTAACTACCTAAACAAATGTCATCCAGGGCTTGGCTATTGCTTTATTTACTTCCCTGTCAGTGTGTTTGATGCAAGCTGGTTTCATATTGGCTGAAATTATTGCGAGCTGATGGATATTTAATCAACAGGCGGTGGCTCTGATCCAGCTCCTTCTGGACAGGCTGCAGAACAATGCAAACCTTCCTCGTTACCATCTCTGGTATTTCTGGCAGAGCACTGGGCAGGTCAGGAGGATGTGGGTCATTCCAGTGCCAGGTTTGCTTGGAGGTGGGCTGTAAGGCAGCTGTATCTGCCCCGAGGAGGCTGCAAATAAAGGAAATTTAGAGGGAGCTTAGGAAACCTCCTTAATATTTTTCCTGATGGAAATAAGAGCTATTACTGCAATTCCCTCTTCTCAATACTTGTCCGATTGCTACGGGATATGTATTTGATTAAAAAAACCAAACCAAAACAAAAACCCCGACAGATCTGCTGGAGTGATTGTTTTTACAGTCTGCCAAACCCTCTGTGTGAATGTGTCATGGTTTATGTTAAGCCATTTGTCATCCTTTTGCCTGATATTATCTGTCCTGGTCTAAATTTCTCAAGATGAATACATCTTTGTTGTGGACAGCCTGAGCTATACTGGTCTAAAACCCACCATCATTGCATGTAATTTAATTGCAGTTTAATTCTAAAATGTTGTGAGCACTTGATCCTGTAATTCTGGAGTTCAACCAGGTGATTCTCAAGCTTAAAATTAAGCCTGTGCTGAAATATTCCATTGTCAGAGAGCTCAGCCTTGCAAAGTTGCTGCTGGGAAGAGGTTAAAGTAAAGGGAGCTATTACCTGGAAGAGTATAATTGTATCAAACATGACATATTAATAGTTTTACAGGCTAGGCAGCATATTTAATGATTTTTAAATGGGTTATGTCAGCTTGCCCTCTTTCTCTTATCCCGGTCAGGGAATGACATGACAGCCTGTGCTGGGTAGAGCAATAGGAGTTCACTCACCTTTTCAGTACTTGTTTGGGTTAAATGAACTGATTTTCTGCCTTGTTGCCCTATCTGGATTGTTGATGTTTTTCCCCGAAATACCTCTTACTGAGCCATCACTCAGTGTTAAAAATTCATCACATTGCACAGCTGAAGCTCGCCCTGGGGAATAGGTTAGGCTGGGAGGAAACATCCAATTAGCTGAAAAGTGCTGCTCATACGAAGGATAACAAGCAGAAATTGATATGTTGACATCAGCCAGGCTTTCAGCTTTAATATAAAGCTATAAATTGGACATGCAGGTACAATTCCCATTCAGCTGTGTCTCTGGCTATTACAGCGCCCCGTAATGAACAATGCACCTGCAGGTTCTCCTGGCTGATGGGGTGTGACTGGCAGCCACAGTGCTGTACAAATTCGTTGTACAGTGAAGCAGAGAATAAGTCTGATCTCCTCCCTCTCGAATCAATATGAGGGGAGCTGCAAAGGGAACGTACACAAGGCAACGTGAAATGTGTTCTCATTAAACTGACCTTGCAATTCATAGTGGAGCCAATCCTGTGAAAGGATTTTCTCTGCTATACAACAAGAACTGCTGTAAACTGCAACCAGGAGCCTGTAAAAACAAACAGAGGTAAAACCCCGACATGTTCATGATCATAACAGAAGGCTGGGAATGCCCAAGAGCTGTCACAGTATTTTTGGTGTCTCTAGTATCTTAAATAGTTGATGTAGCTATAAAATCCAGACTTGTAGAGATTGACCATTTTCCACACGTGTTGTATCTTGTTTGCTGGTAAATGTGTTCAGACTTGACTGTGATCTGATGGGTTTCAGAGCAAATGCAGGTGAGGCAGCAGTCATGCCAACTGGTTTCCATTCCCTGCAATCCTTTTCAGGGCTCCAACAGGGACAACATGAGCATACCCCTAATCTTGCAGTGCCTAAATAATATCATTAACAAGTAATGCCAGAGCAAGTGGTGCAGGTGATTATACAGAGTCTGAAATGGCTGCTCAGGGGAGTCTCATGTGAAATCTGGATAACGTAATCATGAGTCAGTTCTGCAAAATCCTTCTGTGTCCCAGAATCGAGTGCAGATTTGAAACTTTGCCTTCTCATTATGTTCTTGAGAGGGGCTTCTTTCCAGCAAGCTGTGCTGTGCCGGAGCAGCAGGTCAGCTGGGATCACCAGAGGTTTTCCTTGCTGCCAAGAGAGTTAACTTCTCTGCAAATCACGAAGTGCAGCTGCAGATCCAAGCCAGCTGCTGGAGAGGAATGTTTGATAGTCTTGTGCACTGCTTTTGTGGCTTCTTTTAGCAGGAGGTTTGTGCAGTCCTTTCGGGGATGCCAGCACACACAGGTACTGATTTGCTTCACAGGTAGCTTAAGTAATTGTACAGATTCTTATGCTAAACCAGTAAACAGGACTCCAGTTCTGATCTCAAAAGAGCCTCCTGCTCTCTTGCACATATTCTGCTTCTTATGCTTTATTTGATTAAAGTAAAAATAGCTTTAGAGACCTGCTGTATGATAGCTCTTGTTTTGGGAAGCCAGCTCCTGAGTTGCTTCCTGAGACTCCCATAAGCCAGTAGCTGTCCACTTCTGCTGAGTGTATCACTGTTACTACCTCTCAAGGGAGAAATTTGAGGATATAAATAACTTAAAAGTTATTTATCTGGGCGTATTTGTAATAAAAACAAATGTAAACTGTTCTGAGAATAGAAGGCAGTTATTTTAATTATGGGCTAACTTAAATTGTAAATTAGATTGTGTGCTTCCCATGCTGGGTAGTGAAACCTGGCGGGCCACTGGCCAGAGGAGCTGCTTGGTTTTGCTTTTCTTAACATGCCTGAAGTTGAAACTTCCTGCGCTGCAGCCGCCAGGAAGGAGTGGCAGGAGAGGGTGTGATGGTGGGTTGTAGCAGGCTGTCAGCTGCCTCCCAGCCCCACGTGGCATCTAATGAGCTCCTTCTGTTGTGTGCTGGGTTTGGGGCAGTTCCTGTGGCTCGTGGTGGCAAGGAGAGACGTGTTCTTAGAGAAAACCACGGCCTCAGAAAGGCCACAGCACAGGCGGCGCGTGCGTCCCGGTGGGCGACAGCAGTGATCCATCTGGGCTGCCATTCCAAAAAGCTCTGGAGTGTGTACTTGACCTTAGGTGTTCTTCCTGAATCAAGATGCTTTCCTGGACGAATGCCCTGAAAAGAGGAAAGCCAGCAGGTGCTGACAAGCTCTTTGTCCTTTCCCCAGGTCGCCATGGTGGAGGTGCAGCTGGAGGTGCAGTACAAGTACCCCCAGATGCTGCTGATCGCCTTCAGCGCCTGCACGACGGTGCTCGTGGCCGTTCACCTCTTCGCCCTCCTCATCAGCACCTGCATCCTGCCCAACGTGGAGGCCGTGAGCAACATCCACAACCTGAACTCCATCAGCGAGTCCCCGCACGAGCGCATGCACCCCTACATCGAGCTGGCCTGGGGCTTCTCCACCGTCCTGGGAATCCTCCTTTTCCTTGCGGAAGTCGTGCTCCTGTGCTGGATAAAATTCCTGCCGGTGGGCTCCATCCTGAAAAACGAGACCACCAACGTGGAGAAGCCCAGCAGCCACGCGGGGTGGCAGTCGGCGCTGGTGTCCACCATCATCATGGTCCCCGTGGGTCTGATTTTTGTCGTCTTCACCATTCACTTCTACCGCTCCTTGGTGCGGCACAAAACGGAGCGGCACAACCGGGAGATCGAGGAGCTCCACAAACTGAAAGTGCAGCTAGATGGGCATGACAGAGGCATGCAGGTGGTGTGACAGAGCCTGCACACAGCTCGGCCAGGGCTGAGAGCAAAATACCTGGTCTGCTGCTTGGTGAGACGCACCAGGGATGGATTGTCTTGAGGCTTAAATCTGTAATTGCTACTTGCCTGCCATTTCTAGCTGTGGGTTCTTGTGCTGTTCCGCGTGCTGGGGGCTCTGCCCTGATTCTGGTCCCACACACTTGGTACTTAAGTCAACACTGCCAGGGTGTTCAAGGTCAAAACTTTATCTACCTTAACACTGGTAGTCAAAAATCTGTATTTTTTACAAATGCAATATTCTGTTGACAAAAGTGAAACTGCATCGGCTGTCCCAAAAGCCAGTGTGTGTGTGTGAAGGACCTGTCTCACATGTCAGAACTCCCTGGCTGTCAGTGCAGCCACAATTAATTGGCAGCTCGTTCCTAGAGCAGAGCTGGTTAATGTGGGTACCTGCAGCTGACTCAAGGACATCCAGGAAAGCACAACAGAAACTGAGAATGTTGATCACCGTTGTTCCAAAGCAAGTATTCCATAAATACATAACCAGAAAGAAAACAGCCTTAGCTTTTATGTTCTCTTCTTGCTATTCTTTACTATATTTTTACGGCTTGGGATGTAGAATTTTGAATTGCAGGAGGCTGGGAAGTTCTCTTGTACTTTCTTCAGCAGCATCTGTCACTTTAGATTGAGTAAGTGCCAAGATCATGTGTTTTTTCCCAAAAGAGGCAAGAGTGTCCAGGGAAGGCTTACAGGTGTTTTAGTTTTAACAAGGACATTCTTAAAACAGAACAGTGACAGGGAATTTAATGAGACAAGACTTTGAAGGACTAGCAAAGCAAGTTTCAAGGAGGTAAAGGAGTGACAGCAAGTATTGCAGAAATCTGCCACTGTGTCTTCTTCATTTGTGCATTCCTGCGATGCCTTTTGCCCAGTTTGCTGGAGAGAACAAGCCCAGTCCTGTGCTCTTTCATCATTTGGGGTTTGGTGTTTTTTTCCTTTTTTAATTGGCTGTAGCATTTTTCTGTCAGAAATGAATGCTTCCTTTCTCCCTCCACCAAAGCAGACAAGTCCTCTGGTGGAACCTGGAGCTGCCCTGGCGAGCTGGATCTGGCAGGAATGCTGTGTGCCATTAGAGAGCTATCCCTTTCCTTTGAGCTCATTTCTTTTTTCAGCAGCTGAGACAATGACACTTGCATGTCTGTGCTGCTTAGCACGGAAAGCTTGTCAATTCCACAGCATCCTTGTGGGTGAAGACTTCTGTAAAAAAAAAAAATCATGATTTTTGGTAACTTTTTGGAGAGAAAAGAGTGTTTTGCAATCATCAGCTCTTTTAAGGGAAAGTCAGGCTTTCTGCCACACAGGGCTGCAAGAAGCATAAGCACATTTTCTTGGCCCTGACGCTGCGCTGGTTTCCTCCTCTGCACTCCAAAACTGCAGTTTCAGAGTCTCCGAGGCCTTATAGGTTTCTGAAATCATTAAGGATGTTTATAGTGTTCTATTTAACCCTGGTCCCTTATTCCACTGGGACTTGAGGACTCTAATGGCAGTGAATTACATGTCAGCTTCCCAGGAGGGAGAGTACACGCAAACCCCAGGGCAGCAGGGTGAGACTATCCCAATATTCCTCTCTGGCGAGGGCCTTGGGAAACCAACTCTCATCTCTCTTGTTTACATGCGAATGTGAGCATTGCTGAACAAGTTGCTTAGCACTGTGTCTGTGGCTTTCATCTGTTGTCCTTGCTGCAGTTGGCATGTACCATATTGGCTGATGTGCAGCAAAGAAAATAGTCTTTGTGTGCTAAATGACTAATCTGTACTCGTGTGCATAGGCCAAAAACAAGGAGTGTCCTCCAGGAAGTGGGGTGGTCGTGAAATTCATACGAACTCCCCAGGACTCTGCCCTCTCTCCCTCCTCTTTTTACCGTAATAAAAATTAAAAGGTTTATACAACAGAATCAGAGTTGAGTTTTGTGCCAAGTGCTACACGTGTCGGCTCCTCCACCAACAGAATTTCTGTTGTGAGGCCAGAGCCAGAGCAGATGGGATGAATCTCTCATCTGTACTTTGCACTCTCCTCTAACATCAGTAATAGTAAGACCTTGTGTGCTGAGGGGCTCAGGAGGCTGTCGAGGAAAGTATTTTGCACCATTTTTGCAATATCTTTTTAAAAGGTTTCCCCCTGTGCATACAGTGCTGCAAAAGCAATGCAGTTTGTTTGGAAACAGCCAAGTGGTTCATTTAATTTTTTCAAATGTAATAAACCTCAGCAAATGGAGAAATGCCGCAGAAATTGTGCTTTGATTTTGTAGAATAACTAGTTGAGGCTTTGGTGGGACTGGATTCAAGATCAGTCTCAAGGCACCACATCTGTGGCTGGAGTGGGATCACCTTACTCCAGGGCGGAGCCTGAGGTTGAGTTTGGGATGGTGTCCCAAGGGCAAATGCTCTTAAAACAGAATAATAACATGCTTTCCTGTCTTTGCTTGCAGCTCCATTTCTTGTGTCTCTCTGGGCACTGAGTTCTCCCTTCCATGAGAAGCCCAGTGGGGTATTTTTGCTCTTTGATTCTCAAGGTTACCCATCACTTTTGTGCTGTAACTCCTTTCCCAAGAACAGCACTTGCTTGTCTTGCTCCTGCCTCTCTTCCTGCAACTTGTTTACATTTTCACCGCTGCTGGGTCCAGACTTGTGTTGCAGAAATGTTAGCTGTGGTACCAGCCACAGGAGTTCATCCATAAAGGGAGGAGTAGGGATGTTGTAGTGGTCCAGCTGGGTGTTTCTGTGCTACAGCACCAGAAAATCCTCCTTGCTCGTGCTGCTGCCCCCGTGGCTGTCAGCAGGATTCCCATCAGTCAAGCCAGCCTTTCCACACCGTCACTGCTGTCCCAGCAGGGCTGGCAGCGCTCTGTGTCACGTCTGGGTTTGTCTGCCCGTGCCTGGCCACGTCTGTCCTGTGCTGTCACCTCTCTGTCGTTCCTGGGCTGTCTGTCGTTCTTGGAGTGCTCCAGGTTTTGTGTGGCTGCAGTCCTGCAGTGCCTGCCTGGAGATGCTTCTCCCAAGGGTTCCACCCTCAGCTGGGGAGGTGTGTTGAGGATCCCCGCTGGCGTGTGTTGGCTCTCTGTGCCAGCTTTGGGCCCTGGGCTGCTGCAGTGTGGGGGGGCTGCTGCCCTAATTCTCAGTTCCCCTTGGGCTGTGGCTCTCTGGACCACTTATTGCCTCGTTTGAGCTATTTCTCCAATTTTTGCACTGGAGCTTAGCACAGGGACAGCCATGATCTTGCTTCAGAGTCCTATGTCTTCCTCCAGATTTTTTTTTTGGACAGTTTTTGCCCAGCAGGAAAATGCCTGGGACCCTGCCTGCCCACCCTAATGCAGGGAAGGAGCTCTCAAGGACAGGGGAGCAACACTTCTTTGTATCATTCCCGGGCACTGGCCTTGGTTTAGGAGGCAATTCCTCTCTCCCTTTCCCTCTTAGCAGGAGTAAAAATGGGGCACGACCTCGAGCTGGAGGGAGCAGGCTCGGGTTCTCCCTTGGCTGTGTTCAGTGGCAGCTCTCACTCTGTGATCTCCCTATTTTTAACATCGCCCCGGGGCAGGCCTGGCTCCCCGTTCCAGTGGAGAGGAGGCTCTCGGGGAGACTTTCCGACCGTGAGAGATGGAGTAATGTTGGATGTGAGCATGTGACGGATGAAAGCGATACCGTGCGAGAGCCGCGGGAGGAGGGAGGGCTGCGGTACGCGCTCAGATATGTGCAAGTGTTTATGGAGAGCTCTGGGCTGGGTGCAGCTGCAGAGCGAACATCCTTCCACATCCTTCCACATCCCTCATTTCCCTGGCCCTGGGGTGTGGGGATGGGCAATCCCAGTTTGCCTCGAGGTTACCTGTGCTGGGCTCGGGGGTGGAGGTGCTCCTCCTGCCTTGCCGGGGGATTTCACAATGTGCTTTCTCTTCTTTTCCTGCCTTCAAGCAAACAAACAAAAGGCCTTGGAGTTTCCCTGCTGCTGTAGATTCCTTATCTTTTAAATCTCATTGCATCAACTTCTAAGACAACTTCCTCAACACCCCCTCAAGCCACAGTCTCAAATTCAGTGGGGGTATTTTCTGATTAACTCGCAGGCTCTCGCTCTCCTCTACAGCCACCTCAAAGCAGATTCAGTAATTAAAACTGACTGGCTGGATTTGGAGAGTATTTCCCTGAATCCCTGTGTGTCCAGCTGGGAGCTTGCTTTCTGCCCAAAGGTGTGACAGCCATGAGTGCTAAGAGAGAAAAAAAAAATCTGTATTTCAGCTTTGCCTGTTCTTGTTTTACCTCTGCATGAACAATATTTAATGTAGAGCAACAAATGTATCTCAGTTATTGCCCAGCTGTGTGAGAGAAACTGCATAAACTTGCTCAGTTTTATGCTTCTTGGTGATTTCAGACTGATTTTTTGAAAGGCAGCCCAAGTCCTCCAGCATCCTCTATGGGTTAACTTGGGTTCTGCCTTTTTGAAAAAAAAGCTTGGTCAGATATTATCGTTCTCCTTCTGCAATGCACAAGGAGATAACAATTAGATGTACTTCCTTTTAATGAGGGTCTGAGTCTTGCCACGTGCTCTACAAGGAGGATAAGGAGATGGTTAAGGACACAAACAGCTGAGACAGGAACTGCTATAACAGGAAGACCATTAAAGTTTGTCTTCTGTTAATAATACCATCTTGGTGGACAAAATTACTTTTAAGATTAATTAAGATGAAAACATCTTTATACTTTTCTCAGATTTCTATGGTACTTGACAGTTAAATTGTTAATATTTTGTAACACTGCAAACCAGGATCTTCTGGCACTTTTCTCTGGCTTTTTAGGAGAGAATGCACATAAAGTTTTAAGGAGTAATACTGAACAGATGGGTGTGCAATTGCATTTTGATCTAAGGATGATGCTCAAGAAGCTGTTTAACAGGTGAAAAATGTCAAAAGATTGGCACAGCAGTGCCTGTGTAGTGACTAGATTGATTATGTCTTGAACTTCAAAAACACCAAGAAAAAGCCCTCACTTTCTGGCTCAGTATTTAATTATTTGCATTTTTTCACATTTAAGATATCAGCTAGGAAGAGCTGGAATCTTCTGGCAGGAACAGCAGCTTCCTGCATAGTTCAGTTGAGGCAGAAAAATTCAGCCAGAAATGCAGAGCACAGAATGAACTAACACTGTGTAAGTTATTGTGGCAATCTGATTCATCAGAATCCATCATCTGCTTTCACTGCATTTCACTGAAGAGAATGGAGCAGCAGGGACGCTCACAGAAAGTGTTTTAGCAGCCTGAGAGCACAATATAAACGTAAAAGGGAGCAGTGGAAATTAGAGCCAAACATTAATGGCAATACTTGGCTGCTGCAGTGTGGTGAGCAGAGAGCAGATCCACGGAGAGGCTTGGAACTGAAGGGTGAGGAGGATACAGCTGCAGTTTTCTCTCTCGGTGACAGCCTGCGCTGGGTTTATCCCTGTGTGTCTGTGCCAGGCTGGCACGCTCCTCCTCCTGCTTGGACAAAGCCCCTCTGCTCCAACTGCTGCTCCAGGTGCTGTCCTGGGGACATCCCGACAGTGCCGAGCCCTGTGGACACCAGGCTGCAGAAAAAGGTGAGAATCTGCTGCTCTCAGAGCACTCCCTGCTTTTGGGAGTGAGCTGGACAATCCCAGAATGGGTTGGGTTGGAAAGGCCTTTAATGATCATCCAGTTCCAACCCCCTGCCGTGGGCAGGGACACCTTCCACTATCCCAGGTTGCTCCAACCTGGCCTTGGACACTTCCAGTGATCCAGGGGCAGCCACAGCTTCTCTGGGCACCCTGTGCCAGGGCCTCCCCACCCTCACAGGGAAGAATTTCTTCCAAATACCTAATCTAGATCTACCCTCTTCCAGTTGCAGCCTATGAGGAATTCCCTGGGGCACAGCTCACTGTGAGCAGGTGTGGCCTGCCTGATGTGTGTCTGTGTTTGCAGTGAAGAGGTTCCATCGGAGGGGATGTGCTGTGACTGCTGCAGCTGCTGCTGGAGATCCTTGATGACACTCACCAGCCCGCCTGGATGGAGGTTTGGAGTCTGGGACTGCCCATGGGAGCCCTGCTAGTAGATCTCTGCTGGAATTAGCGCTAAACTGAACCTGGCTCATTGCAGCCCACAAAGAGCTCTGGTTGTATCTGCTGGCTTAAACTGATAAAAAATATCCTGACTGACCATCTGATTCCTGGCAACTGTTCTGGGTGAGGAGCTTCCTCCCTGGCAGTGCCCAAAAGCAGGAGTGTTTCGCTGTGCAGCAAATCCTGTGCCAAGGAAGTATTTCACAGCAGTGCAGAGACGCTGAGACCTGTCCCCTTTCCCTCCCAGCTGAAGCCAGGCAGCACTGCCTGCTGGTGGGAAGGTGCTGTTCTACCGCTGCAGGTGTGACTGTGCTGGAGGGCTTTCATGGCACCGCCGTGTTTGTTAAAGGATCACGCCTCTTCCACAGCACAACTTCATTTTCAAGAGCACAGAAGTTTGTTCAGAGCAGACAGATGGCCTCGGATCAGCTTCTGCTGCAAATGACTACTTGAATCTGAGGTATGAGGCATGATTCAAACCTGACTGCTGGAGGTGCCAGGAAAATAAATGATAGCTGCCAGGGTTGCAGTCTGTTGCCCAGCTAATTCCCAAAAATCAGACTCTTGCTACTGAGAGCTGACAGCGGGGTTCAGAGATGACAAATGATCAGAAAATAACACAGTCTGTGCAGGCCTTTGGTCTGATCTCTGTCCAAGCCTGAAGAGTCAGCATTGGCCCTCTGCAACTGCTGCTCTTTGGTCTCAGAAGATACAGGTCACACATGGAATTTATGATTAATCCTCATTGTTAGAGCATGAATCTTCAGCAAAGATAATTACTTTAATTAGTTCTCAGTGTGTTGTGCTGTCTGTGGAGAGATACTCGCTCACCTTCCTCCCGTGAGACGTGGTCTCTGAAGGACCGATCTGAGTGGGTGAGGAGATAGCTGTATCCCCTGGGCTTGGTGCAACATTCAAACCAGTCTGACAGTATCAAGTATGGGTCTGGAAAGCTTAAAATCTGTGGCAGGGCTCGGGCTGGAACTGTGTCAAGGGCTGTTTGATACTCCGCTTAATGTTTCTAACTTTCTCGGTTTAATTTAAGTGTTTAGAACTGGCTGTTGGCTTTTTTGTTACAACACAGGTAACAGATTCAACCTCTCTTTTCTGACTTTGGCCGAAAAGCTCCCATTGCGCCAGAAGCTTCAAAGCCCACCCCTTTTACTCCTGTTTGTTAAACTTCCATTTTATTGAGCTTATTTCTGCACACACCTGGTTCCTTACACCCGCCGCAGAAATAAACCGAGTCATACAAATTCCCTACCTCGTTTTACACATCTCCCAACAAAATCCAACCTCTTGGTCACACGGGTCTCCCTTGAAAGGAAAGAGCAATTTGCAGCAGTTCTTTGCCCAGCTCCTCGTGCCTCCCCCCGGCGCTGAACTCCTCGGAGAGCTCCCTGAAGGTGACGCAGACCCGGCGGTGCTCGATGTGCCTGCGGCGGATCCCGTGTTTCCACTTGTACCGCGCGTCCCCGTGCAGCACCACCAGCGACCGCTGGGGCAAGGGGATGGCCACGCTCACCTCCTTACCCGCAACCAGCCTTGGGGACAAAAAGCACTTGGTTCCCCCTTCGCCTGAATTTCTGCACGCTGATGTCTGCGTGGAAGATCCAGGGGGGCTTAATTCCTCTTTACTGGAGATGGGAAATAATTGGATGGTGTCCTCTGAATCGCAGGACATGGAGAGCACAGTTTTTGAGAGCAAGTTCAAGCTGACCAGGCGCTCCCCCCAGAGCCACCAGTCATCAAAGTGGGGGTCGATGGCAGAGCCTCTCTCTGGTCTGTAGTCCAGGTTGCACTGTTCCACAGGTGAGAAACCACGGAGCACAGCACAGGCCTTCATCTGGGCCACAATCTTTCTGCTGAAACTCGGCAAACCGGTGAAGCTGCCAGCTTTCAGCCTTTGTTTCTTGAAGTTCACTTTGGGTCCATAGTCCTGTTGGAAAAGAAGAGGGAGGGAAAATCTGGTGTGAAGGAAAAATCTGGGACAAGTCTTTTTGGAGAGGCTGTTCCTGCAGAGTTCTGTTCTCATCTCTTCCAGTGACCTGGTTGCCAGGTTGCAAAAGGACTCGGTGAATCTACATTAAGCTCTCTGGATTTATAAAGTAAAACCAAATCTAAACACCCACTTCTTTCCCTTGGAGACTGTGTGAACTTTAATGCTTGAACACACACCATCAAATACTGTTTGTTGTAACTATCATGTATTTTTGCAAGAAGTTGATTTTAATTGCAGGCAATTCTTGCCACTGATATCGGGAAAAGCTTTCAAAGGAAAACACTTAGTGAAACATCTCGATATTTTGGGTTTTAACTGAAAACAGCTTTCCTTTTCCAGAGGGATCTAAGATCAGATGTGCTTCTAAAGTCCAACCTGTTTCTTTCGGCCAGACTGTGATGGTTTCCAGTCATCTCGATCCATCTGCTCCACTATCTCACACTCTTCATCTTCACTAATGAACTCCTCCACCAGGAACACCCCTGGAAAGGGAAATGCCCAGCCAGCAAATTCCGAGTGCTCATTTCCTTTAGCTAGGCCTGTTGCTGGACAGTAAGTGAAATTATCTTCTCCCTGTGGAAATATCAACGGAAAAGAAGGAAAGCAATAAGATATTTCCATTATTTACCCCTGCAACCTTGGTATTGCAGCATGAAAACTGTACAGGATTCTTGCAGGCAAGAGAAATTTTACAGCTGCTTTTGGGGAACAACTATTCCCTGCTCTTTTTCTTTTTACAGCTGCAGCATCACTGTGCTGCTTGCTTGAAGCCACTTTTCTTTCCTAGTGATGTCTTTATCCTGGAAAGGCAGGGAAGAACCGATGATCCTCAGGGCCACAGGTATAGAGAGATTAATGGTGGGTATTGCTGCAGAGATACGGCTTGTCATAGCAATAAATGTTGAATGAGCGAAGTTGATAAAAATCGCGCAGGCCACAAGGCTAAGCTGTAACAAATGAATGCGAATGTAACACGCGAGGCTCAGGTGAGCTCCGGCTCCGCTTCCGAGCGTTACTGAGGTGAACAATTCACAATTGTTCGCCGCCGGGGGGGCTCCGCCTTGTCCCCGTCGTGCGGCCCCGCGGTCCCGGCCGCGCTCCGGGCA
>WEIT01012320.1:1665-19150 GCA_013389985.1 Dryoscopus gambensis | reverse complement strand
GTGGCCTGCTCATCCCCGGGGCATCGCGGCCCGGAGGCTGCGCCAGCCGTGCCCGGCGCGCTGGGCCGGGCGGTGCAGGGCAGCTCCAAGCAAACCCGTTCAGGTCAGCGGGATGCCTCGCTGCGGTGGGGCAGGAGGGGGTCAGTTCCCAGTGAGAGAACCCCGGGGTTCACCAGCCCCCGGGGTAACCGAGTGCTCCCTCCGCAGCATCAGCCGTGATGCTGTGGGGATGGGATATGCCGTGTCTGGCCTTCCCTGCAGCTCCCGCCGTGCCACAGCTCTGTCTGGGGTGTCAGTGTGTCAAAGAAAGGGTGATGGGAACATCCACAGGCGCTGGTGACACATTTTTATTATAGCCACAAGATCTTAGGGAGGTTTGGTTGGGTCAGCCTGACCCTGTGGTTTGGCTTGCGGCGAGAGCGCTGTCGCTTGAAGGATCAAATCCCCAACAGCTGCTGTTTAAACAGGTTTTCAGTTCAGCTCTTTGTGCTTGTATACCATATTTCAGTGTATACAATATTGCAGTGCCCCGCTGCCCAACACAGCGTTGCAGGTGCTGTAGGTGTGTGGTGCTGCTGAAAGCAATCCCAAGGACAGCTCAGTGCCCCATGTGCTCCTCACGATGTGCTGGAGTGGCATTCAGGCAGTGTTGATCTAATAGAGAAAGACAGGAGCAAGTCCGGCCTTGGAGCTCTGTTCTCTTTTATTTCCTTCTCTTGGAATCTGTGTCAGGAAGAGTGGTAAGCCCTGAACCAGTAATTTCATGGAGCTCTTTCGGCCCTGTCAGCATTGTTATTCCAAATATCAGCGTATCCTTCCGTGTGTGTGTGTGTACTGAAACATCAGTTAATCACCAACACCACACAGAATGCTGTTGATTTTTTTTTTCCCTTGATGGGGAAATAATGCCCTTGACTGGTGAGTGTTTAAATTTCCGCTGATTATTTCAGTTTTCCAAAATTTTGGGGAGTTTAGAAGCCATCAGCCAAGAGTCTGTCCAGCTGGTCAGGCGGGTGAGCGCAGTGTCACTTTCTTGGGAGGAAGACATTCACAGCAGCTGTATTGACTCATACCGCTGCTGCTTGTTTGAGAAAGCATTGGAATTCTTGGAGCAGAGCCCAGGAGAGGCACAAAGAGGTACCTGTGATGCTGTCCTGGTCCCGAGTGCCATCGCTCACGGACAGCTTTCACCTGCAGCAGGTCTGTCACTCCGGCAGCCACGGGGTGTATCCCTGTGGTTTCGGAGATGGATTGGATCAGCATGTTGGGAGCCTGTGCCCAATCTAATAATAGTCTCTGCCATATTCATTTCAACCAAGTCAAAAAGGTGACTTCCAACACAGCAGCAAAAACAGTAGATAACCTCACAACAATTTTTTTCCCGCCTTTGGAGCTGTTGAAAGTGTTTCCTCTTATTCCCCTTTGTTTTACCAGGAAGGTAACCACAAGACATCTTACAGCTGACTGATTAGTGATTCCAGCAGAGGCGTGGAGATTAAAAATGTCCAAAATTACCACAGAGCTTCTTTTGGAAAGAGCAGTTCCAAGATCTACGAGGCTCCGAAAGATTGAGACGCTGAAGTAAGTGCGGACAGGCCCATGGAAAATTCCAGATTAATTCCACCTGGGCAATCTCTTTTTTTTCTGTGTGTCTTTCTTTCCCTAAGCGTTTTTCCTTAAAAAAAAGAGAGTTCCAAAGCACAGAGCTGAGATGGCATTCCCAGTGAGCAGTGGTGGCACTGCATTCACTAGAGAGGTTATAGGCAGGTGTCACCTTTTTTTGCCATTTCTATATTTGCTGCCATTCTTTCTGTGAAACTGCCCTGTTTTCCTAACCCCAAGGTATCATCCCGACCCCCAAAGCACTTCCATCTTTGCTAGCAGTTGCTTAATGTGAATAAGAGAATCTTCCATCATGGATTTCAGAGGGTTTTTTAAGTATTTTTGGCATTGTTTCCCTTCAGTTTTCCTCTCCCCCCATCACTTTCCATCTCCTCTAAATCCAGTTATCCTAGTACCTCAAACATTGCAGAGGGGGAGGATAAACTCTGAAACACTTAAAACCCACTAGAAACAGTTTTGTCACTCAGATCCTGAACAGAGGTCATTGCAAATATGTGTCTTTCCAAATGTTTAATCCAGTGGAATTTCACTGTTCCAGAGCTGGCCAATCCAAGTGACTCAGCTGGCCAGTTTCTGGCTGGTGCCTTTGTTGTTTTTGTTGCTGATGTCAGGGGGTTTGGGTTTCACATGTACTCTTTAAAGTTATTTCTTTCAGTTTGCCTAGTGCTAAAATAATTATTTTTAAAGAGAAACTCAAACATCTCTCTGGAGGAGGAGTATCAGCTGCAGTAACAGACTGATGGGGAGATGTTTGAAGCTGTGGATTTTTGGAGTGTGGCCTTTTCCATGCAGCTTCATACAGGGATGTTGAAGGTGAAGAAAGTCCATTTGGGGAACACCGTTGGGTTTCTCCCCAGAATGACACCACGGCCACAGCTCTGCAGCCAGCTGGATTCTCCTCAGCCTTTCTTAACAGCTCCGACTGGCTGGTTGCACTTCTGAGGTGGCAAGTGAAGGAGAAAGGATCTTGCTTTCTGGATTTATTTGCCTCATTTATTCACACTTCATTAATATCTACAAGCCTATTTTTTTAACTAATCATTAGAGACAGAGGTTCTGTTTGTTAAAGGAGCTCAAGCTTGTGCCCTCAAGAGATGTTGGCTGCCAGGACTGGAAGCTCCCTTTGGATCTCACCTAAATGATCTAATCAAATATAAATGGCCCTGCTTATAATATGCAGTTTTCACTTTCTTGCAGAGAAGGGATATTTCTTTTCCCCTCACTATTCCCCTCAATATTGTTCCACTTCCTCTTTCCAGGACAGAGTTCTTCTGCTCTGGTGGCAGTCTTGGGATTGTGTTAGGTGAATTTCTACATTTATCGTTGGAAGTTTTTGCAGCAAAACTCGCTATAAAAGAAATGGAAAAAATCACTTTTTTGGTCAAGTTAGTTCTTTGAAAACAGCCAAACTATTTGGGAACATGCTCTGCACTTGGCCTGAACTGTGGAATAATGAATGTAGTGCATTTTGTGGACAGGGCAGACTGAGGGTGCAGTAAGTGTCTTGAATTGCCACAGCTTGTTTTGTTGCATCAACATTGCACAGGAATAAAATCCCAAACCTCTTAGAGGTGTAGTAATCTTTTCTATAAATTTTTTTCTATAAAATAAGAACTTATTCTGGTGATTCACTGCTCCCAGCCAGCTCAGTTACCTGTAGGAGATTACCTGAATTGCAGGTTAATTGTACTTTGGCAGACCTGAGTCCCTGATGGTGTCTGTTAGCTCGGACACATCAGCTTCCCCACAGTGTGCTTGCAATCCAGAATGCTGCCGCCAGAAAAAGCAGGATTGGTCAGATGTACCCAGTAAGTTTTGCTGGACTGAGGTGCCACCAGGTGGGACTTTGTATGCTGTGAAATCAGCATTTGTTCTGCCAGTGAGCTGCAGATAGTTCATGTTATTTTTTTGTTTCCAGCCTGTCCAAGCTGCAGTTGAAGACTGGAGACTTAGACCCGCGCTTGTTTTCCCGCCTGAGGCACCTGCAGAAACTTGATCTCTCTGATAATTTACTGGACAAATTTCCCAACAGCCTAACCCTGCCCGATCTGCGCGTCCTGAACTGCAACAATAACAAGCTGGAAGATGTAACTGCTCTGAAACAGTTCCCTCTGCTCGAGGAGCTGACCTACGAGAACAATGTGTACTTGACAGTGAGTTACCCTCCTCCTTACATTAAACAGAGAAGCAGTTGTGAAAAGTTCTTATACATTGTTCTTGGGCAGCAAGTGCTAGAGCTTTTGAGAAAGCAGCCAGCCTTTGTGTGACATTTAACCACTTTGTGCCACTATTTCCCAGCCTGCAGAAGTGACTTGCCCAAAACCACTCAGATTAAAATCTGTGTCTTGAACTCCTGATTCTCTAGGCCAAAGTCCCATTTTAGGTGGCTTATCAGGCACAGAATCTCATGCTCATGCTTGTGTAAAATATAGTAATGACTGTGTAGAGATGTCCTTTTTATAGAAACACAGAATCACGGAATGGTTTGGTTTGGAAGGGACCTTAAAGCTCATCTTGTTCCATCTCCCATGGAGTCTGGTTCCATCTATCCATGGGCAGGGACACCTCCCACTAGACTAGGCTGCTCAGAACCCCATCCAATCTGGTCTTAAACATTCCTAGGGATGGGGCAGCCACAGCTTCTCTGGGCAGCCTGTGCCAGTGCATCACCACCCTCACAGTAAAGAGTTTTTTCCTAATATCTGATGTTAGTTTTATTTCCTAGTATCTGTGTTAGTTTTACATAGCTCTCTGCAAGAGCAGACTCTGTTGTCTGATGAGGGTTTAAACTTGGTGATTAATCTGGTGTAGGTTTTGACTTCTCCCAAGAGGAAGTTGCTGACTGTACAAGTTAAACATCCAAAACTGACTTTACTTGTGCTGTAAGCTGGCATCAGCCACTCACCATCCCCACGTGTTTATTTGCTGTTGCACACTGGCAGTATATGTGTGGCTGTATGGTGAACTGTCTGACTTGAAGTGCACCTGACCCAAAGGATTCCTGCAGGAATTCATCGACTGGAGGCAGGACAGGCTTTCCCCTGTGTTAGAATTAAAGGATATGAGCAGAGCTCCCAGTCTTGCACTGAGGCCTAGCAGATGAGCAGTTACTCAGCCCCCACCTTGTGCTGGATGTTAGCACTGCCTGAGGGCTGGGCAGCTCTGTCTGCAGTTTAAGATCCCAGCTCATAGGAGAACATTAAGCTAAAAGGTGAAAATCAAGTTGAAAATCCAGAGATTTTATGAAATGGCTTTTCCTTACTAAATACATCATTCTTATATAGGCTGTGTTTTAATCAAGGACTAAAGGTAAAGCAAATACCATGTGTACAACTTTTGTAACTCCAAAGTTTTCTCTTTCTAGCTCAATGATGACTACAAAGTAATGTTTCTTTTGCAAAATCTTCGGCTGCTCAACGGCAAGGACATAACCAAACTGGCCAACCACGTGAGGCGTGTCAACAGCCGTAAGCTCACCAGCAAGGTAAGGTGTGGGATATTCCCTTAACCTCTAAACCCCTCGAGAAATAACTAAATCCTGTGCTCGGTGTAGTGACAGAGCTGCAAACAAGCTTCAAGTGGTTTGCAATACCTGTGGTATGATCCGAGCTCAGCCGGCAGGATGGGCCACCCAGGAAATGTCTTACTGCTGCTTTCTCTGGTCGCTGCTGGCATCTGCTCTACCTGTTCTGTGCAGCCAATTTGCCTTTGGTTTAGGTGACAGGAGCAGGGCCAGCCAGGGCTGTGTCTGATCCTGCAGTTTTTCTCTGATCATCATTCAGGAACGGGAGAAGCCTGGTGCTGCCAGGACAGCTGCAAACACCTCCCCATCTAATTTAAGTTATTATCCAGGAATGGGGAGCACAAAACCAAGCGCAGGATAATCTTGCTATTTCCAGCGTACATCAGGAACAAGGATTTGTTCTTTCTTCTTCATCTGTAAATGCTTAGAGCTCTATTTTCACTCATTTGTCTTCACAGTTTAGCTCCTGACAGATTGTCTCCACAAGGCATTGTTGTGATCTTGAGCAAAATTATTGTTCACTTATGAAGAAGGTTTGGTTGGCTGGTTGTTTTTGTGTATTACTGCTCTTACCATTTGTATTCTAGTTAATTGATCTTGTTAATTCCTTCTGTGTAACAGCAGGGGGAAATCAAATACTGAAGACAGAGATGTCTTGTTCTGCTGTTGTCTGTGTAATACCTGGGTACTCCGAAGGATCTCTGTGAGGGCTGCTCAGCCTCTTATCCCACACAACTGATCATGGTTGTGTGTTTAATGAGACACCAAACTCTCCCCTGCGCTGTTCTTCCCGTGGTGTCTGTGCCCTGAAGCCTTTCCCTGATGTTACTGCTACCTGCCTGCCCAGTCCTTAGTCCTGTGTCTCAGTGTAAAAGTGTCTGTTGGCTCCAAATGCTGATGGATGTGTTACTGCCCACCAGAAACTCCGATGGGAAGCTGTGCTGACAGGCGAGCAGCCATCCACGTGGTTGTGCCTGTAGTTCAGCAGCCTTTTGGAGTCCAGGTGTCTCTCTAAATGGGACCATGCTGACAGTGTCTGCTTAGCCACGCTCACTCCAGCTTGGTTCAGAGGAACTGACTTTCTTGTTAGCTGAAGTGGTCATTTGAACATGAATTAATAAATTAAAGTGGTGCCATCACGTAGGGTGCAGCACTCAGGGTTGGTCACTTCTTAAATGCTTTCACAAGTTTCTCCTGTGCTTTTCTGTTGGTTAAACTCAGTCTTTCTGCCTAGGTTACTGCTCACTGGAAAAAATTCTTCCGTGATCAACTCCCTGAGAAATACACAGCTGAGCAGGTGAAGTCCATCAAGAAAAAGTTCCTGAAGTCAGTCCAGACCAATGTGGTGTATGGACCCAGCTCACTGAGCGAGTTCACCCGCTGGCGGGTAGGTCACACCCCACCCACCCTCCTGCTCTTCAGGCAAGGACCCTGCTCCTGCTTCTGCATGGATTTGAATAAAACACTCCGTGGATTTGGGTGCTCTTGCAGACAACTGGAATCACTTCTTCTCCCTCTTCACTGCTTTGTTAAGCAGTTACACAAGCACCAGGACTAAACGTGCAGCAAGTTGAAATGGCTTTCATTAAACATTTTTTTTTTCATTCATAAGCAATAATGATACTTGTACTAATTAACCAGAGTGCAGTATCCTTAATACTTAATTATTTGCAAATTAGTTTAATGGCAACCTTTACTCTTGCTGAAAGAGAACAGATAATGACAGAAGTGTAGTTGCTCCCAGTGGGGAAAGACACCATTTAGTTTGTAACATTTGTTTTGTTTGTATGTTCATACACACAATTGAGGCTTCCATCTCTCCTTTGTCTTGTTTTATTGCTGTGCTGTTGTTTCCACAGCTGTGTGCTCTGGATGCCCATGACAAAGTGAAGTTCTTGGGTCATGTAATGTCAGCTGGGGACTCCTCCACTTGTGAAATTCACACAGAATAGTGGGAGCAGATATTAAAAACGCAGCAAAGCAGCTCTTTGTGCCATGGCACATCAGAGCTTGGCGTGCTGTGGCTTTTTTGTCTTCTTTTTTCTTTTTTAACACATCCACGTATTTGCTTCTCAGGTGAAAATGATTGCAGAAGAGTTTCTGGCATACTCACTAGGTTTGGAGTTAAACTCTGATACTGAACCAGAGGAAAAGACGGATGAGAATGAGGAAGAAAGCACAGAAAGCCCCAGGGAAGCTGCAGAGGATGTGGCTCAGGTAGGTGATTTTTCCAGTTACATTAGCAATGTTCTTTCTGTTTCCTGGGAATTTAGTAGCTCTTGTCAGTTCACATTTATGACCCTTTGCTAACCACAGGGGCACTCTCAGGCTCCAGCCTGTATCCAACAGCTCAGGCTCCTTCTTTACAGCCAGATTGAAGCTTTCCCAGAAATGTGAAGGTCGAGTTGCTCTCTGAGAGGAGAGAGGAGCCCAAAAACATTTCATGAGTGCAGCCGTAGTCACTCCACCTCTCCTCTAGGAAGGGATATTTAATTAGAGAACTGGGCTAATGCCTGGCCAGACTCTGCTGGCGTTTGCCTGCTTGGAAGCGGCTGCAGACTGAACCCCCTGTGGTCCATGGGCCAGATTTGTTTTTCCACATCGTATGTAAATTGCAAATAACAGACAGGGGAAGGGAGCTGAAAATGAGGCTGGCTGTGGGGTTTCCATTAGCTTCTGCCTCTAGGAACCCTGCAGCTCTGGGCTGTGTGATTCCTGGAACCCAGTCTGTAAGCGTGGGAGGGTACCTGCATTTGAATAGTTAATGTCTCTGATTTACAAATTATCTGCACTTCTCGGGGAAGCTAAAAGCCTTCTCCACAACCTGACAACATGGCAACATGCCTTATAGGTCACAGTAACACCCAGCAAGAGGAAAAGAAATCATTCAAAATCAAGCCCTGGAAACAAGAGGTCCAAGTCCCAGGCAAGCACCGAGGAGGAGGCTGTAGTTAATCCTAGAAAATCCACTCACGTGGAGGATGACCCAGCTCCTGATAAACCACGAACGTCGAACCAGCCGGCCAAGGACGCAACGCCGGAGCAGGGAGCTGAAGGGACACAGAAGAATGGAGAGCAGTTTCCCAAGGGGCAAAGCAACAGAAGATCCAGCCAGATGACAGGGGAACAGAAGAGCCAGGAGCAGGACAACGGCGTGGTTACCTTGACCCCCGTGAAGAATTCCAAGCGCAAGGTATGTCCATCAGCCCCCTCGGGACTGGCTTTGGGCCTCTTGGTTTAGTGGGAGGAGCTGCCTTCAGGTCACTTCAGAGCTCTCTGCACAGCCTGGAGCTCATAGATGGCCAAATATATTGTGAGTTTTGGTTTGGTTTTTTTGTCATTGTTTTAAATCTCTCAGAGGCGTCAAGGGAGAGAAGGGACCCCCCAGGAGAGCCCAGTGAATCCCCCCTGGGGGATGGATGGACCAGCGCTCCGAGGTGGTGCACTGAAAGCCTGTGCTTAGAAATGGGACTGGCAAGCCTTGCTCTCAGCTCAAACCAGTGGCTGCATGGGGAAAGGTGTTTCCCCCTCAGCTCAGGCCAGTGGGGATCTAAAGGGTTTCTCACGTTTCTCTGCAGTAGGAAATGGGGTTCTCTGCTGGGGTCTGCTGGGCACTCTTTGCTAAACAGTTCCATGCTGCTTTAGGAGCCTTGAGCATTGTGGCACCTCAGTCTCTCCTGTTCTCCATAGCACAGAAGGGCTTAAAAATACTTGAGTTTAACTCAGATCGCTGTGTTCAGTAGAGGGTTCTGTCAAGGCAGTCACAGGCAAACCGTGTCAGGGGAATGAATTTTCTAAATGTGGATGGTTTATTGTAGGAGGATGTCAGTGCAGAGCCATTGCATTTTCTTCAGTGTCACAGTAAAGGCAACAGCCGCGAGGATTTTAAAACGCAGCTCTGGTCCTGTGTCTTCGAGCCAGTGCTAGACTCTGGAGCCAGGAAAGGTGAGCTCTTAAAGAGGTTTGCAGGATTCCCAGAACCAGCTGGCTCTGGAATCCCAGCGGACTCCATGCCTTAGACCCCTGCTCCTTCAAGCCGTAGTCTCCGTTGTCAGGAAGAGACTTGCTTACATATTTCTCCTTTGATTTTGAAAACAGGAGACTGGGAGAGCACCAGGCAGTGATAAGCTGCAGTCTTCATGTGTTATCCCTGAACCCTCGTGTGTTTGTTATCCCTGAATCTTCACGTGTTAACCCTGAACTTCTCACTCATTATTTTCCTCTTTCAGATCCCATAGTGAGCTCCTCCAGAACCGTGGCAACCTGTGGAGGGGAATCTGTCTGTCTGATTGATTGTGAGACAGGGACGGTGCTGAAAAAGTACAAGGTGGCTACAGAGGTGGGTTGCAAGTGGGAAGGGTGAGCACTGAATGGGAATACCATAATCTGTAGTAATTACATACATGCATAATATAGATTACAAAGAGGTCTGAAAGTCTTAGTGTGGATAGATGTTAAGAAGATGAAGATAGATAATAAACATTGCTTGTCCTTTTGGCCTGGTTTGAGTTTATTTTTTTATTAGTTTAAGAGATTAGCCTGCCAGTCCTCACACAGGTGTGTCTGGCTGCTGAGCCTGCTTGACAGCACAGAGGAATAAACATCCTCTTTCTGTAGTTTGTGTTCTTCTGAGAGCTGTTTTGAGTCTTGATGCTCCATCTTAAATAGTGGTGTCATTTCACCTGAGTGGCACTTGTGACAGTTGTCTTTTCTCTGAGGTGACAGCCACCAACCACCCTGCTGGCTGTTCTCCGTCACCCCAGTCTTGTTTTCCTTCTGTGCCAGGAGTTCTTCAGCGTTGCATGGACAACCCTCACGATGGTAATCAGCGACAGCCGCAAGAAAGCTCACAACATCTTGGCAGCTGCGGGGAGGAGAGGCATTGTCAAACTGATCCACGTGGCAGCCGACTTCTGCTACGGAGAGATAAAGGCTCACAAAAAGCCCATTGCTACTGTCTGCTTCAGCCCAACCCAAGAGACCCACCTCTTCAGTAAGTCTGCTTCAGAATCCCTAGTTCTGGTTCTGATGTGGAGAAGTCAGGGCTTCCTTAACAAGGGGAATTGTCGCCAGGGCGAGCAGGGACACGCAAACAATAGGCATGGACTTTGGAGAGGGCATTGTTATTGTCCTGTGGCAGCACTCTCCAGCAGGAACAGCTTGTTTCAGCCAGAGCCTGGCTCTTTAGCTGAGGTGCAGCAGCTCGTGTTTCTCCCTCGGTGGCTCTCAGGGTGGCTGTCACACACACATTAGCCACAAACAAGCCCAGGAGTGGATCTGTTCCACAGGGATGAGTAAGAAGAATGGCAAGAGCAGGCAGCTGGGAGCCAGGCAGTGGCAGGGCTCTCCTCCAGCACAGCAGCCTATTATGGGTTGTTGGGTTTCATTTTATCCAACAATGTGCTCAATTGATAAGGTTGTTTTTTTTTTTAATGTGAGTTCTATGCCTCGTCAGAGATTTCTATTCAGGTCCTGATGTCAAGGAGAGCTTTGCCACACACAGTAGGGCCCACAGAGGCTGTGGCTCGTGGACTGGTAATGAACCATCATGGTACAAACTGCAGCTGCATTGTCAGGCTGTACAGTGAGCTGGGACAGAACCTTTCAGGCCACACCTGCACCCCACAGCACATTGTTTCTCTTGCCTACAATTACCCACATCCTGGAGTGGTTAGAGTGCTACACGAACCATTAAAAGTGGAATTTTTTTTAGAACAGGCAGTACTTTTCAGGAAGAAGCTCAGGAGTGCCAAAGGCAGAGGGAGAGGAAAGGATAAGGAGGTTGGTAGAAGGGATAAGGAGGTTGGTAGCACAGCCATATAATGGTGTGGACAGCAAGGCTCATTATATTTCACAGAAAAATTTAAAGTATTAAAGGGAAAGCCATTGCATCCTTTTTGGGGAGAGGACACCAACAAACTCTGAGTTTGAGGGCTGCCATCTGATGAGGGTCCAGGTTACTCAGAGCAGTGTATTAGAACAGTTTCTGCTTTCAGTGTTTCAGCTTGGTGACATATTTCCCACCCTTTGTCACTGCCTGACTTTCCCAGTGGGAGCTGTTGTGGATGTGAGCACAGTAAGCCATGGATGTGTGGAACAAAGCAGTGTCTGCCTGAGAGTAGAGGTTGGAGCTCATATTTTAGGTTCCACTAGAAACCCTGACCAGAAACGAGCTCAGAGGGCCACTAACTAATGGCCTTGTGAAGCCACAACTCATTAATGGACGCCAGGAAACAAAACTTTGTTTTATCTGCCCCTCTTAGAGCCCAGGGTAAGAACACAAAGTACTGACTGTGCATGTGTGACAGTGTCTGGGAAGTGCTGGGCCAGGAGCCTCGGGGACTGCTGCTGTGCTTTAATGAGCTCTCTGGTGCCACAGCCTTAGAGGGTGACTGTGACTCAGGCAGGATCTCCAGCTAGCACGAGAAGAGCCAGATGAGCAGCGGTGTCACTACCTGCTTCTCTTCTGTGTCCCACAGCTGCATCCTATGACAAGCGAATTGCACTCTGGGATATTGGGATTCCAGACTGTGACTACAATTTCAAAGCAAGGTAAAGGTTCAAAAACCAGATGTGGCCAGTCCAGGAGCCTGTAACTATCACGTCACAGCACCACTTAACTGCTTGTTCTCTGCTTTTTTTTTAGCCAGCTGCTGGTGCTGGAAACGGCCTCGATCCCCCTCCGGATCGCCCTGGTCCCCACCTGCCCGGAGCAGTACCTGCTGGCAGGCTGTGAAGATGGCTGCTTTGCCTGGAACATAAAACTGGATAAGGGACAAAAAAGCAGGTGAGAACCACAAGCTAGGGGCATGCATTTGTTTTGCATAACAAGAAGAGGTAGTCCTAGCAAAGGCTTGGTTTCTAACTGAGGAGGTCTGAGCAAAAGCAGCATGTCCTACCAAACTTAAAACAGCCTCCCCTTCCCAGAGTGGCCAGAAAAAATAGGAGCATGATCCTCAAGGACTGTTTAGAGCTTGTATGAAAGCTGCAGTCTGCAGGTGTTGCAGGCTGCTCTGCAGGAAGGCTGGCAGGAGTGTAATCCAATACCCCAAAACTTAAGGGCGTGTCATCTCCAGGTAGTGTAACGGAGTGTGAATTTTTGGATCGATTTCCAGTCTCACAGTGAGGCCTTCCCTGCTCCTGGTACGTGAGGTAACCCAGGAAACTGGCACTCTCTGGCACCTCAGGAAAAAATGACAAGGAAGAAGCAAGGAAAGTCATGCCCTGCTGATAAATACTAACCCTGATGCCTGCAAAAGAGGAGGAGTGGAACAGCAATCTCTTGAGTAAAAGGGTTTCTGCTGTATTAATAAACCCAGGTGACCAAAAGTGTAAGTTCAAGTGGGGATTCACCTGAGCTTGGCAAGAGACTCACTAACACACAAATTTCCTTCTGGGCTCTGCACCCGGGTGCCCTTTCACTGCTGGCTGTTCAGGACTTGGCTCATTTCACCCTTCCCCCTGCTTCTAGGCCTTTTGAAGCCATATTCCAGTTTCCTGGTGATGAAAGCATGACAACATCTCACAGGGTTGACGGTTTGGCTTTTCTCAATGATGATGTCGTTGGTGAGTATAAACACAACAGCCCCATCCCAAAAACAGTGGGGCACCTCAGCGTGTGCAGGGTGGAGGCAGCACGACGAGCAGAGGGGCTGAAAGGGGTGTGACAAGCCTCTTGTTTAGCTTTGGGGGGGCTGCACAGGATGGAGTTGTCTCCCGGTTGCTTGTCTTTCCCAAAAATGTGGCCCAGAGTGCAAACCCGTGCTTGGACAGGACTGGAAATCAGATGGGCACATCCCTGAGAGCACACCTGGCCAAGCAGTGCCAGTGTGGAAGGGAGGAGAGTTCCTTTCTGCTGGTGGCAAGAGTGTTTTTTTCCAGGGGAGCTGGGGGTTTCACATCATGGGCTGGCCCTTTCTGAACAGCTTATGCTTGTTCTGCAGCTCAGGAACATAAGCATAGCACTGAAAATCTCTCTGCAACCTCCAATTATGCTGAAATAAGGTAAAGCAGGTGGAAACAGTTGGTGCTGGATCAGATCCCATGTTTTAAAAGCCATATTCTGGATGGGCCGCCTCTGTCTCGATGCATTTTGCTTCTCAGCAGCTGACACAGCCTCTCCCTTCCTTTCTTCCCTAAGTTTCCAAGAGCTCCAAACCAGGATGCATATACTTGTGGAGCTGGAGCAGGTCTTTTGACGCCAAGGGAAAAGGATGCCAACGCACAATGTCTGCAGTGATTCTGGCTGAGCTGGAGTGGTCCACGACAGACATGTCCTACCTGACCCTCAGCACCTGCCCAGGTAGGCAGCACTCATGTCCTGGGTAGTGCTTTGTCCATCTGTCCATGGCTCTCCTGGGGCTGGAAGCAGAGGCCTGGGTGTCAGAGCCCATCAGAGAGCTCTGCTCTCCCCTCTGCAGCTCTGTAGTGCAGCTCCAGCACCAGCTGGGTGGGAATAACACGAGTGATAAATAATTACAGCTGCACCAT
Source organism: Dryoscopus gambensis (assembly GCA_013389985.1). Classification (NCBI taxonomy): domain Eukaryota; kingdom Metazoa; phylum Chordata; class Aves; order Passeriformes; family Malaconotidae; genus Dryoscopus; species Dryoscopus gambensis. Next base: position 5,514 of record WEIT01012320.1, on the reverse strand, counting down.
CTGCCCTCCAAGGGGGAACGGCCGAGGCTGGGGGGCCTTTCTTGCAAGGTTTTCAAAGCACAGAGCTCAGGGCTGGGCCCTGTGGAGCCCCTGGGGTGCTGAGTGCATCTGTGGGCAGGGATGTCACACACTGGGCAGCTGGACACAAGGAACAGACAAACCTGGTCTGGTCAGCACTTCCCAAAACCAGTCTAAAAAAAGTCAGGAGAAATCCGAAAGCATTTAGCACCAGTTTTTCTACACTGAAGAGAGCTGGTTTATCTTCAAATGAATTGAGTTCTTTCAGAGCAAGGTAGAGTCATATTTTTGTGCCAGAAGGGGAATTTTGCTGAAATGAGGCACTCTCCATTGGGATCTCCTGGAGCTCCGCTTCAGCACTGCTTGACAGCAGAACAGACTCCCAGCTCCACGCTCGTTTTCCAGCTTTTTCTTCTGCTCTCACAGCAAAAGAGTACGTGTTCTGTGGGGATGAGAAGGGCAGTGTGTGGATGTACAACCTCTCCAGCTACACCACAGCCTGGGGCTCTGCCAAGGGCAAGCGCTCGGAGCGGAGGATCCCTCCCACACAGGTAGGTCTGAGCTCCTCTCTGGGGCCTCCCTCCCACCCCAGGGCAGCTGCTCCCAGGCTCCTGAGCAGCTTTAGCCCAGAACGTGCCTTGTGTTTCCACATCTGACACGCACAAGCAATTAAAGCAATCTCCAGAGCGTGGCCAAGGCCGTGCACTGGGACAGGAATGAGGAGCTGCAAAGCCAATCTGTCACCCCCTGCAGCCCTTCCTAGAAGGGCCCTAAATAAATGGTGGTTCAAGGGGGGAGCAAAGAGCACAGGTGTGCAGGCACCGCATGCCCCAGGGAGGGGAGGGAAGCCAGAGTGAACGTTCCCTGGCAGGAAAGGGCTCACTGCTTCCCTACGCTCGCTCACACTTTTTCTGCCCAGTTTTTCCCTCTGGAGACAGTTCTCCTTTGGGCAGTCACTGTTCCCTTCCTGCCCCTCTGAAAGGACAATCACAAACACTCTCAGAGGCTCTCACCCGCTGGTCTGGAGCTACATTAGACAGAGGTATGGAGTGACCCAGTGTTGCATTATTTCTTCCCTGGAAGGGTTATTCAGGTATTGGCTGGTGGCGTCCCCAGGCCTGGAGGTGGCACTCAGAGCTCTGCTCTGGGTGACAAGGTGGACTTAATGCTCTGGAAGGTCTTTTCCAACCTCAACAACCCTGTGATTCCACAGGCTTCTTCGAAGTGCATTGCCAAGCCCCCAATCAGCTCCTCTGGGTCCGAGGTGCAGCTGCTTTCGCTTGTCCCTCCCCGCTCCATCCCCTCCGTGCTACCCCCTGGCCCTGCAGGAATATCACCCAGCCCTCAGGAGAGAGAAGAGCCTCTCCCTCAGGCTCCCCGTGTCCCCCTCGGACACGCCGCCACCCCGCTGTGCTCTGCCCACAGATCCTGCAGTGGCCGGAGCTGCGGGTGAACGGGGAGCAGCCCCCGGAGGTGCTGGTGAACAACGTGGTGGCAGACCCTGCCTTCAGCTACCTGGTGGTGCTGACCAGCGTGAACATCACGGCCATCTGGAAGAAGTCCTAGTGCCCCGTGCCACTGCCCCACCCCCTGCTTTCACCTAGTGCAGTATTAGTGACTGTCACCCACGTGCCCATGAACGTTTTCTAGACCAGCTTTATGTGCAAGATGAGAAAAAAAAACAAAAACAAACCAACAAGGTAAGAGTTTGTTAAGTTCATCGATTCATTGTAAACATCCCGTTTCTTTTACTGTAACTTTTCACAGTTTGTGCATCTGTTTTATAGAAACGACACTTAATAAAACAGAATACCGGTTCAGTTGGCAGTGCCTGGGCTTTTTTGGCAGGAAAAGCAGAGAGTTCATCTACAGCTGTCACTGAGCAGCTTCTCGTGCTGGAATTGTACCCACAACAACCTCCCCAACAGCCCGGGACAAATATTTGCCTTAAGGCTCCAATCAGAAAACTAAAAATCACTTTAATGACTTATCCACCAAATCCAACACGACATTTATCCTCCTGGCAAAGTGCCTGTCTGCTATTAAAAATAAAAACAAACTCAGAATATTGCTGCTGCTGTCAAAAATTAAACAGAAGTGGGGCAAGGGGGAAAATATTTGCCATGAGTGGAGGTTTAAATATTTCATCCAACTAACAGACACATCCTTCTGCCCCAGAAGTAACAGACTGCTCCAAAGGGGGTATTTCACTCAATTCCTTCTTGTTTGTCCTTAATAGCAACCTGTAAAACAAAAGCAGAAACACACATGCTAAGACAGGAGTTGTCACTGAGCTGGAGGAGGATGCTTAAACATTCCTGACTCCTCTGTGAAGCACAGCACCCCACACTGGAAACCTCCATGCCACCAGAAAAATAATACTGAAGTTAAAAATCAAAACCTAATTTACAAACTGGTGCCCTGGTGCCTTGTCCCAGCGCCTCAGAGGCAGGATCTCAGCCCCAGTCTCCCTGGTTTCCTCTCAGTAATATTTTGGGCAGATTCAAGCTCAGAATTTAGGGGCTAAATAAATAAATAAACGCAGCAGAAGCGATGAGGAGTGAAAATATGGGCCCAGAGTTTTGTCAGCAGAAGTAAAAAAATTAAAATAAAATAAAATAAAATAAAATAAAATAAAATACCCATGGAATACACTTAAGAGCAGCCAGGCTTGGCCATGCCTTGACAGCAGCTGACCAACACAATGAGGGGGGGCTTGAATTAATTCATAAACCTAAAAACCAGCAGCTCTAAGAAACACGACCCCATGCCTTTGATTAATGATAAGGAGCCCAAAGCAGGAACACAGCAGCCTTACCCTGAACCTCTCCTCCAGCAGGGAGAGCTCGCTGATCAGGTCCGTGATGGCGTTGGTGAACGCCTCCTGCGGGCTGTAGTCGGGCGTGGTTTGCACACGGATGATGATTTTATGTTCCAGAGGGTGTGGGACCTTATACCCCGCGAACAGCACCTGCGGGTCTTTGAGCAACTGCCTGGAACGGGAGTTAAAAAAAAAAAACAACAAAAACCAGCAGTGAAAGGAGGGGAGGAAAAGCCCCAAACCTCCCCCCTAATATCCTCCCCGTCTGAACTCACGACTTGATGATGTTCCCCAGCGTGTGGTCCTCCTTGCTGATGGTGAACAAGCAGGCGTTGGGCACCTTGGTGTCCTTGTTGATGGTGATCCTGAGGGGACGGATGGGATACAGGGGGGTTATGGATCCACGCGGGCCCGGGAACAGCGGGGGAGTGGGGGGAAAGGCCTGGTCTCCCGCCCCCAACCCCCTACGGTCTGATTAGGGTTTAATTAGTCACCCCCCGCGTGTCCCCTCACTTTTTCTCGCCCTCGAAGAGCAGGAAGGACTCGAAGGCCGGAGGCGCGTTCATCCCGCCGTTGCTATGGCGGCCACGCTTTACTTCCGCCGACGTCACTTCCGCCCTCGCTGTGCCTGCACCAATCCCACAGCGCCCCCAGGCGGGCGGGAGGACTCGGTGCAGGCCAAGGCAGCGGCGGCGGGGGCGGCTCCGGCACCGGGGCCAGCGGGGCCGGCGGGAGTGAGCACACACCAGCGACACCATCAGCGGTGTCCCCTCTGCAGCCGGAACGGCACCAGCAGGGCCACTGGTGTCGGCACCAGTGCCACCAGTAGCACCAGCAGTGCCACGAGCAGAGACTCCAGGGGTGCCACCAGTGACGGCACCAGTGCTGCCACCAGCAGAGCCACCAGCGGTGTTTTCACCAGGCCACCAGTAGAACCAGCAGCAGCAGCAGGGCCATGAGAAATGGCACCAGCAGGGACACCCAGCGATGGCAGCAGTGCCACCACCAAG
>WEIT01012319.1:179200-190736 GCA_013389985.1 Dryoscopus gambensis | reverse complement strand
AACAGAAGGCACCCGCCCTCCTTCCCCTGGAGTTACAAGAGATGAAAATATCTTTCCACCGGTTTCAACAGATGAAAATAGAATAAAATTTTTGGTTACATATTGCAACCCAAGACAGGCTGCTAAACTAATTTTAAAAAATCATAATATGATTTTTTTAGCTCAAGCCCTAGCCAAGGTCACTCTTGCAGAAAAAAGCCCACATGTCATTTTTTGCCATTAAACTGTTCTGAGAAAGAACAGGTGTATTCCTGGCAAAATATGGACAAAATAACCCCAACTGTTGGCAGAGCTGCTCTTGGTGTAGTTTGGATATTGGATACCAAGAAGCTCTTTGTAGTGTGGACAAGTCTTACCTATTAATTCCTAGCTTCCATTTATTTCAGCTGGAGATTGGCTGGGGATGGGGAAGGGAGGGATTTGGAATGTGCTTTATTCCCCCTGCTGCTTGTTTGGGGAGATCTGTCAGAGGGGAGTGGCTCAACTTTAAAACTCTGGCGTTCTGGGGGTTTTTCTTGCACTTCATCTCTTTAATGTCTTGCAAGTATTGGTGGCTGAGTCTTCCAGAGAGTTGTCACTTGTTCTGGAGAACCTCCCAAATCCTTGGCAGCAAGGAATGCTGTTCTTCCCTCCACCTCTGGCATCCCCAGTTGTTTTCTTAGCAAAATTCTTGCATTAATCTGATGAAAAGAGAAGCTTTTGGTTGTTAATTGTCTGCTGGGTGCTCCAGACAGGGTGGAAAACCTGGTTGATGAATGAATTCCTTAAATGGAACCTGTGCTTGGGTTCAGTCTCCATTAATAGATTGGGTTTTTTCCATAACTTTGCATAACATTTGAATAAACTGGCATTGTTGGTTTGAAAAGCCTTGAAGGGCTGTCAGCAGTCACCAAAATCACTCCTTCAGTAGTTTGTGTACTTGTCTCAGATTAAATGTTTTCCTTAAACACTGTCTTTTCAGGGAGTTATTTCGCTGACTAAATCCCACTGGAAACTGTATCTTTTTGGCTTCTCGGAGGGCGCTGAAGAGCAATATCTGGGGCCTGTAGTGACCTTTTTTTCTTGTTCAGAACATCTGTGCTGTCTTTTGGGATTTGGCTCCCTTTGGGCTTGAATCGATCAGTTCTTACCTATTTATTTTGCACAGTTTACAGCTGTTAAAATAAAATTCCTGCCTCTGATGCATCGGAAAGGAATATTTGCAATGTGGCATTAAGGCAAAATAGCGATGAATTGGTGTTTTCATTGTGCTCCAGATTAAGACTTTTAAATTCTACAAACAGAGTAATAAACCCACTAAAAGGCTTGGATATTCCTGGAGTGCAGCTTAAGCTTTTCAGAGTTTATTGCTCTTAGGATTGGTTTTAAACTCGGACAAACCTGGGCTTTATTGGCCTTTGGAGGAGTGAATGAATGATACTTTTGTGCACAGAGCAAGCCAGCAGGGCTGTGCTGAACCCTCTCAGGTCAGCCTTCGAGGGACACAGTTCTGTAAATACCATCCTTTTGTCACAGCATTTCTCCTTGCTGCTTCCAGGGGTTTATTATTCCAGCTGGAACATGCAGAAGTCATTGAGCTACGTGTGTGTCTTCAGCAGAGCCCATTTCAGTGTGTTTTATTTCCCTGCTCGTGCTGCCACTTTAGGTGGTGTCCAAAGGATTGTCTGGAGTGGCTTGGTGTTTGTTTGCTTTCTTTTCCAGAATAACTTCACTGATACTAAAATCCTTCCTAATTCCACTACCAAGAGCTGGGAAATCCTCCCTGTGCACTGTGGGGGTGTCTTAGGGAAGCGCAGGATTTTTGTTGCATTGGTAAAAAGAGGTTTAATGTGAAATTAATGCTACTGGGACAAGTGTGGGTGCTCAGGTGGATGGTGCTGCAGTTTAAGGGATCTTTCCTGCTGTAATCCTGACCTTAGAGTTTAACTTCCCCATACTTTTGAGGACATCAGAACATAGGGGAAGTTTTTTCTTAGCTGCTGGTGTGTGTGTGTGAATCAAGCAACAGAGTTATGTAAATAAATGTGTGCGGTTTATTGGATATATTTGACTAATCCCTGGGTTTGTGTGTTTCTGGTTGTGTTTTTTTACCTCCAGATGGTAGCTGGGATCTCAGCTCCAACTGCTTCATGTGTGAGGGTCAAGGAATGAGTAAGAGCCTGTTAATAGAGGCCAGTGGGAGTTGTAGGGAAGCAAAGACAGGAATAGTCTCTGCCTGAGCAGATTTCTGTGCAGCTTTGGCAGAGCTGCAGGACGGAGCGAAGGACAGAAATGTTGCTCTGGACAGTTCTGGGAGTGGGAGCTGGACCCTCCCAGCCCTGGGGGTCTGGGGTTCTGTGGAAGGGGGTGCTGGGCTGTAAATCCCCAGCAGCATCAGGGACACAAATGTTTATTTTGTGCGTGAGGAGCTTTCCCAATTTGCTGGGGAGCAGCGGAGCCTGGCTGTAGTGGCTTGCTGTGGTCGTGGGTATTACTTAGAATTAAACAAAAACTCCAATAATGTATTAAGAATTTATTATAATTGAGTAAGCGGCAACGAGTAAATAACGCGCGGGTAGCCGGGGTGGGGGGAGGCCTTTTCTCACCCCAGCACAGCTACAAAGTTACAAAGAGGTCTTTGTTCTTAAGTACCTTTTCAGGTTGTTACATATTCATTAGGCTTAGACCGTAATTTACACTTCCTTTAGTTTCCAAAGCCTGGTTTTCTTCAAAGTTGATTGCGGTATCCTCCCTTGCGTAGTCAGTTATCTCCTTGGGGAGGTGCAAGATGACCCGGGGTTTTGGAATGTCCGTAGCTTATTCTCCTTATCTCTTTGGCATGTCTTGTCTCCCGGCAGCTTGTTAGCTTAGATCTACATTCCCCTACAAGAAGTCCTGGGGTTACAACATATTCTAATTCTATTTTACTATATTCTATTTTAACACTACTTCGCATAAGATATTGTCACCAGCGGATGTAAAATCCATATTGTCGAGTGTCAGTATTTATTCTTTTATTCAGTTTTCACAAGAGTTAGGTGAACAAACTGTACATCGCCTATTACAGTGGGGAGCACGGAGTGCCGGAATTGTTCACGCCAAATCCGGAATATTCAGGGAATATTCAGTGAGGTGAGGCAGTGTGGATCTTAGGGGAGTCACCTGCTCCGCTTGTTATCTTCTGCAATTTCAGTGGCTGCAGGAACGCACCAGCCAGAGGAATTCTTTTGCTTCTCTGACTAGTACAGAATGTTCTAAAGCTTTTTTCCTTTCTCTCTTTTCCCCCTCCTCACTTCAGAGGGAAGTTTCTCAGCGGAAAGCTGAGGTGTGGATGGACAGCTGATGAGGATCTCTTCCAGCCTTAAGGATTCTTTGTAGAATCCTTGAGGTTTCTCCACATGAGCTTTCCAGAAAGAATTCCTTGCCCTTGGGTGGTGCTGGCATCCATGTGGGAAGGTAGCAGGGACGTGCCTGATGTGCAGCAGGGAGCTTGTGCAGAACTTGGAGGGTGATTATTCTCTATAAAATGCACGTACACATCTCTGCCTGAATGTTTTTCTCTGTCGTATAATTACTTTACTTTTTTTTTTCAAGGATTGGACCTATCCCATGAGGAGAGAGATGCAGGTAGGACAATTTTATTTACTATTTGAGGCAAAACCCAGGGAGCATTTAATGAGGAGAAAAGGGAGCAGGTATCAAAATCAGTCTTTACGTGTCAAATGTCAGCACCATGGGAGACAGAATTAATTAGTTAATTAAGGTGAGGATTTACCAGCTTGGAATACAAGTGTGTTTGCATCTCTGTTGTGCAAGTACTAAAACAGAAACCCCCCCAATATTCTATTTTTGTCTTTCGGAATGTTTTTAGATGATTACTAAAAATGTATCAGAGCTTTGCCTTCTACCTTAAACTTGGGAGTGTTCTCCAGTGGGATGGACAATTAAACTTCTCCTACCATGGTGTCAGCCAAACCTTTGCACAAGATCTCCACACCTGCATATCTTCATTGATGGGGAGAGAAATGGTTAAAAACTGCTATTTTCCCACTGCTAGAGGATTTCCATGTGTGTATCTCTTTCCATGAGAGCAATTTGGAATTAATTACAAGACAGGATATTATAAACCAAATTAAGAGTTCCCTTCACTTGGTCTGGGACTGGGTGAGATGCAGGAATCAACCTGGAACTTAGGCCAGATCAAGGACTTTGTTCCTGGTCCAAAACAAGATCTCCTGCACCAAGATCATGTTTCTTTTATCCTGCCAAACCAATTTTTTCCCTTGTCCTGCTATAAATGACATCGATTACACAGCTCAGTAATATGTGAATTATTTGTGTCGCTGGCCATGGTGTGAGGTGAGTGAAATGTGGCATTTCAAATCATTCTGAGTTGGTATTAAATGTTCTTCTTCTGCCTCCTAGGAAATCTTACCTGGGTTATTTTTAGGCCCATATTCTTCAGCTATGAAAAGCAAGGTATGATTTTCAGAATATTCTCTCATAGGGAAGCTTTGCTGTGGTGATTTGATTTGTTACTGTGGAGATCTGCTCGAGTGTATCTATAGAGGTGTAAATTTGGTTGCAGTTCTGAACTGGAACGTGAAAAACGCCAGAGTGGAAGGAATATGTGGTGCATTTGTGGGATGCTCTGAGCTATTTGTATTAAAATTGAGTCTTAAATGTAATTTTTCTTAGAAAATTGAAACCATTTGAGACACTTTACCGATTCCTGTTTCCCTTGCTGAAGGGTGGCAAGACAAATAGAGCTGGGAACTCACACCTAGATATTAAAACAAGGAAAATTAAATCTGCAATAAAGTCAAGCACTGCTAAGGCACAGCTTGGCTCTGCAGATTTGCCTCATGGTTTAAAGGATCTTATTTTCATGGTCTGATTCCAGCAAGAATCCAGTGCTGGCTGCAAATTCCTCCCTCATGTAGGGACTTGCAGTTTCAGGCAAAGTGAAAGGTGGGCAGAGACAAACAAATTTACTGAACGCCTTCCTTTTTTGTCATTGTCAGGAATCTTTTCTTTTTGAAAGACAACGTTTGCCCACTCTGAATTCTAGAAAAGCAGCTCAGATTTTCCTTGATCCAGCCCTAGTTTGTACCTAAGTATAGCTTTTCTTTTTATTACTGTGTGATAGATGAATCTGCAGTTTCAAAAAGATATTTCTTTTTCTCCACAGCTACCTATACTCCAGAAACATGGAATAACCCATGTGATATGCATACGGCAAAACATTGAAGCAAATTTTATTAAACCAAACTTCCAGCAGTTATTTAGGTGAGGAGTGACCAAGATTCCTTTGTGTGTGTGTGTGTTCGTTCTTTCCAAATATTCTCACGTTGTCAGAACTATTTGAAGAATGTGCTGAGGTGTGCAGAAAGACTTGAAATCCAAACCATGAATTTTATTCGTCCTGAACGGGTCTGTAAATCAGAATTATCCGTGATTTGCAGTAAGTGTCTTCAGTTTGAAGTGATTTCTGAGAGGGGAAATCTGCCAGGGGATGTTGAAGGAGAGCCCTCACTCCCTTCCCCACGAGGACAGCCCCAGAGGTCCTTGATTGGAAAAAACCTGGAGTTTATAGCAGGAATTAAAGCCAGGGGGTTGTGCTGGGTTCCTCCTGCAGGTGTTTCTGTGTGTCCCAGAAGTTGCAACTCAGTGGTGCTGTGTGCTCACAGAAACTGTTCTCATTGCAGGTATTTAGTCTTGGATATTGCAGATAATCCAGTGGAGAATATAATCCGATTTTTCCCTATGGTGAGTGTGTGGATTGGGAAGGGAGTTGCCCAGGAGTTTTCTGAACTAACAGACACCAGGTTCATATTTGGGATACTCAGCCTGAGGCACCCAGGAGTGCTGCCACAGCTCTTGACCTTATTATTGACACTTTAATAAGTGTCATTAACTCCTTTTTACAAGTATGGAAACAGGTGGAGTTGTAAGAGCTGCTTCTTGTTATGGTATTTAAAAAAAAAGAGATGGAATTAAAAAAGACTGGCACAAAACAGAGAGATTTTGGAGTTCTGGGGCTCTTGACCTGAGGGAAACTTCTGTTTGAGCCCAAGAGTATTTACATTTCTTGTACCAAATTCTAAACCAAATTCAGAATAGTAACTTAAGTTTTACAGTGTCTTAAAGGATGTTTACTGCAGAGGAATTAAAAAGGAACTTGTAAATTAAATAATGCCCGTTACTAGAACAAACCCTTGGTTTGAGCTGTGGGTTTGTATCTTGATTTTAGTTTAGTTTGCAACTGAGCAAAAGCATTTTGTTCTTTCTTCCACCAGCAAACCCACTCTGTTTTTGCACTGGTAATTTTAGGAGCAGTTTAAAGTACAAAAGAAATACAAATGTCCAGTTGAAGTGAGGTTTAAGTCTGCATAAAGGTGCATTATTGTCACTGTAAATGAAGACCGATATAAAAATTATACCCAATTTAGGTGGTACTGCCACTCGCATTTAAAACAGTCTGAAAGTTTGAGTCTTGTGTTTGTTTTTCTTTCCAGACTAAAGAATTTATTGATGGAAGTTTACAAAGTGGAGGTAAAATTCTATTCACTTTCCCTTCATTTTTTAAGGTGGTGTTAAAAGCTTTAAAACCAACTCAGGGGAATGTATTAGAGACTCTTAACTATGAGCTTTTCTTAACTTTGGGGGTTTATTATGCTTGATTTGAACTATATTAGACAAATTCAGAGCCAAGTGTTCTTTCCTTTTGCCTCTTAACTGGAAAACGAACCTCTGGGCTTTGGGGATTTTTCACTTCAAACACAGCTGAGTTCTGTGCATGAAATTTTCTTGTCCCCTCTCTAAGGGAGGAGCTGAAATCTGCTTTGTGGCCGTTCTGTCACTCAGAGTCCTCCCTGGAGCAGCAATCCCTGTTCCTGTACCCCAAAAAAACAGAGTGTAGTTAGAAATTCAGGGTGAAAGGAGACAGCACCTGTTATTCATGGACCTAGTTCTCCATAACAAGGAAAAACCACATTTCAAAGAATTTTATTCAGTTTATACAAATATGGTTGATTTGTTTTTGGTTTTTTTTTTCCTTCTCAGGAAAAGTTCTTGTCCATGGAAACGCAGGGATTTCTCGAAGGTGGGAAACGATCCATCCTGATATTAATATTTTTAAACAGTTGAAATCTATTTTACTAATTTTTATTTGTTGTTTGTTTTTTTTTTTTTCCAGTGCTGCCTTAGTTATTGCATACATAATGGAGACATTTGGGGTGAAGTACAGGTAAGAAGAGGTATTCAGGTTTTAATTTGGGTGGTGTGAGGGGAGTAATGATTTTGGAGGGAACAGAAACAGTTTTGTTTGCACTCAGTCTCAGTAGGTAGCAACTGCCTTCCCTAAGACTTCACCAGGGGCTGATTATTCCATTTCATTTCACTGCAGGTGTGGTTTTTTTTAAGAATTAGGCACCTGCTGCTGAGAGAGGCAAGGCAGCAGCCTCCATCCATGGATAAAACCATGGGAGAGGCCCCAGGGGCTGTTCCAAGAGCTGAGCACTGGGGTGGGCAAACAGAATTGTACAGCTGCTGCTTCCTGCTCTGGCCAAGCAATTTCAGCTGTACAAAACAGCTCTGGGGACACTTTAGGGGTTCTGTAGTTCAGAAAAAAACTGATTATCTGAAGGAAGACTCAATTTTTCCCTGAAGTGTTTTTTTCCTTCTCTTTTTAAGGGATGCATTTACTTATGTCCAAGAAAGAAGATTCTGTATTAATCCTAATGCTGGATTTGTCCATCAACTTCAGGTGACTTTTTCAAATCCCTGATCATAACTGAAAAGCCATTTAATGAATCATCTTCCTGCCAAACAGACATTTCTGCTCAGACTGAACATTTACTGCACTAATATCCTTCAAGGAAATGTCAGGAGCTGTAGCAAAGCTTTGGGAGGAAGGATGAGTGGGCACCTCAGTTCCTTAGACTTAAGCTTTGGACAAAGCAAATCCAGGAATGGAGGAGAAATAAAAATCCTGGTTTGTGCAGTGATTCAGAGGCTCTGAAATGTCTTGGTTGGTGCTGAGGGAGCTGCAGAGGGGATGTTGTTTGTTCCTTAGAGCCATTTCTTTAGTCATCCTTGAACTTTTCTTTTCCTCTGACTTCCTGATGGTTTTTGTCATTCCTGTCAAAGCAGCAGAGAATTCTCCTCCTCTCAAATCTTCACCTTAATATGAGCTACTCTCCTGCTCATCCTTGCAAAACTTCCTGCCAGAGTAATTGCAGTAAACATTCTTGAACTTTTCCAGGAATATGAAGCCATCTATCTAGCAAAATTAACCATCCAGATGATGTCACCTCTGCAGCTGGAGAGATCCCTCTCAGTCCCACCTGGCAGCACAGGTGAGAAGCTTCCCCTGCTGGCGCCGTGAGGAGATTTTGGTGATTGCTCCCCAAACAAACCTTCAGCAGCGGAATCCCAAACTCTTGGGGAGAGGGGGGATGGCTTTTGGTGCGCGAGCTGGGTTTAAACTTCAGCATGAAATGCTTCAATATCCTGGCTGCCCGTGGCTGAAGTCCCCTCTTGCCTCCTGCAGGAAGTTTGAAGCGGATGCACGAGGAGGATGAGGACCTTGGCACCATGCAGGTGGCAGCAGCAGCACAGAACGGCTGATGGCTGAGGACAAGCACTGGTTGTAGTGAGGATTCCTGCCAAGAAAGGTGAAGAAAACTAGGGGAAAAAAAAACAAAAAACAAAACAAAACCAAGAATTAATGCAAAACAGATGAACACACATAGCTTCTTTTCAATTACATGTTGCTTTCAGATGTAAATCTGCCTCTGCAACACACTAAGCATCATTTTTAAGATGTTGGACTTCTTGAATGAATAGATGGCACTGATTGTTTTACTCCTTTTTTACACTTTACAGTTTTATTCTAAACCAAGATTTTTGGACTTGCAAAGAGGTATTATTGCAATAATGCACTTTTCATACTTGAAATTTCTTTATTTGTATGATATAAAGTTATTACTTTAAACAAAATGCAAGCGGGGGGGGATTTGTTTATAAAGTTATTTGTGTAATTTATAACAAGAGACTTTAGTAAAGAAAAAGTTTGCTAAAATTCACCTTGTTCTCAGTATATATTATGGCAGAAATGTGCTTTAAGAACATAAGCACAGAGGTTAATTCTGTGAATTTAAGAGAAGCTGAACTATCTAGAACAGTGCATCCTCAGACTGGTTTCCAAGGAGTAGTTGCTGTTGCAAGGCAGTAGTTGCATCATTTGAGGTAAAAATTGGATTTCTCTTTGAAACCTGAGGCCCAGAGCAGTGCCCATAATGGGATCAGGACTTAAAGGATTCACCTCAGGTCTTGTAAAACATTAGACTCAGCTAAGGAAACCCTTCTTGGTGCTTTAAGGTTTTCAGATTGGGAATTGCCAGGGTGGTTTGTGCAGCTGTAACTCTCCTGTCTCAGCAGCACAGAGGTTGTGCAAGCACAGCCCCGGTTCTGCATCTGCTTTATTTCCCCATGTTTGTTGCCTAAAAGCCAGGAATGGAATGATGGCTCCTTGGGAGCACTGTGGTGCCTGAGCACATTACAAAGCTGGTCGAAAAACTTGTGCAGTTGGGTGATCTGAGCTTGGTGACCAGACTGTGTTTTACCAGGGTAAAAAATGGGCTCAGGATTTGGGGATCAGAGCACCCAGCTGTTCTCCTGCACTCGGATGCACCCTGTGTGCCTGGCCACTTGTCCCGTGTCACCTCAGCAGGGACAGCCTGGGCTGGGGGGTCCCTGAGGGCAGAGCTCTGCGAAGTTGAAGGCAGGAGTCCTGACAGGGCCGTTGTTCAGTGAGGATCTCTTTGGCCTGGCCTTGCAGCTCCTGGGAAGGCCTGGGGAGGGATCATCCCTCTGGAGCATGTGGAGCTCTTGGCCTCTGTCAGGGTTTGGAAATCCATGTCTGGGTTAGAGCTGCTCTGGAACAGAGCAGGGTGACAGCTGAGGGGGAAATCTGCAGGGAATCAGGGCTGGTCGCTGAGGGGGAAATCTGCAGGGAATCAGGGCTGGTCGCTGAGCCAGCACACGGGGTTGAGGGGGGTGAGGCTTTCCAGCCTCATGACCTCTGCTCCCATGGAATGTGAAGGCCCTGGAGTGCTGAACCAGGGTTCAGCAGCAGATTCCTGTTGCTGCTGCTACCCTCAGCCACCTACAGCAGTGATGGAGCACAGTGTAATTCCTTCAGGGGGAAAAAACCCAATCTGCAATAAACAGTGTGATGCTTTAGTGAGGAACTTTTCAGCTGGCTAAAAGGAAGTGATTTATCTGCTGGAGAGCTGCGCTGTGTCAGTGTCCAGCTGCCTGGCTCAGGGGGCAGGGCTGGTTTTGCAGTCGTAGAGGGTTTGTTCCTGCTCTGAACTGACTCTCCATAAAGGAATGCTCCGGGGCTGTTGGGAAACACATTCCCGGCCGCGGGGCTGTGCCTGGCCCTGCACAGCTCCCAGACACTGCCAGCCACGAGCTTCTGCTGGAACTGGGCTGGGAAGCATCAAATCCCTCTCTGTTTCAGGTGCCTGGGGAAGGGGAGGGATGAAACACAGATGGAAGGCACTGATTCATCTCTCGAGGCTGGTCCGTGGTGTCTGGGGCTGTTCTCTCGGGGGTCCTGGGAACACTCACTCACTACTGACAAGCTCCATGACTAAGGATTTTTCATCAATCTGGTTTTTTTTCACGGCATTACCACTCCTGGTGCCTTTTACAGTCATTCTGGTCTGTCTGCCTGTCAGATCCTAAGGGATTCTGAGGTTTAATTTTCCTCAGATCTATTATTAAGCCATCTGTTTAAAACTTGCTGTGTCTGTCTCCCGGAGTTTCACTGCCAGTAGGTGTTTCAATATTTGGTTTTGGGGGTTGAACTAAAGGCAGGAACTGGAAGCAGGGTCCCTCACTGTGGGCTTGAAAGAGAAGTAGAGGATGAATTATTATTTTTTATTTCCCCAAGTTCAAGCACAAAACTGCAACACCCAAATCTTTGGGAATGCACAGCTCTGCATTGAGGTGCTTGAAGTTCCCTTTTCCAGCTTAGGGGAAGCAGAGTGAAGGAGATGGAGATCTCTTCCTCAGGGTGGGAGAAGTCTTAGCCAAAATATTAAATCCCAAGGAGGAGGTAACATTCAACCTCTGGAGAAGCTGGTACTGCTCTTAGAGCTGGTTTCTGGCAAAAAAACTCTTCCAGGCCGGGTTGGACAGGGCTTGGAGCAACCTGGGATGGTGGAAGTGGCCCTGCCCATGGCAAGGGGTGGAATGAGATGGGCTTTAAGGTCCCTTCCAACCCAAACCACTCTGGGATTCTCTGGTATTAATGAATTGTGTGTCCAAATACTGCTATTTTGAGATACATTTTTAAAAATATTTTTATGATATTTATAAAATGATATATAGGTATAACTATATGTAATTATATATGTAAAGCAGAGGCACCCAGATGCCTCTGTGGTCCAGGGAGGAGCTTCCCAGGGGGAAGACATTAATGAAAGTTTTGGTGTTTGCGTCAAGGAGGTCATGGTCGATTTTATATATTTTATTTTTTATA
>WEIT01012319.1:156070-170916 GCA_013389985.1 Dryoscopus gambensis | reverse complement strand
GCCGGCCTCGCGACCTTTCGGGGGCCCGCCCCGCCCCTTGGCGCGGGTTGGGCAGGGAGCGGTGTGGACACGCCCTCTCCCTGCGAGGCCACGCCCCTTCTCGCCGTTGCCCGCCCTCAGGGCCCCGCCAAGATGGCGGCGGGTGCCTTGTAGTGGTGCTGGGCTCTGTTCCGGCTCGGCGCTGCCGCCGCTCGTCCCGCCGCCTGAGGGGTCTTTTCGCCCTCACAGACGCCGCACTGGGCTTGGCGAGGGGAAGGGTTAGGGCAGCGAGGCGCGACAGACCTCAGCTCCCACACACACACCCACCTCAAGGGCGCCAAGGCTGAGGCGTTTGCCGGGTTTGAAATCATAGAATCATGAAATTCCCCACTGGGTTGAGTGGGAAAGGACCTTAAAGATCATCTCGTTCCAGTTCCTGCCATGGGCAGGGACACCTTCCACTATCCCAGGCTGTTCCAAGCCCTGTCCAACCTGGCCTTGGGCACTGCCAGGGATCCAGGGGCAGCCACAGCTGCTCTGGGCACCCTGTGCCTCACAACCCTCTCAGGGAAGAGTTCCTTCCTAATATCCCATCTAACCCCACCCTTTTCCAGTTTAAAGCCGTTGTCCCTTGTCCTTTCACTCCAGGCCGTCACTTTGATAATTTTTACCTTGGTGGGATTGTTTTTGGAGGCTCCGTTGCTCTGCTTGGACAACACCTGTGCTGGGACTGGCCTTGTTCAGCCTCCAAGGCTGACAGACGTCATGAGTGAGGGTTTTAATTCCTTTTCAGTAAAAAAACCCAACTTTGAGAGCATCTCAAGAGACAGTTTTATGAATAGCTGAGGTCAGGGCACGCATGTAGCCTGGAGCAAGAGAACTGCTGAACGCAATAATTACACAAAACGCTTCTGAGACATGATTTCCATTTTCCATGT
Organism: Dryoscopus gambensis; assembly: GCA_013389985.1. Classification (NCBI taxonomy): domain Eukaryota; kingdom Metazoa; phylum Chordata; class Aves; order Passeriformes; family Malaconotidae; genus Dryoscopus; species Dryoscopus gambensis. The sequence goes on along the minus strand of WEIT01012319.1, from coordinate 169,999 downwards.
GTCTCCCCTGTTACTTTACCATCAGAATGAATCATTCTGTAACCGTGGATACAATCAACATTCCTTATTTTTGACTTCTTCAGGCCCAGAGTGACCAGATGACACACACCGACCTCCCTCGGTCCAGGCACACCCAAAATCTGGGGGCGAAGCTCCCAGACTGCAGCTAGATGAGCCGCTGCAATATTTAACCTTTTGTTGCAAGGGAAAGGCACAAACTGGGCGTGAGTTTCCCCTGCTATCCCTTCCCTTTCGTTTTGAGGGATTCAGAGGGCTGGGAACGTCCCATCCATGCTAAAAATGAATATTGTATTGTGCTGCTTTGTCTGGTTGAGCAGGGAAGCTGGGAGTGTGGACACATTTCAGCTCCGTGAAGAACGACAGACAGAGGTTTAGCTTAAATCCCACCACGATGCCTTTTCCTTGGTGGAAAGGTTTTATGGATTTGAGGTAGATTTCACACTTTGTGGAGGTAAGTGTGGAGAGTCACTGCTTTTCAAAACCAGAATCATGCCATAGCAAGGCCGTGACCACATGGGGTCAGCCCAGCTTTCCCCACTGAGGCTCACAGCAGAGGTCCTGCACCTGCAGCAGGAATGCAGCGACTTTTGGACAATCCTTCTCCGGGTGCATCCTCCCAGCTCCCAGGAATCGCTGTGTGGGGGCATCCTGACCCAGAAGGTCTGTGGGGTTTAAGAGCTGAGCAGTGCCGTCCCCTCTGTGTGTATCCCCGACCTCCAGCGCTCCTGTGCGGCAGTGGAATGCTGAAAAATGAGGGGGAAAATCCTTTGTTTTGGTTAAAACTCTTGCTCTGAGTTTGCCAGTCCTGCAGATCAGTGCTATTTCCCGCCAACAGGTGCTGACAAACCTTTCTGCATGTGGATTTTACAGGAGTCTAAACCTGATGTGGATGGGACAACTTCCCTTGTCATTCCCGGCCCTTGTAAATAGTCTTTCTCCATGTTTTTCATAGGCTCCCTTCAGGTACTGGAGGCTGCAATCAGGCCATCCTGAAGTCTTTTCCAGGCTGAACAATCCCAACTCTCCCAGCCTTTCCTTGGAGGAGAGCTGCTCCATCCCTCTGATCATCTTGGTGGCCTCCTCTGGACTGGCTCCAGCAGGTCAATCATACTGATTAGCGTTCCCAGAATGGAAAAACCTGGATCAGGGATCAGCCACTCTGCTGAGTCCGCACTTGAGATGGGCTTTGCTTCTCTGCTGACCAGTGACAGGGCCTGAGGGAATGGCTGGAGCTGTGCCAGGGGAGTTTATTTGGGTATCAGGAGAAAGTTCTTCCCCCAGAGGGTGCTGGGCACTGCCCAGGCTCCCCAGGGAATGGGCACGGCCCCGAGGCTGCCACAGCTCCAGGAGAGCGTGGACAGCACTGCCAGGGATGCCCAGGGTGGGGTTGTTGGGGTGTCTGGGCAGGGCCTGGAGTTGGACTCTGATCCTTGGGGGTCCCTTTCAGCTCAGGATATTCTCTAATTCTTTCCAAGGCCAACAACAAGGCCACTGGTATCTCTGAGGCCAGGATTTGGCTGCTGAAGACCAAGGGGAAAGTTGAAATAACGCCTTTCCACTGGTTCCCTCATTTCCACATCTCCTCTCCGCCGGTTCCGCTGTGGCATTTTCTGTCGCAGAGGGGAAAAGGAAAACCTCCAGCAGAGCGATATCCTTCGTCTGCTCCGGATCTGCCAGCAGGGAAATTGCAAATCCATGACCGCGGGACAGCCAAAAGGATGGGAAGGGAGCCCTACACTTGTTTGATGTGAATGTCTGAACCTGAACACACCCTGCTTTATGAGGAGAGAAAAAGCGCTCTCCTTCTCCTCCGGCTGCATGACACGAGGCAGGAAGAACGGAGGAATCCTTGCCACAATGAGAGTGTTTACATTCTGTTTTGGAAACATGCTCAGGGCTTGGAATACCCAGGGACCAGCCTCTTTTAACCTTTCATAGACAGGGCTGTATCCAGCCACAAATAAACCCTGAGGGGGTGGAAATGTCTGAAGAGCTGCACAAACCAGCTCCAGGCACCTGGATTTTGCAGAGCACCCGGTGCCTGTTTATCTTTGGAAAGAAAGATGCTGCTGTGTCTCCCCAAGCGTTTCCTGCACACGGATAATGAGAAACTAAATACCTGCTCCAGCTTAGTAAAGTCAAGAGGAAACCTGGCAAAGCTCTGCCGCCATCCAGATGGCCTCCTGGGACCTGGGAAATGGCATTTCCTTGGGGTTTGGGATGGTGTTAGTGCAGTTATGGAAGGAGAAGTGCATCTGGACCGTGTCTGCCTCGCTGGAAATAATTATCCCATCTTTAACCAAGCAGCCAAATGTAATTTAGCTGCCCAGAAAGTGTTTGGAGCCACAGGGGTGTTGCAGCCCCAGGCTGCCATCCACGGAGGCTGGAAGTGTTCGGTGTCTTCAGGTTTTCCCATCTTTCCCGCCCATGTCCCAAAACCATGGTTTTTTAATGGAGAAAATCCCTACCTAAGGCTGACAACATCTCACCTTATTAATGCTCCGATATCCCAGCTCAGAGTCCAAGTCAAAGCTTAAAAAATACACAGATAAAAGCTCCAACAAAACACTTAATTATGGCTCTCACCCTCCTTTGGATGTGGCTGTTTTATGGGAAGTAAAATAGCATCGGCTCATCCCAAAACATTGGAGCCGGGATCAGATCCAGCACGAATCTGGCCTCGGGGTGAGAAATGGGGGATGAAGCCCAAATGGTGCTTCTGATCCCAAAGCGCTGCGGGTGCAGGGGTGGGCACATTGCAGGTGGCTCTGGAGGTTCGGGGTCTCTGCAGGTAAAAGGAGATTTTCTCATCGGCCATGGGCAGAGCACTCGGGGTGATGGATCTTCCCGTGCAAAATGAGCACCCTGTGGATTCCATCAGCTGTTTTCCTGGATGGATTAGTGAGCAAATAGCAGCTTTTACCTTTTCCCTTCCACCAGGGTTGCACCAAGGTGGCATTTGCCCAGTGACTGTCTCTGCAGACACGCTGTCACCTGATGGCCCTTCAGTGGGACACTTAAGGAGCGCTGTGTTTCCCAAAGGTTCTATTGCCATTGATGAGCTCCATCAAATTCAGGAAGCTTCTCCAAAGGAAGTACAGCCCTGATCTCTTGCCCTCCTGTTCCATGGGCATTGGGGAATATATGTAAGGGATATATTTAAATGTCCCAGGTGAAGGACTTGAAGAACCCTGTGTGTGAGACCAGCGAGGGGCAGCTGTTCCTGGGGGTGGAAAGGGACACGTGGGCTTTGGGATCCGAGCCAGCTGTGGGATCACTGGGAACTGATGGTCTCGGATACACTCAAGGGACGAAGCATTTAAACTGAAATAGGGGAGATTTAAATTAGAGATTAGGAAGAAACTCTTCCCTGTGAGGGTGGGGAGGCCCTGGCACAGGGTGCCCAGAGAAGCTGTGGCTGCCCCTGGATCCCTGGGAGCGTCCAAGGCCAGGTTGGACGGGGCTTGGAGCCACCTGGGATAGTGGGAGGTGTCCCTGCCCACGGCAGGGGGTGGAACAGGAGGGTATTGAAGGTCCCTTTAAACCCAAACCATTCCGTGATGCCACAATTCTGTGATCGTGCCACAGGCAGCGATCCCTCCTAGTTCCGGGATCGGGAATGTGCTCAGCCCTGCTCTGCTCACCCGTGGCCCTTCTCTCCCGGCCGTCCCTTTTCCCTCTAGGTGGAGTTATTACACACCAGATTTCAGCTTCTCCCGTGTCTGGATCTGCTTCCGCAGCCGTGCAGACAGTGAGAGATCCCTGCCACTGCCTGCAGGCCCGCTGCCTGCGTGCTTCCCTGGAATTTAGTGATGAATTCTGAATTTAATGATGCCCAGAGTACCTTGGAGAGCTTACACGCGTTGCACGCGTGGGATGGGAAAGGTGAGCTGTGCTTTGGGGGGGGTGTGGGCAAGGGGAGGATGGGCGTCCCTCAAAATGAAAGGAAAATGATTAATCAGGGGTGTACTGTGGGCTCCATGGAGCACCTTCCCTTAATTCTGCTTTATGAGCTTTTCCTCCTTTCTCTTACCTTGTGGCACAGTTGGACGGGAGGAAGAGGAGGCAGGAAATCCCGCCGGGTTATTTTTGAACTCTGCATAATGAACGGCATCGTTTGGATTGGCTTGGTCACAGAGGGCTTGAAGGACAGTTTGGGACTCGTAGGTTCCAGGTGCTCTCATTCCCAAGCCCTGCGGACATCTGGGACAGTGTGGGTGCTGGGGGAGCAGCTGGGGCCGGGCTCTGCCCTGTGCCCCACGCTGTGCCAGGGCCACATCCACCCTTGCTGGGGCATCCTGGCTCTTGGACTCCTCCACGTTCCCCCACCGATGACATTCCCTCTTCTCACTCCAGTTCTTTTCCCGCACTTCAGTGCTTTGAAAGATTTACCACCCCTCTCCCTCCCTGCCGTCATTTCCCTGTCTGTCTCAGACACATTCCCACCCTCTCCTCCTGTTTATGGGAAAGGAAAATCACTCAGGAGATAAAGCAGCTGCCCACGGCCGTCAGCCGGGCCCTGCGGCTCGTCCTGAGTTCCAGGGAGCCCCCGGCTGGAAGGCCGCATCCTTGGAAGTGCCTGACACGTGGTTTTCAGCTGGGAGATGATGTGAATCAGATGGGGTCCCTCCAGAGGGCCACCCAGGGTGGGACACAGCGTGGATGGGGGCTGGAGGTGGCCTCGGAGTAACCCTGTCCCTCTGGAAGGATGGGCAGGCTTCTTCCCAGGTTTGCCATTCCCAAGAGCTCTCCTCGCCCTCGCTGCCTCGTCAGGGCAAAAGCAAAACTCGCAAAACTCTTTCCTCGGGGTCACAGCAGCTCTCTGCCCTCCTGCCTAAATCTGCTGGCAGCCATCAGGGGTGCCAGGAACCCGGTTTTTCCCAAGTGTCCCAGGTGAGGTCTGGCCATCCCTGCTGCCTGGGTGAGCAGGAATTAGCTGGGCTCATTCCACTGGGACCAGCATCCCGTCTCCCACTGGTGGGGTGGAGCTCAAACCTGAGCTCAGTGGGCTCAAGTGCTCTGAAACAAAAGAAGATGTGGAAAAGAGGGCAAGTTTAGATGGGAGATTGGGAAAAAATTCCTGGCTGAGAGGGTGGGGAGGCCCTGGCACAGGGTGCCCAGAGAAGCTGTGGCTGCCCCGGATCCCTGGAAGTGTCCAAGGCCGGGTCAGGGGGGACTTGGAGCAACCTGGGATAGTGAAAATGTCCCTGCCCATGGCAGGGGTTGGAATAAGGTGAGATTTAAGTCCACTTCTAACCCAAATCATTCTGGGATTCTGTGATGGTGATGAAGGAATTGCACAAGAGGAACAAGAGAGCCGCAAGAGAGCCCAGTTTGGAGGGCAGTGCGGTGCCTTTCCTTGGACAGCCTGGGATCAGGGAGCTCCACTTTCCCTGGGCACCCCTGCAGTTCCCCCGTGGCCCCCAGTGCTCGTTCCTGAGCTGTTCCAGTGCCTCTCTTTGGGACACGTCCCCAGGCAAAGCACTAATGGGAGTAAATCCCAGCTGGGATCACTGGTGTGAGTCAAATTTCTAACCCAGATCCTCTCCCATTTCTCACCCCCTTCTCCAGGCAGGAAATCAAAGCCCAGCTCGCTCATTAGGGACTGACCAGCTGTTGACCAAAAGCCAAAAATAAAACCCAGAGCAAATGCTTTATTTGCTCAAACTGCTGCATTCTCAGAGGAGGGGGAGTGGGAGTTTTCCAAGCAGAGGCTTCCCACCAGCTGGGAATCTGCGGCTACACCAGGAGCTGACAGCACAGGGGAGCTCTGTTACCACGTCTTTGTCTTAGCTGGGGATCAAAGGGAAAGTTTTCTGAATGATTTCAGTATCTGACAGGTCCCTGCAGATTTGAGCCACTGCGAGATATGGGATTGGCCTTTCCGAGTCACTTGGGAATTTGGGAAATATTTTGCTGCTCCCGTGTCAAGCTAGAAAAAGAAAAACTCCTGAAGTGCAGCCTCTTCCTCGGATCAGATCAAATGCTGATCACACTGATGCCAGCTCCCTGGCAGCTTTTCTGGCATGAATTTGCCATGTTGGGATTTCAAGCTCTTCTTGAACTGGAGCTTCCCATCCTCTCCCCCCATCAGCAGGGCTGTTCTCAGCTCCCACACGGGGAAGGTCCAGGTTTGCATCCCGAGGGATCGCGGACCTTCGGCCTGGGAGAAGTCCCTGTTTGCATCCTGGAATGGTGAAAACCAGACAGGGGAGCTTAAGGGAAACCAAAGGAGCAGTGTCTGGGGGGAGACTCAAGGCTGAAATATGTGGAACAGCTGGAGGGATGCAGGGGATTTCAAAGGGAAGGCTGGGATGCCGATGGAAACGGGAGCAGGCGCAGGGGCCGCAGTGCCCTGGTGCTTACGGGAAGAGCTGCAAGGCGGGGAGCACTTTATTTGTTTCAGATCTATAACATCCAGCAGATATTTATGGATCTTTTATCTCTTTAGTGCCTCGGGGCTGCAAATCAAAGCACCCGGGGCTCTTGCGAGACCGAAAGCAAACAAATAAAAGCCCCGCTGGTCTCCAGAAAGGTTTGGAGCCGCACGAGCGCGGCCGCTGATCCGTCTGAATTTAATTAGACCCATCAAACCACTCCTGGTGCCGTCACTCCGGAGGGCTTTGCATCCTCAGCGTCCCTTCCTGCATCGGAGATGAGGGATGATACACCGGGGAAGTGAGGGCTGTCTGAGCCAGACGGAACCAGGCGCATCCACATCCGAGTGTGGTTCCAGCTCTGCGCTGGATCCTGGCTCTGGCGACACCAGGTCTGGCTTCCCTGCACCCCTAATCAATTCCAGGAAAATCCCCGGTGGTCCTGAGTGCCCTCAGAGGGTCCCTCTATGGGGCAGGTCAGGGTGAAAGGTGCTGATGACCCCACCCCTGGGATGCTCAACCCAGAGAGGGGCTTGGAGGGGTCGGGCAAGGCGGAGCAAGGATAAAGCTCCCACATTGCCCCTTGGTGAGAGCACCAGGAATTTGGGAGGTGTCTTTGCACACAGCCAGGGCAGTGGTGCTGGCCACCCAGGAGCCCCTTCCCGGCCCGAAGGCTGGAAAGTCTCCAGTGTGCTTCCTGAGACACTGACGTGACTCATCTGGCTTGGGTTTACTACGGATTAATTTAAGGAGCTTTTTTCAGCCCCTGCCCACCACAGGAAAGCCCCTGGGGCGGCCATCCCATGGCAGGAGGGCTTTTGGAAACCCTCATGTCCTGGGTGTAGGGAATAACCCAGCGCCCTTTGGAGTGCTTGGGGATCAGTTTGTGTTAGAGAACCACAGAATCATGGAATGGTTTGGGTTTGAAAGGACCTTAAAGATCATTTTTTTCCACCCCCTGCCGTGGGCAGGGACACCTCCAGCTATCCCAGGTTTCTCCAAGCGCCATCCACGTAACCTTGAAAATTTCCAAGGATGGGGAGTGAGTGCCCTCCCCCTCCCCACAAACCAACAGCTTCCCCAAATGTCCCTTTCCCATCAATTCCTGCCAGCTGGATGTCCCTATACCCAGCCCCCACCCCCTCCCTGCTGCAGGGGACAGCCCTGCTGGGGAGATTTTTTTTTTTTTTGCCATGTTTTAAAATACCTGTGTGTCTGCAAAGCTTTCCCCCATCCCAAACTCCGCAGATCCCGCTCCAAACCCGCTCCAGGACTAGCCCATCTGCACGGTATTAAATTACTTGGGGCTTAAAACGCCGTAGGAATCCCAGCCGACCCCCCAGGCCATGCCTGGCTCACACAGACATCCAAATCCCCTGCTGCATTCGGAGAGGTGCATTTTCACCCCTGGCAGCCGGTTTGCATCAGTACCTTGGCAGAAAGTGATTTATTTTTTCCTTTTCCCCTCCTCAAGGTCCCGGAGCGGGGTCAGCAAGGGAGGAACATCATCCCCCTGGCCCTGCTGCTGTTGGAGGCCTGGAGTTGTCCCATTTTCAGGCATCTCTGCCGCTTATTTTGTTAAACAGGGGTTTGAGCAGCCTTGTTGGCTTTGAATCTCTGTCCCCATCATGTGCTTATCACTGGAAGTTGGAAATAATTCCTCTTTCCCAAGCACAGCCACCGATTTATGGATGCCAGGCAGTCACAGCTCTTCCTCCCCGAGGCTGAGTCACCCCGGGGGCTGGGGACACCCACGGGCTGGCTTCTCCTGGGGTTTGGTTTGGGTTTTAATTTGGATTACTCCTTTGATTACCCAAAAGAAACAACCACAGCCAGATTTCCCTGTGTCAGCAAAATAAACCTCCGTGTCCTCTTCCAGTGTCTTCCCACAGCTGGAGCTGTGGGAACTGGGATTGGCTGGGCCTTGTCTTGCCAAGACCCTCCTCATCCTCTGCCGTTGGGTTTAATGCCCAAACACCCCAAACCCACCTGGCCTGTGATTTCCACTTAACTGGAAACCCTCTGTGCCCACCACGTCCTGGTTTTCCTTTGGCTCAGGATCACGGAGCAAACAACCACGATCCTGCTTGTCCTCGCTGCTGCCTGTCCCTGAGGTGGATCATCCATCCCTTCCCGTGGGCTCCAGCTCTTACCACCTCTCTCCTTAATCCCTTTTCCAGTGTGCTGCTCTTGCTTTCTCCTCACCCTCGTCCACCCTCGGTGTGTGGCCATTCCCATCGGCACCGTATTTTATCTGGTGTTTCTCCAGCTTTTAGGAAAACCACATCATTTTTCACCCCCTCCTCCGCTCCAATATCTCATTGCATCACTTGCATCTTTTCATCCAAGGAGAAAAGAAATTGTCATCCTTTTCATCTAGGGAAGATCCTAGAAAACCCAGTGGCCTCCTTTGGATCACCTCAAACCCCCCGTGACCCCTTCCAGCACCGCTTCCCACCCGGCTTCTCCCGGCTCCCACCCTCGGGGGGCCGTGTGGGGAAGAGCTGTGGTTGACAGCAGCCTCTGCCTTCCCATGGCCCTTCCCCGACCTCCTCTGCTTTTCTGCTCGGCGTTTCCTGCCTCATCGCCTCCCCCAGCTGCGCGTCCAGGCCGAGCCCTCCGGAGGTGGCTGGGGACGGATGGACCGGGGGGACTTGATCCATCTTCTCCCCCCATCCTTCCTCTCCACCTCCCCATCCTGCCTAACCCCAGGCTGGGCAATAGCAGGTAAATATTTTTCACGGAGCCATCCCCATCGCACACCCACACACTTTGGAGCTGTTCCAGCGTTGCTGCCGTGCCTCACCCGGCCGAGAGCCTGGTGCTGCCTGCCAGGAGCGTGCTCGCCGCCCTCTGTTCGCGTGTCTCGGAGCTGCCCGGACTTGCCGCATCCCAAAGAACGAGCCTGCGGGTGTGGGGCAGGATTGGGAGCATCCCTGGCACGTCCCGAACGCTGCTCCACCCCGGCTGCGCTCCCGTTGGAGCGGCAGGAATCGCCCGGCCCCACCCGGCCACCGCTGCTCCGGGAATTTATGGAGCAAGGGTGCAGCCCGTCCTGGGACACGGGGTGTGTGAAGCTTAGAGAATCAGCGCAGAAACGGGGAGGGATGAAGTTGTGCCAGGGGAGGCGTAGATTGGATTTTAGGGGAAATTCCTTGGTGGAAGGGGTGGTCAGGGACTGGAACAGCTGCCCGGGGAAGAAGTGGAGTCACTGGAGGGATGTAAAAGCTTTGTGGATGTGGCAGTTGGGGATATGGTTTAACGGTGGGTTTGGCCTAGATCCTGTGATTCCCTAAATCCCAGGCTGCTTCCTCACTGCCTGGCCAGGGAGTGGGATCCACAGGGGACCCTAGATCTTGAAGTGGACTCCAGGAGAGCTGGAGAGGGACTTTGGGCACGGGATGGAGTGCCAGGACAAGGGGGAATGGCTTCCCAGTGCCAGAGGGCAGGGATAGATGGGATATTGGGAAGGAATTCCTCCCTGTGAGGGTGGGCAGGCCCTGGCACAGGGTGCCCAGAGAAGCTGTGGCTGCCCCTGGATCCCTGGCAGTGCCCAAGGCCAGGCTAGACAGGGCTTGGAGCAGCCTGGGACAGTGGAAGGTGTCCCTGCCCATGGCGGGGGGTGGAATGGGATGATCTTTAAGGTCCTTTCCAACCCAACCCATTCCAGAATTTTATAAGCTTGCTTTTTGGTGGCATTTCATTCAGCAAACTCAGGATAAGGCAGCAAGGAGGGAGCCCAGGGCTGGCATGGGATGGCTCTATCCTATAGGAGTTGTTTATGGCCCTTCCATAGCAGTTAGATCCCAAAAACCAGGAGCGGCAGCTGAACGTTAAATAAAAGATTTGACTTTTATTTAAAATAAAATGTATTTGAACATAGTCTTGATACCACGGACTACGGGAACGCAACACTGGTTATTCCTTGGCGTTAGGTGGGCACGGGATCCCTCCTCGTTAGCGTTAACGTGGGAATGGCTTAATGAACCTGGCAGTCCTGGCCTCAGGCTACTGAGGGTGTTGTGGCACAGCTCTGGAATCCCCTTTAACTTAGGTCAGAATTTACTGGACTGGAAATTGAAAGTTTTTGGTGGGTTCTTTATTCCTCGGTTTGGCCCCGTACCCCTTCCAGACATCCTACAGTTACTGCTGATCTATGCAATGTCCTAGCTGGCTTGTGAGACTAGTTACAAAAACTGTACAACTTTATAAAATTTGTGGTTTTTTACATTAGTTACACAAAAACCTTTACTTCATAAACCTTTTACTTCATATCGTAATGAAAAAATTTGCATATCAGAGGCAGAACAGTGACTATGCTGGTGAATACTAAAAGTGTCATAATACAATACGGTGTACAAATAAAATTTAAAAAAAAAGAGGACAATATAAATGATTATCAAAAGGCAAGTTAAACAAATAAAACCAAGCTATAACAGACTAACAGAAGATCATCTTCGAGGCCACACAAAACTATCCTCAAAGTCATGTCAGGCACCTTCAGAGTCCTGGTGTAGTGTGAGAGGAGAGATGGCAGCTCTGCTCGGGAGCAGGACGACTTCAAACAGGTCAAATGTACAGAATAAAAACACAAAAAAAAAGGAAATAAAACACTCATGCATTAAACATGATAAATAGACTTCATATAGGTTAGCCCTGGATGGCTTTACAAGAAGATGGCTTAGAGTTCTCTTCAAAAATTGGCTTTTTAAAGTCAGTTAAATCTTTATCCTGATCTGCCCATCGGAGTCTGGATCATTGGCACTGTCACCCTGCCCAGACACCGTCTGGTTATAGCAAATTAACAGAAGTGCTCATTAGTGCACACAGATTAACTGGTCTGGTAATGCAAAAAAAAAAACCAAACAAACAACCAAAAAACCAACCAAAAATCCAATTATTAAAAAAAAAAGAGATACATTTCAAGCTTACTTTATTAAGCAGCATTATCTCAAAGGACAGCTTTGGAAAGTTAAAACATGAATATGGCCGTGGGGGTTCCTGCGGGGCGGCGCCGGCGGGGCTCACACCCAGCCACTGGTCAGTTTGTAGAACATCTCCTCGTCCAGGCTCTCGTTCTGGTCCTTGGCCCGCGTGGACAGGAAGATGTAGCCCCCGATGAACTCGTGCACCACCTTGCAATCCACCTCCGTGCAGATGAACGACACCCGCACCTCGTCCGCGAACTCCACCGTCACCTGCACGGGCACACACAGCTCAGCCCCGCCCGGGCCCGCCCAAGGGAACGGCTTCTTCCCTTCTCCCTCGTTTTTCTGGGTGCTCAGATGATTTTCTACTGCCTAAGCAAAATTCTGTGATGCCAATGTAGGAGCGAGTTCAGGGGAGGCCAAGGGCTGGAGCCCCTCTGCTCCGGAGCCAGGCTGGGAGAGCTGGGAATGTTCACCTGGAGAGGAGAAGGCTCCAGGGAGAGCTCAGAGCCCCTTCCAGGGCCTAAAGGGGCTCCAGGAGAGCTGGAGAGGGACTGGGGACAAGGGATGGAGGGACAGGACCCAGGGAATGGCTTCCCAGTGCCAGAGGGCAGGGATGGGTGGGAGATTGGGAATTGGGAATTCCTGGCTGTGAGGGTGGGCAGGCCCTGGCCCAGGGTGCCCAGAGAAGCTGTGGCTGCCCCTGGATCCCTGGCAGTGTCCAAGGCCAGGCTGGACGGGGCTTGGAGCAGCCTGGGACAGTGGAAGGTGTCCCTGCCGTGGCCGGGGTGGGATGAGTTGATCTTTAAGGTCCCTCCCAAACCATTCTGGGATTCTGTGGATGGTGATTTGGCCTTGATGATCCTTATGAGTTCCTTCCACCCTTAAATATCCTATGATTCTTATTCAAATATTGAGATACTGAAATACCTTTTATAGCCTTTTCTATTATTTTCTATTTATTTATCCATTCATTTATTTATTTAAATTACTATCACCTCTTTTATTCCCCCATGACTCAGAAACAATCGCTCAGCCTGTTCCCACCCCTCCATGGTGAGCACGTGGCCACGTTTTCCCTGCTTCCAGAGAAACAGGGACTGGGCACAGACCTGTTGAGGTCTGGGCTTTCCTTCCACTCTTCCCTGGTTCTCTAAGCTGAATTTTGGCCACAGAAATACTTTATGGGGGCTGGGGGAGCTCGTTTTGGAGTGAGTGAACAGCCCATCCATTTATTGGTGCTCATTCTCTTTTTGTGCCCCCACCACTGACAGCTCTGCAGGAGGGATGGGGATTCCCAGCAGAGTATCCAAGCTGGATAATTGGGATATCGGGGCTTGCAGCTGACTCAAAACAATGACTCTGAGGCAGAGGGGGAAGCTGAATAATTTTTCCAGCAACCCCTAATGAGCTGCAGACTGCAGGAGAACAGGCCTCACGTATCCCTGGCAATTTTAATTGGGTGTTCTGCCAAAAAGGAGCCCAAAACTTTGTGCATCCCAATGTAACAGCAGGGGAAAAGCCCATCTCAGAGCCTGGGGAAGTGGCTACTGGTTTGGTTTTTTTTGGTATTTACATGAAAGTCTCAGTTGCACAGCAGATGAAAGGAATTTTAGTATGGATAATGCCTTGTATTAGGGTTAGGATGGAGCCTGAGCATCAGTGCTGAGGTTTTGTTTTATTTAATTGTGTGGAGCTCCGAGAATGGAGAAAATAATTCCTGGCTACAGTAGAGAAAGATTCAGGGTTTCCTCTTAAGGGTCACACACAACTCCACCAGTGCCTAAAGGGGCTCCAGGAGAGCTGGAGAGGGATTTGGGACAAGGGATGGAGGGACAGGACACAGGGAATGGCTTCCCACTGCCAGAGGGCAGGGAGAGATGGGATAGTGGAAAGGAATTCTTGGCTGGGAGGGTGGTGAGGCCCTGGCACAGATTCCCAGAGAAGCTGTGGCTGCCCCTGGATCCCTGGAAGTGCCCGAGGCCAGGCTGGACAGGGCTTGGAGCAGCCTGGGACAGTGGAAGGTGTCCCTGCCCATGGCAGGGGTGGCACTGGATGGGCTTTAAGGTCCCTTCCAACCCAACCCATTTGGGATTCCAGGACTCCAGGAGTGATGCCTGACAGGAGCAGGGGGAGAGGAGCGGGTGTCGGACACCATCTCACCATTTTAATCTCCCAGTTCACGTTCCACTGTTTCATGTTGCTGAAGCGCCAGGTCTTGACGGCGTCGCCCGTGCTGGCATCCATCCGGATCAGCCGGTTGTAGGCGATGCCGATCAGCTCATCCTTCTTCCCACCCTGGAACCTGGGAGAGGGATTGATAAAGACAAGCCTGTGGTACACATAAATCCAGCAGCTGAGTCTACTTGTAAAACTGTTTTTATAAATCAATGCAGCTCATGATTTTAATTTCAGCTCCAGCACAACTTCCCCAGCCAAGGATGTGCGCAGGCATGTCCTTCCCCATGGCAGGGGGTTGGAATGAGATGGTCTTTAAGGGCCCTTCCAACCCAACCAAACCCAACCCAGCCCAACGCAACCCAACCCAGCCCAACGCAACCCAACCCAGCCAAACCCAACCCAGCCCAACGCAACCCAACGGA
>WEIT01012319.1:126234-145869 GCA_013389985.1 Dryoscopus gambensis | reverse complement strand
AGATCCTGGCTGCTCCAAGACTTTTCCAGATTCTGCCCAGGATTCCCTCTTCCCAGAGCCATCCCTTGGTATCTAAAATCCCTGTATTTTAAAGAAAATATTACTGGGGTGTGGGCAACTTTTTCGTCAGAATAAGGGGGGGGAAAAAAAAGGGAGAGCAAGGAAATAAAGGAGGTTGGAGGCTTGGAAAAACTCCCTGCAGCCCTTACCAGGATCGTCGACGTCTTGCCGCCTTCCAGGGTGATTTCCAGGTCCGAGAGCGCGGCGTCCACCTCGTCCACGTCCTTGTCGCTGTGGTTCAGGTGGTTTTCTGAGGACATGATGGACAGCTTGTTGATGTGGTACTGCAAGGCAAGGACAGGGTCACGCCGGGATGATCCCATGGGATCCCACGGGATCGTCGCGACACGGCCGCCATGCTGGGGAAGCGGAGTGGGAAACTGGAGTGGAAAAGCAGAGGCAGAGGCCAGCAAACACTGGGAGTGTTTGCTGAGTCAGGAATGAACCTCTTGGATGTTCACAGCACACAGAGTCTCCAGGCACTGATCCCTGAAGGACATCTCTGGACCTTGCAGGGCAGAGCTGCTCTTTCCACTGGGCTGAGGTTGGAAGGGACCTCTGGAGGTCACCTGGTCCCACTCCCTGCCCCAGCAGGGCCACCTGGAGCTGTTGTCCAGGGTCACGTCCACCTGGCTTTGGAGTAACTCCAGGGATGGAGACTCCACAGCCTCTGTGGGCAAACTGTGCCAGTGCTGTGTCACCCTTCTGGTATGAAAATGCCTCCTGGTGTGCAGAGAGAACCTCCCGTGTTCCAGGCTGTGTCCATGGCCTCTGCTCCTGCCACTGGGCACCTCTGTCCCTCCCCTCTCCCACCTCCCACCAGGCGTTTATGGACATTTGTAAGATCCCCCATCCCTGGAGGTGTCCAAGGCCGGGTTGGACGGGGCTTGGAGCAACCTGGGATAGTGGAAGTGTCCTGACTCACAGCAAAGGGTGGAACAAGATGATCTTTAAAGCCCATTCCAACCCAAACCATTGCAGGAGTCTATGTCTTTGCATCTGTTTTCACCCCAGAAAACCAAAACATCCATAAAACCTCACAGGAAGGACCGTGCCCAACCCACTCTGGAGCACTTGGATGTAAACTGAGCCATTATATTCCTGCTTTCCGCTCTTTTTTTCCTGGGAGGGGCCCTTGGAGCAGGCAGCCCTGCTCCTGAGGGGGACATTTCTGCATCCTACAGCTCCAAGGTGTGCCAGACCACACCGAACAAATGCCTGCCATCCCTCTAAAGGAAGTCAATAGCAGGTGGAGCATTTATGCCAAATCACACTGAGCGTTTCATGAATCAGATAAATAAATAGTTCTGGGAAAGCCACAGATTATCCCCAGCTGGTTTGGGGGCAGAGAGCCAGAAAGGCACAGTTCAGTAACCCCGTGTTCGTATGGGATGGGTTAAGAAGGACAAAACTGGAAGTTAAGATAGATATAAACATGTTTGGTAAAAGCAGGTCAAGTTCTTTTTCATGAGGGATAATCAGTGGCAAATATTTAAACTATCTCATAAGCTCAAGTGAGGAGCTGGAGATGGGAAATGATCCAACTTCTACCAGCATGAGAAGGCCAAGCTCCCACCACAGACAAGGTGAGGCTTAAAATATGATTTTAAACTGAAGAAAGGGAGGTTTAGACGGGATATTGGGAAGGAATTCTCGGCTGTGAGGGTGGGGAGGCCCTGGCACAGGGTGCCCACAGAAGCTGTGGCTGCCCCATGCCTGCAAGTGTCCAAGACCAATTTGGAGCAACCTGGGATAGTGGAATGGAGTCGGAACTGGATGGGCTTTGAGGTCCCTTCCAACCCAAACCATTCTGGCATTCCATAATTTTGTTTATCAGTTTACTCAGCAGAGAAGTCTGCCAACAAAATCAAGTCTGACCCAACCCAGGAGCGTGTGGGGCTGTCCCTCACCTGCAGTGCTGCAAACATCATCATCTCCTCCTCCGTGCACTCGATCTCCTCCAGCAGGATTGCCCACTTGGACTGCTCGTACAGCTGGTTGATCCTGATCGCGTCGTACTGCGGCACAGAAACACGGAATGCTTGGAAAACCAGGAGCCCAGCTCAAAACAAACCACCCCATCTGCTGGAAGCTGTCCCTGCCCACGGCACGGCGCTGGAATGAGATGGTCTTTAAGGCCCATTCCAATCCAAACTGTTCTGGGATTCTGTGATCTCTCATCTCAACCCAACGCTTCGATCTGGGACTGCAAATCCTCCGCCACTGACACGAAGTGGCTTTAAGAGCTCTTACAGCACCACTAGCAACACCTAAAAACTCTGGTACACAGGAGCACAAATCCTGGGTTTGATGCCTGCACACCCAATTTTCAAACTTCCACGTTTTCTGGGGGATTTACCAACACAACAGCACGTCAGAGATCCAGGCATCCTTCGCTCCTAAGGATGGAAATTTCAAAATGCACGTGGGACAAGGAGCTCTGTACCTTTGGATTCAGGTCAAAAAAGCTGTAGTACTTGAACCGGAGTAGCAAAGCCTCATTTTCTTTCACCTCCTGCTCCATCAGGGATCGGGACGAGTCCAGCCACCTGTGAATTGCCAACACGGGGTAACACACACGGAACGCTCCGGCAGAGTCGCCACGACGCTCTCGAGAACACAACTAAAAATCAGCATAAAACCCCAAATCCTCGGCTCCTGAACTCACCCTTGGTTGATTTTGGCCTTATCGAGCAGCGTCTGGGGCTTGTACATTTTGGCTAAGGACTCCGGGGAGGTGACGGGCTGGCTCACAGCCAGGATTCCCGGGTTGCCCTCGGACAGGGCGCTGTCGCCGAACCAGGCGGACGTGGGGGACAGGGGGCTGCCGTCGTGGGCGTCGTAGGTCGGCGTCATCGTTTTGCTATAGAGTCCTGGGCTTGAATAGATATTTCCTACCAGCGAGGGGAATAAAAGCCGGGAATTAGCCTAGGGCCAAGCCCTGTCTGCTCCCGGCCACGCCGGCTCCGCTCAAACCCGGAGCCGGCGGATGGAAAACCTTCCCTTTTTAACTTTCCACAATGGGAAAAACACTGCGCTGCTTGTTCTCCCGTGAAAACCTGTCCCTCTCCTCTCTCTTGGCTCTTCTCCAAGAGCAAAACTGATGGAAAACTCATTCCAGCCCAAATGATGGGAGAAGACACAGGTCTCCCACGCCGGGAAGCTCCTGCCCCCTGGGTTTCTGTGGCACCTGGGACATGAGTGGCCCCCGACTTACCGGTATTACCTGTTGCTTAAAGATTTTGGAAGTCAAAAGTTTTAGAGGAGCAGGAAAATAAACTAAGGGTGCAGCCAAAGAGACCAGAGGCAGAGGGCAAAAGTCCTATTGAGGTGGAGCTCACCTTTGACGGGGCCGATGTAAAGAATATCGGTGCCTATAGAGAGGGAAAGAAAGGAGGGAAGTGAGAAGGCAAGAGAAAGTCACCTGGAGAGCAGGAGAAGGACAGAAGCCAAAAATGAGCATTTTTGGAAGAGGGCAGAGCAGCACAGGTGAGGTTGAACCACCCCAATGGAGCATCTGCAGCAGCGCTGGTGGCAGCAAAGCAACCGAAGTGACTTCCCGTTATTTTATTCACGTTACGAGGACAGCTGGGCATGGAAATGTGGCATTCCCAGATGGAAAAGCTTGCTGAGGTGGCCACACGAATTCGGTATTAATGTGCTGAGCGAGTGGTGCCATGTGGTGCCAAACTGATCCCAAAGCACACGTTACTCCCCAGGCCTTTGAAAGCTTCACAGCTCGCACCGACTCAAAGCAGACAAAAAAACACTCACACCTTTCAAAATTATTAATTTAAAGAGAAAAAAAACAAATCCAGCTCGGTATCTCATAGCTCAAAATAGCTGAGAGCTTAACAGAGAGGTTGTGGCTGCCCCATCCCTGGAGTTGTTCCAGGACAGCTTGGATGAGGCTTGGACAACCTGGTCTCTGGAAGGTGTCCCTGCCCATGGCAGGGGGTGGAACAAGAAGTGCTTCAAGTCCCTTTTAAGTCCCTTCCATTCCAAACCATCCAATGAAACAGCCCCTCTTCATCTCACAGGAACTTCGAATTTTAATATAAAATCCAGATTTTCAGAGGAAGGGAGGATCAACCACCACATCCTAATGCCAGGAGTCCCACAGCGTACACACAACGGGCAAGGAGCTCTCTCAGCATCACCTGCTGGGCACAAATCTGCCCACCAGCACCAGAACTTCCAGCACCAAGCTGGATTTTTGGGAAAGGGCTGTGTCCTTCCTAAATCACGAGCCTGCAATTTGATGCACCCAAACTCTCCCTCCCAGAGCTCTGCTGGGGGTGTTGAAGACGGTGACAGAGCTGAGATGCCACAAGCAAGGCCTTTTGTGCCACCTCCTGCTGCTGCCCCAAGCCACCACCTTGGGCCACGCTCCATCTCCTGGCTCCAAACCATCCCTCCACCCTCCTGGCCAAGGAATGACAGAAAACTGAGCTGGACTGGGAAAGTCCAAGACCAAACCGATGGAAAAACCTTTCTGAACCCTCATTTTTCACGATGGGCATCTCAAGGAGCAGGAAGAATGGTGTGAATCAAGAGCATCACGTCAGTGACAGCCAACACCAAGGCTAGGAAAAGCCAAATAATTACAAATCTGATTCTAAACTGCCTGGCAGGATGGAAAATACAAGTGAAAACCATCAAACAAGGATGCTTTTGATGCTCCTGCTCGTTTTGCTGGCATCTCAGTCTGGATGAATCATCTGGGGACCTGTAAACACTGTGGGTACCAAGACAGATCCAGCAAACCAGGCATGAGCAAAAAAGCAGCAGGAATGGTCAAGGGATGGAAAAATCCACCTTCATTTGGAAGGAAAAGGCCAGGGATGATTTCCAGGTTCTTAGACCAGGTACTTGCACTTTGGGAGCTGCGACTCCACGATCCTTAGGGTCCCTTCCAACTTGAGCTATCCTGTGATTCTGTGATTATAAAAGAGCAGAAAGGTGCTCTCCCCCTGGATTGTTACAGCACTGGAGCAGAGCAGCCCAACAAAAACCAGCCATAAACCCCCATCACTTCCATAAACCACTTCCCAAAAGAGCTCCTCCCTCCTCCCCATCCGCCCTCGCTGCAGCTTCAGCTGTCACATGGCTCAAGCACACAGGGCTGAGCATCAACTGGACCAATGAAAGAAAATCCCACTTTTTGCCCCAAATGGGCAGGTTTTTCTATGAATATTCCCTCTATTCCTTGACTGTCTGCCCCATCAGAGCAAAGCTTCCCCTGCACTGTTCTCCTCATCACCTTCTCCAAACACCTGAAACATCTCAAAAGAAACTTCCCTTAAAAAATTTGCCCCAGGGAGGCAGTGTCATGGAAAGTCCCAGCAGAAAGAGCTACAAATTTGGCTAATTTAGGTAAACAAGTGACTACAGGTCTTCTAATGGAAAGTCTTGGGCAACACATCCTGTGGGTGTATTGACAACTCTGCCCACCGGGATTTAAATGGTTTCACTGCCAGGTTTGGGGTGCTTAGTGACAAAACACTCCCAAGACATTGAAATCAGCACCTCCTGAATTAATAATTAGTTTTCCAGAAGCTTTCAGCAACACAAACTGATGTTGGAACAATGCTAGAAATGATTTATTCAGATGAAACCCACGACTTTTATCGAATGGCACCTGAACAGGCAGGACTTCAACCTGCTGCGAGTGATTTCATTCACAAGGAGAGCAAAACCAGCCAAGTGACTCACTGGAAGAGCCATAAATAATTAAAATAAAGCCTCGCTTTTGCACACATTTCCCCCAGAGCAGGCCAAGTCTTTCCTATTAATCTAACAGAGATGCTCTCTGTGAACACTGGCTGTTGGAACGGCTTAGAATGGACTTTCAAGACGAAAATGCCAAATGGAAATGAAAATTGGCTGGAGCCTTGCCCAAATTCTCCGAGCCAGGAGTGGGACAGCACAAGCCCAGAAGTATTTTTAAGTAGCTGAGAGGAGAAAGAGCAGGATCAGAGCAAAAGGAGGATTATTTTCCCTTGTTCCAGACCCGTGGTGCACATCACCCTGTGCAGCCAAAACCTTCCTTTCTGCAAGCCCTGCGCCACCACTGGCACTGACCACACTCTGTGACCTTCCCCTCAGTGGATTTAACATCAATTAATACAACTTCACTGAATTCCAAGGCGGTTTTTTTTAATTAAAGCTGCCCTGCTACCCTTGGATGGCTGGATTTAAACCCAAGAGCTCTGGCAGCCAGACACGTCTCTCCCGCTCGCCACTGCGGCTTTCTCCACAAATCCATTTGGGGTAGAGTGCTCTCACTTGGCCAAGATTATGGTTTAAACTCCTGCCATTTGCCTGCAGACACCAGACTTCCAGCAGCCACGGAAAAAAGCTGAAAAACTCCCCTGCTTGCAAACACCTGCATCCATTTGCTGCCTGTGGTAACTCCATCAGGGATGTTACTTCATCGGGGATGTTACTCCACCAGAAATTCTCCTCTCACTCCTGCTCTGGATCTGGAATTCAGACTGGCCAACTACCCCCCAGCAATAAAAGGACTTATTTAGCATCACAATCCACAGCTACACCCTCCACGTAAGGCAACACTAAAGCAATTAATAAAACACTGGCCTTGCTGGGCTGTAAATACGGAGTAGAACAGTGGCACAGCCTAAACCACACCAGGAATGCGACATTAGGAACGATTTTCCATTTAACTCCTTTCTTAACAGGGTAAGGAAAGCTCTCAGCAACACGATCTGAGTGTTCAAGTGGCCCCACTCGGGCTCTGGTTGGTTTTGTGAAGCCTGGGGTTGCTCTGCTCCCGGGAATGCGTGACAGCTCCAGACATGCATCCGTGCGACCGAGTGCTGCAGCCCGCCAGGCCTTGTGCCACGGATTTGGGGTCTGTTTCCTGCACAGACCTCAAGAAATTCAATCAGCCCCACGTTTCTGTGCCATTTTTTCCCCCCACTCCCATTTTTTCCCCAGCTCACCGGACCCCGGCGTGATCAGCGGCCCCTCCAGCTCGAAGGTGTCGTCTTCACATTGATCATCCAACTTCTTCTTTTTTTTCTTTGATGGATCTCTGGGTTTCCTCAAAAGGGAGAGTTCTTCTGGATGCCTGATGTCTGGGGGGGTAAAACGGACCATTTTTGTAATGGCAGGATGGGAAAAAAGGAGAAAAAAGAGGAAAAAGAGGGAAAAAGAAGAATATCCTTCCGTTAGGAACAACATCCAGCAACATCCAGTATCTCCCTTGGATGAATTTCCTGCTCTGCAATGATTAAAAATCAAGTTGAGAACATTTTCCCTACAAGCCTGTTGGAACCAAGCATTGTCCTTGGCTGGAAAGGCAACAAAACATTTGGATAAAATGTGGAATTTTCCAGGCACAGCCACTCAAGTGTAAATGTAAGCACTGGGAGACCCTGTGACAGAGCCGAGTAACACTTCCAGATATTAAATATAAATAATAAAAAGAATTAAAAACCACATTAATTGTATAAAATTGTAAGTAATATATAATATAGTAATACACAATAATATATAAATAATATAAAGAAATAGAAATAGTAGAAATAGAAATAGAAATAGAAATAGAAATAGAAATAGAAATAGAAATAGAAATCAGCCCGCAAGCCCCTGCTTAGCCATGTAGGTAACAGATCAGGTCCTCTCACTTCCACAGGTGCATTCCAAGAGTTTAGCCATTTATTTACACATCAGACTGGAAAGTTTAAAGCCTATAATTTACCCACTTTTTAACGAGCTTTTGGCCAAAGTGTTTCCTTTTCACAGCAAACCTCTCCCGTTTTCCTGCCGTGAATGATGTGAAACCCATTTAAAACAAGGAGCATCCCATTGTGTTTGTGTTCTAAGCCACGGGAATATGGGGAGCAATGGAAAAGGGAATTTTTGTTGCCCACCAAGGCAGTACTTGGGTCTGCTGCGGTCAATTCCAGGTGGGAAGGAGTCTCCTGGGAAAGCAGAGCCCGCTGTCCATTGTACCACTGAAACCACTGAGGGACTGGAGCAGGACCAGGAGTCCCTGTGCTCGGTCAATACGTGGGAACTGACCTGGAAAAGGATTCACCTGGGCATGGAGCCATCCAGCTGCAGTGGTGAAAGGCTGCAAAAAGCTTGGAGAGCTCTGAAATACGGCTTGGATTGGGAAAGACAGGATGAGAGAGCTGGGGGTGTTCACCTGGAGAAGGGAAGGCTCCAGGGAGAGCTCAGAGCTCCTTCCAGGGCCTCAAGGGGCTCCAGGAGAGCTGGAGAGGGACTGGGGACAAGGCCTGGAGGGACAGGACACAGGGAATGGCTTCCCACTGCCAGAGGGCAGGGATGGATGGGAGATTGGGAAGGAATTCCTGGCTGGGAGGGTGGGGACGCCCTGGCACAGGGTGCCCAGAGAAGCTGTGGCTGCCCCTGGATCCCTGGCAGTGCCCAAGGCCAGGCTGGACGGGGGTTGGAGCAGCCTGGGATAGTGGAAGGTGTCCCTGCCCATGGCAGGGGTGGGACTGGATGAGCTTTTCAGTCCATTCCAACCCAAGCCATCCTGGGATGCTCCGATGATTCTGCGGAGCCCATGGGACACGCCTGAGCCTGGAAGGAGTTCTGGAATCTCCCCTGCAGCTGGTTGTCCACGTTGAAGCTCCTGTGTTGTTTCTTACTCTGTTTTTTTGCACCCATCACCCCAAAATGCTCAGCTGCAAATCTGTCCCTTTGGAATGCCCTATGGAAAGCAGCCCCTGGTCCCATTCCCACTGCAGGAAAGATCAGGAGACACGAGCTGGCTGCAGCCAGGCTGTGTTTTCCCACCCACAGGAATGCTGAAGGACACAGTCAGCCATTATCCCAACAAGAAGAACCTACAGGGCTGGGATCTCACCCCGTGCTGGCAGCAGTGGGAGCTCCCCAGCATTCCCAGGCATGGGATTATAATTAACCCTGGAATTTGGTCCCCAGCACGTGACCGGAGCAGGACACACCCCCACCCTGCCCACCCACACCAGCATCTTCCCTTCCTGCAAGCAAGCTGGGAAATACCACACTGGGAACTCGCCCCATCCAGGTGATCTGTAAGGAGGGATCCCACCAGCCCTGGCACTCCTGAATCCAGAGGTCAGGCACTTCTGGATTTACCCATCTGTTACACTGTAGGTGTCCCATCCTAAACCATTATCTAGTTTTAATTTTAGTTTCATTTTTATTTATAAAATAATTTTTTTCTCGCAGTTATTTACTTACACACAATATTTATATATATAAATATTGTATATATTTTTAATACATTTATTTTTAGACAGCATCATTTATTTTAAGGTTTTTTTAAATTTATATATCTATATTTATTTCTTTCAGTCATATAATTGAATCCCAGAATGGTTTTGGGTTGGATGGAACCTTAAAGCCTGGCCAGTTCCATCCCCTGCCACGGGCAGGGACACCTTCCACTATCCCAGGTGGCTCCAAGATTTGTGCAACCTGGCCTAGAAGAATTCCAGGTTAAAAATATATAGATTTATATACCTATATGGATTTTACATCTACAAAAAGATATAAAATCTATAGATTTATATTTCTTTGTATTTTATTTTATATATAAAATTTTTGAACTTACGATTTTGTTTTCTTTATTTGTAGATATTTATTCCTGCATTATTTATCTATTTTATTCCTTTTTATACATAAGCTTTACCTAATTTCAGCTTTAATTTAACCCCGATTTATTATTACTCCACACACATCATCCCACTAAACCCCATCCCTGCCCCCACCGCCCACCCTTTCAGTTTCCCTGCCCAACTTTTTGCCCATTTCTAGCAATAAATACCTAGAGCCCGAACACAGCCAGCTCCACGCATTCCCATTTATCCCAGCCAGCTTACCTCACAGAGCAGGAATCTGCTGGGACAACCGGGGTCACGCGCAGGGGACAAGAGGCAGCGCAGCCTAAATCGAGGAGTTCCCCTGGTATTTCGGAGCAAGGTTGAGGCTCTGAGGTTTATTTATGGTGCATTAGCAACTGCTGGAGCCTCTCAGCTGGAAGCACTCAGGGAGGCCGGGAGAAGGGCTCCGGGCCAGGCTGGGATTCTGGAAGCGATCGCCTGGAATCGGCCCAGGGCTTGACCATCTGATATCGAAGAGACTTTTTATAGTCCCTCAGTTGTTCCCGATGCTCCCGGCGGGATAGGAAGGATCCGAGGCAAGTTTTCAAGCAGCTGCTTCCAAAGAGCACATGGCTGCAGGGCACGGAGCAGGCGGCACATCCCCGGGATGCCGGGGGCATCCCGGCACGGATCCTATGGATATCCTATGGATAAGCGGCAAATTCCTCCCGACCGCATTCCGATGGATGCGCCATAGGCTCCAGGACTTTACAAAGGCAGCTGAGGGAATGGCTTCAAAGTGGAGGTTTAGATGGGATTTTGGGAAGGAATTCCTGGCTGGGAAGGTGGGGAGGCCCTGGCACAGGGTGCCCAGAGAAGCTGTGGCTGCCCCTGGATCCCTGGCAGTGTCCAAGGCCAGGCTGGACGGGGCTTGGAGCAACCTGGGATAGGGGAAGGTGTCCCTGCCCATGGCAGGGGGTGAGACTGGATCATCTTTAAGGTCCCTTCCAACCCAAACCATTGTGGGATTCTATGGGAAGGAGAGAGAATGGCCTGAGCCTGGAAGGAAGAGTTTTGGAGCTCAAAATGTGATCAGCATGGCAGCTTTGAATCTCCACGATAAATTTTTCCAACTCTCGGATGAAGCCATTTTACTGCCTGCAGCATCGTGTCTTCCATTTGCCTGCAAGACCCGGCCTGTGCCTGCTGTCTCTGGCTGAAGGGAAGTCCTTGGCCTCTTTTCCCTCTGTTTTCCCTCATTTCTCAGCCAACCCCTGCAGAGCTCACCCAGCCCAGCTGTGCCCACCTATCTCCCAGCCCGAGACAAACTCCAGAGCTGGGATTAAACCCTCTTCCTTCACAAAGCACCATCAGCATCCTGCAAACGGACTTAAAAAAACCTCCCATCTTCCTTACAGGGTGTAAAATTCCCAATTTATGCTCTTTTGCACTAAATCCACCAAGTGAATCTTGGAAGCCGTTGCATCTTTATCCACCAAGGCGTGTTGTGATGGGGATCCCAAAAGGGTTTGGGTTGGGAGGGACCTTAAAGCCCATCCTGTTCCACCCCCTGCCATGGGCAGGGACACCTCCCACTGTCCCAGGTGGCTCCAAGGCCCATCCAACTTCCCCTGGGACACTTCCAGGGATGGGGCTCCCAGTCCCACAAGAAATCAGATTTATGGTTTTCTTGCATCACGCACTTATAGAACACGACATCATCGACTGGAAGGGCTGAGTATGGACCAACTTCCCCAAAACTGAAATTATGGGAAGTCACACTACTTTCAGTATTCAGTTCTCATATATACGGAAAATAATGAGATGCAAAGAAAATTTTGATGTAGAAAGAAAATTAATGTTCCAAAGAAGCTTTCAGCACCAAACTTCCCACCCCGTTTCTGGCTCCCCTAAAGGCCAGAGTTCACCTCCTCACCATAAAAACTCCATAAATTTACTTGCAGCACAGACAGCATTGAGGGGAAATCCTCTCTTTAATACTGATCCAGCCACCCTCCTCCAGGAAATGTGTTCTGAAGTGGGATATCTCTGGGAAGTGGGATTTCTCTGCACTCCATCACTGCTCTCTCCAACCAATGACTCATAAAAATTACAGCCTTTGTGCATCACTCTGACGAGTCCTAGAAAAATGGGACCTCAAACCCCATTTTTCTTCCATTTCAGACTTAAAACCAAAAATAAAGTGGTTTTTTTTTTCTTGGAATGAGTGAATTCTGCAGAAGGATTTTCACAGTGTAAGTTTACAGAATGAAGTATCTGACTTATCTGCAACATAAATTCTCTCGAGATAAAGTTTTGCAGAACAGACCAGAGGAAAAAAAAAACAACAACAACAAAAAAGAAACTAAAAAAGGACTTACATAACTCCAGAAGTGCCTGGAGATAAGGCTGTGGTTGTGCAGGACTCTGGGCAGTATCTGATGGAGCAGGTCCTCACCCCCCGGCACAGTTTACTGGGTTGGTACATTCAGAACATTTTATTATGGGTTCTTCAGACGCCCAGGAACTTAAATATTTATGTGGGCAAAAGCCAAGCTCTCCACTCACTGCCTGGGGCCCTGCAGCTCCTCTCAGGACATCTCACAAACCCTCTGGAGATGCCCAAGGAGTGCTATGGGTGTGGAATCAGCTGGGGCTGACTCTGGCAGAGGTTTTGCAGGAGCTTTCCCAAATTCTGGGTGGAAAACCCAAGTGCCTGTTGACATACGGACTTTCCAAGGGAGCAGTGATATGCAAAACCACCCAAAACTGGGGTCAGTGGGGTTTGCAGGGGTGTGAATGCTTGTGCCAGTGGTTCCCAGAGCTGGAACTGGGCACCACCAGCCAAGAGAGACCCAGGAGGAGAAGGAAAATGAAGAGGAGGAGGAGGATGCAGCCAGGGGTGGTAGAGCCAAGCATTACTGCAAGGCCAATAAAAAGGGCCATTGGAGAGGCAGAGTCAACAAACCCTTGAATGTTGGGATGTTTTTTTCCATAAGTGGGACGAAATCCCCAGGCTCCCGTTATCCGGATGCCTCTTGGAGCACAGGCAGCACTACAAGCCTTGCCCCTGAAGTGGCTGAACTGCAGCTCGAGTCCAATTAAACTCCATTAATTTAATCCCACAAACAAGAGAAAAACAATCCACTCACACCCTCCCTCTGCATTGGCCCATAAGGAGCAATCCAACTACACTCCAAGGAAGGCAGCAGCACGGGCTTTGCCAGCATGTCCTAATGTCTTCAGGATGGAAGTCTATTTAAAGGGTCTCTGTCAACAGCAGAGTAAGGATGAAAAAATTCACTGACTCACACGGTGACATAAAACCTGATGCTCCTCCACACGCAGAACACGACTGGGGTGGGGACAGGGGGGAGAGCGGAGAGGGGTTTTTTTTTCCATCTCAGACACTTTGTAATTAAGTCCGGTCATTTCCCTGACCCCAGTTCCTGGGGTTGGTCTGGATCCTGCTCAACAGCTGAGCACGGGCAGGCAATAAAAGGGGAAAACGCCGCAGCTGGCAGACGAACGCTCGGGCCCTGCAATTGAAAAAGCTGAGGACGTTGCAATTTGGCCGGCTCTCGAAATGGGAAGATTTCCTTCCACACCCATTCCCTGGACATATTTAGAAATAGCTGTGCCACTGCCAAACCTCTCTGCTCGTGGCAGGGAAAGGCAGCAAACCCGTCCTCGGTGTTTTGTCGCCTCTGTCTTGCCACGAACGTCATCCCCGAGCATCCCCCGATGCTCCTAAGCATTCACAGCCTGTATCCCAAGATCCCAGAAACACTTAGGTTGGAAAAGACATCCAGGCTCCTCAAATCTAAGCTGTGACCCATCCCCACCTTGTCCCCAGCCCAGAACACTGAGTGCCATGTCCAGTCCTTCCTCGGACACCTCCAAGGATGGGGACTCCAACACCTCCCCGGGCAGCCCCTTCCCATGCTTAACAACCCTTTCCATGAAGAAATTCCTCCTGAATGCTGGTGCTGCTCCCCAAATTCCCCCCTCAGATGCTCATGTGCATCTACCAGCACTCCCTGATTTCAGCTCCATGATTTTAGGAAAAACACTCCTTTATTTACCAGCAGGATGTGAAGGAAGAACAGAAAGTTTAGGAGGTTTGCAGTGGCCAGGGACATGGTCACTGTCCTGTGCTGGGCCAGGAGTTGGACTTGATGATCCTTGTGGGTCCCTTCCAGTCAGGATATTCTATGATTCCACAAACTCCAGACAGCTTTGCCTCCTGGAAAGCAACTGGGCCAGGGATGCAGCTCCACGTGCCTGTCACAGAGCCCTGGGAACGCTGCACATCGACTACCAAAGGGTTTCAGTTTTGCAAAAAAAACCCAAAACTCAAAAAACAACAAACAGTGGCTTTTTATAGAAGTCTTTTTGGCAACAGAGGGCGTGGAAATATTGCAAATACTTCAGGAGTCAGAGGACGTTCTGTCCTGGAGCGGGGAGCGTTTGGAAAGGGAAAAAAAAAAAAGGTAGGGACACATTTGGCATCGGGACGGTGTGGCCTTCCCTGGGCTGGGCTGGGCTGGCATCCTGCCACTCCCAAATGCCACTGTCACCAAATGCCACTGCCACCTCGGCTCACGTTGCATTTGGTGGCTAGAGGCTGAGGCAGGGAGGGCTGGCTGCCACCTTCCCAGCACTCACGGAGTCGCGGGAACCTCCTTATTTCGGGGACGATGGGAAGCAGCCCATCGCCCTCACGGGACTCTCCACAGCCCCAGCTCCACAAGCTCCTCAGGATCAGACCACCCTCACCCTGTGCAAGAAGGGGAGCTGGGGACAGAGTGAGATGTGATGTGGGCATGGGAACTGCCACAGCTAGGCACAGGAGGCTCCCCAGACTCGGTTTTCCAAAACAGGTGACTAATTCACACGGAGCTGGGTGTGAGGCTCCACCAGACTCTGGGGAAATAGAAGAGCCTGAAGGGAATTCTCTGTCTTACACAGCCTCAGGGTGGGTAGGGAGGGATTGGTCATGAATTTTGGAGTGTTTCCTCTCAGAGCTGCCTCCTCCCAGCTCTGGCACTGGGTTGTCCTCTCTGTGCTCCCATGAACATCAACCAGAATTTCCCCTGCTCCTCTTCTCAGGCTGGAGGGCAGCAGAGGTCCCAAATCTTCACAGCCAGGAGAAGAGAAGGATGAGAGCTTTCCTGCTGTCACAGCATCTCCCCTCACCCTGCAGCTCCAACATAAGTTGTGTCCCCAGGAGAAGGAGCATTGCCGGGGCAGGAAACGCTGAGGCCTGGGAAAAAACTCTCACACTTGCATCTTGCTGTTTGCTTTTCCTGTCCCACGTGCCCAGAGAGCAGCAGCAGAGTCTGCCTGGAGTCCCCTGGAGCTCCTGGGATACATGGAAAAAAACACAGGCAGAGTGCTGGAAGGAAGCAGCTTAAGGGCACGAGCAGCTGCAGGGCATCCACAGAGCTGGAATCAAGTGAGGCCATCCCAGAATCATGGAATGGTTTGGGTTGGAAGGGACCTTAAAGTTCATCCAGTTCCACCCCTGCCATGGGCAGGGACACCTTCCACTATCCCAGGCTGCTCCAAGCCCCATCCAGCCTGGCCTAGGACATTTCCAGGGATGGGGCAGCCACAGCTTCTCTGGGCAGCCTGTGTCTCACTGCCCTCACAGCCTTCCTGCCTTCCTTCGTATTCATGCAGGAAAAGAAGATTTTTCCATTTGTTGTTATGTCGGATGATGGGTTAGCACCTCCTACCTTCCCAAATCCCGCTTCCCCATGAGGATATTCCCGCTCACACCAATGAAGTGCTGAGTGCAGCCCCATCAAATTGCAGTTGGGTATTTGATGGGCAGTTTTCTGGGTGGAATTGTCTCCCTAGTGGGATGATGAGAGCAGCGAGGCACCCAGGAGCCCATCCCATCCCAAGCCCCGTGTCCCGCTGCCAGCCAGGCAGGAAGCACAAATCCCTGTTGCTCCAAAAAACAATAAAAGTGAAGTTTTACTTTCTCTTTCTCTGGTCCTTAATTGCAGATCAAAGCTGGCCCTTCAGGCTGGAGCCGCCTGCCAGCAGCTGCTCCTGGGCAGGATTCCAGACCACCCTTTGGATGAGGGCTGCCCATGCCATGCACTGCCTGCTCCTCTCCTGCTGCCTGCCAGGGTCAATCCGTGCCTTAAATCCCCCTGACTGGCTGCTGTGGGAATCAAGGGGCTGCAGTCCAGCCACTGGGAACGAGATTGGGTTTTTTTCCGGCTTCACACGACCTCCAGGAAAGTGAGGGATGTGCGAGTGGCTCCAGCATCTTCCCACAGCCACCTCCCGGGAGCCCCAGGGAGCTGCCCTTTGGAATAACTTCCCTCTGCACAAGAACAGAGACTTCTCTTTAAAAATCAGCCACACTCTGCAACGGTGACACCTCTGGGTAACAATTTAAAGGGAACAGAAGCAAAGGACAGCCCTGAATAATCCATCCACAGGTGCTCCTGCTTGTGTAGCGAGCATTTTATAAATGCAGCCAGCCAGAGTCCTGAGAACTTCAGGAATTACTTCAATTACTCATTAATGATGCTTTGTGCTGGAGTTACTGAGGTGTGTAATTAAATGATCCAGGGACAATGACAGCGAACAGGTACAGCCGAAATATGAGCAACTCCCAGGCACAGTTCTGTCCCAACTTCCCTGGAGCCCAGAAATCAAGGGATTTGCAGAGGCAAGGACTGTGCTGGGATCACTTTTCCCTTGCACCTTGAACTGTCTGCTCAGATTTCCTTGGAGAGATAATTAGATTGATGAACATGGGATATGAGAGCTCTCTGTGCAGGGATGCCGAGGACGGCAGGGAAAGGCAGCGGAGAAAAATGGGGCAGGATAAACACAGCTGGGGAGGGAAAAAGGGAGAATGGCAGGATCACTAAATCACAGAAGAGTTTGGGTTGGAAAGGACTTTAAAGATTATCCCATTCCACCCCTGCCATGGCAGGGACACCTTCCACTAGCCCAGGTTGCTCCAAGCCCTGTCCAGCCTGGCCTTGGACACTGCCAGGGATCCAGGGGCAGCCACAGCTTCTCTGGGCACCCTCACAGCCAAGCATTTTTCTCCCAATATTATCTATCTATGATACAATGCATATTATTATATAGACTTTTATATTATAGATCTTCAATATATAAAAGTTAAAATATATTAGATATGACATATATAAAGAGTGGTATTTAGATATCTACAGCACTGTTTGAACACTGCACAGGTGTCCAAACACCTCTGTGGTCCCGGGAAGAGTATCCCAGCCCCTCCAACTCCAGCACTTTTGTGCCCCCACATCCCAATCCCTCTCCCCTCAAGCTGATGCCAAGCTCATGTATCATCTTCCCAGTAGCTCTGCTGAACATCTGGCTCCCAGTAAACACAACTGGGAGGGCTAAACAACTTAATCACTGCAGTTTCTGCCTGTCCTCAAACAGCTCACGTTGCTAAGAGTCACTCAAAGGAAAGTGAAATTTCCAGTAAAAGCCCTGCTTTCCCCAAAATCAGGAACGTTAATTTCAGCACTCCAGATGCCACAGAAGGGAAGTCAGCACTGCCCTTGATGGATGCGTCCCTGCTGCCTGCTCAGAGAGCTCCCAGCTCTGCTATCCCAGACGCTTTCCCCCCTTCCAAACCTTTAAATACCAGGATTATTCTGCTGGTTTGTTGATAAATACACGGAAAGCTCTGCAGTTGGAAGAAAAAGCTGCTTCAGGCCCATGTAAGGTTCTGACAGCATCAGTGACAGATCTCCTGTCCCGTGATGAACCATATCAGAATTTCCTGACATGAGTCACTGCTGCAGAGATTCATCAGCGTCCAAGCCTGGGACCTCCCTGTCTAGCACGACATCCCAAATGCCAGTGGGACACGGGGGGAGGGTGGGGGAAGCAAAATCCAGTCAGAAATAACGCTGGCTAAGCCTTTTCTATTTTAAGGAGAAATTGCCCAATATTTACGTTTAAAAAAAAAAAAACACTCAACAAAACAGGAAAGGAGCAGCACAGATCCTAAACCAGCTATAAATACCAACGAAACCATGGATGCGCCGGACACGGCACGTAGGGACGAGCTCCTCCTGCCTCCCCAAACAACTGGGTCAGCCAAGAGTAACCTCAGCTGCCTTCTGAGAGCAGGAATAGATTTACTACAGCTGAGGATGGGCTGCAGGCTCTTTTGGGAAGGGAGAATTCCAATGTGGAGCACTTAGTGGGGTTCCTCAGGGTGGAACTGCCATCTCCTCATTGGGGTTTTTTTTTTTTGGTGGGCAGGAAGAAACAGCAGGTTTTAGGATGAGGGGTTTGTGAAGATGGGTAAAAAATTATGCCTGGTAGGGAAAGATCCCTCGTTTCTCCTGGGTTTCTCCTCCACAAGGAAATGAGGGTGAAGAGGAGACAGCAAGACTCGGTTCCTTCCCTCCACCAGGCAGTTTTACAGTGAAGCATCACCACTTAATCTCTAATATGATTTTCCACCAGAAGAGAACCCACAGGGCTGGCAGATTTCCCATTTCAGGGTTTGCTTTTCATCCAGCACGTAAATTTGCAGGGGGGAAAAAAACCAAATCACAACCCAACACCAGCAGCCTGAACATCGAGCAGGGCTGGTACCACCCTGCCTGTGACAAACCCAAGGACAGCCCTGCTATGGAAGAGAATTCAGCACAAAAAATGCCTTTTTTTCTCACTTTTTGGCTCAACTGGTCCTGTTATTTCAGTATTTGCACACAAAAGAGTAGATCTGGAAGGGAAAAAGAATGGACATCTGGGCTGCCTGATGTCCAAGTGACTCTTGGGTGTTTAAAGCCAGAAAACACTGAGGATTTATCAAATTTACAGGACAAGCACGTGCACCAGAGGGGAGGCAGGAGCCAAACCGACTGGGAAGCTCCCCGGGGGTGTTTTTCAGCACTTACTGAAGGTTTTGCAGATGTCAGAAACAGCCTTGAAGACCCTGTCGGAGAAGTTGACTTTCACCTTGACGTACTTCATGTTGGGCAGCTGCAGGCGCAGCAGCTTGTGC
This sequence comes from Dryoscopus gambensis, assembly GCA_013389985.1. Taxonomy (NCBI): domain Eukaryota; kingdom Metazoa; phylum Chordata; class Aves; order Passeriformes; family Malaconotidae; genus Dryoscopus; species Dryoscopus gambensis. The sequence continues at coordinate 127,194 of WEIT01012319.1, read as the reverse complement.
TGAGGGGTGAACTGGAGCTTGGCATCCGCCTGGATCCCGTATTTATCCAACGTCCAGTGAGTTTTAAGGAGCCAAGTTTTCTTCTTTTCCCACCACAGCGCGTGATCCGACCAGTCCTTCTTGACATCTACAACAAAGAACCCATTTTTTGCCCCCAGTTAAAAAGCGGGACCAGAATGAGCCTTCAGAGGACAAAAGAAGTTTTAAAATGAGCTTAACTGAGAAGGAACTATCGATCCAAAAAAACCTCCAACAGCCCTTCTTGGGATACAAGGAACTGCTTGTATTCGATACTGTTCTGAATGGATATAAAAGCAGGGAAGAACGCAAGGGGAATAAGGATGAGACACAACGTGTCCATGGATCACCATCCCAGCAGTGATTCCAGCTGGAACACGAAGCCAGGGGGTCATGAGTGACCCAACACCCCCCCCAGCAGGGATTTTGCAGAGTTTTTGGGGTTAACGCTCAGTTCTTGGGTTTTCCCATCCCCACCATCCAGGATACTTGTGCTATCCAAAAGTGAGCCCAGCCACCTCGGCACGCGTGGAAAACGGAACCAGGAGGAGGTTTGCAAGGAGAATTCAACAGGACTTCCAGTTTCTCCAAAGAAAACCTGAAAATTCCCAGCTGAAACTAAAAGTTACCTCCCAAAGGACCAACAAAACCCAACAGCCACATCTCCTTCCAGCAGGGGTTTAAACACGGGGTTCCTGGAGGTCACCTCCAGGTTGGGAAGCCTTTGGGGAACCAAAACATGGTGATAACTCCAAAAGACAGACCCTGTGCAGTATTTTCCTGGAATATTTTTCATTATCACATGGCCCTTCCATTCCTGCAGAGCAGCTTCCACTCTGACAACCAGTAACGGTGCCACGTCCTTCCATCACACAGGGAAAAGAAATTATATATTATTGGGTAATATATATATATAGGAGATATATATATATATATATATAT
>WEIT01012319.1:110185-120634 GCA_013389985.1 Dryoscopus gambensis | reverse complement strand
GGCCCTGCACAGGACACCCAATAATCAAGAGAGGTGCTGAAAGTCCCAAAGATGCTGAAGATTTTTCTTAAAATAGATGTATTTTTTTAAATTTTATATTTATTCATATTGGTTCTATATTGATTTTACATAAAATATAAATAAAAATATAAATATACACATATTAAGTGTAACACTCATGTATCTGTGTAGCTGAACCCATCGCTCCCTCCAGGGGAGGCTCCCTCCAACCTCCTCACTGCTCCCACTGACCTCTGGAAACCCAGATTCCTTCAAGCATGCCAAAGCCACTCCTCCCAGGACAATTATGGAGCAAAAAAAAATTTAAAAACAGAGCTACTTTCATTTATCACGAGCCCAGCAGAAATGCTGATGTGTTTTGCTGGGTGACACAGTCGCTGTCTTGGGGCAAAATCTGTAATTTCAGGAAAATATGAGTCTTCTGGAGTGCACTGGAGTAGAGTCCCCTCCATCTCCCAGCGGGGATTTAATTGCAGAGCAAAGTTCAAAATGGAACAGAAATCCCTCCAGCCTCTGGTCACCACACTTGAAAAATTATACTTTGAAACAGGGAGATAAACAGCCCATAAAATTATCATCACTGATGCAATAAAGCTGCAGCCAGGACAAACTGAGGCTCCCAGAGCTAACGGGACTTGAGAGGGGTTTTAATCACATCTCCCACAAGTATTTGACACATGCAATGGGGAAATACCCTGTGCAGCAACCACCACCTGCGGAAGGGCTTTTATCCCTGGATAAATACAGAGTGGTACCGGGAATTCTCCTGGATCTGCCCCCACAGGCAGCTCTCATCATTGTTCTCATGGAAGGGTTTGGGTTGGAAGGGACCTTAAAGTTCATCCCATCCCACCCCCCGCCATGGGCAGGGACACCTTCCACTATCCCAGGGTGCTCCAAGCCCCATCCAGCCTGGCCTTGGACACTTCCAGGGATCCAGGGGCAGCCACAGCTGCTCTGGGCACCCTGTGCCAGGGCCTGCCCACCCTCCGAGCCAGGAATTCCTTCCCAATATCCCACCCATCCCTGCTCTCTGGCACTGGGAAGCCATTCCCTGTGTCCTGTCCCTCCAGGCCTTGTCCCCAGTCCCTCTCCAGCTCTCCTGGAGCCCCTTGAGGCCCTGCAAGGGGCTCTGAGCTCTCCCTGGAGCCTTCTCCTCTCCAGGTGAACACCCCCAGCTCTCCCAGCCTGGCTCCAGAGCAGAGGGGCTCCAGCCCTTGCAGCACCTCCGCGGCCTCCTCTGGATTTGCTCCAGCAGCTCCAGGTCCTATCCTAGGAGGATCCCAGAGCTGGATGCATCATTCCAGCAAAGTCCAAAGCACAAGGAACAAGTCACCTGCAGCCTCATTCTGCCTTGGAGCTGGGACTAAAAATCTCCTCTGTGTTCATTTAAAACCATTCCCCCTTGTCCTATCACTACCTGCTCATGCAAAAATTTCATCCTAGTTTATTTTCAGGAAAACAAATGTTCAGGAGAAGATCCACACCCATCCATGGAGGTGCCCAAAAGAGGGTGGACCTGTGCTGGAATTTCAGTCTGAGAAGAATATTTCTCGCATGAAAAATAGTTTGACTTAATAAAAACAAAAAACCAACCACCCAACAAACACGGACAAAAGGAGCCTTGTTCCCCACTCCGTGGTTCCATGAGCACGACCCAGTTCAGGAGACCTCCCTCTTATCCCAGCGTGCCAGGGCACACGTTCCTGGCTAAGTCCTGACGTCAAAGCCCCCGTGTAGTGGCACAGAGTGATTCAAGAGCAAGGAAAAAAGGAGGAGGGAGGGGGGAAAAAAAGTCCAGTGGAGGAGACTGAGCACATTGGGATGCAATGCTGCATGTGGATGTTCCATGTGTCTGTCCTTGTCAGGGAAATTACGGAGTGTCTGCTGCTAACGAAGGAAGGCGCTGAGGCGCTGCTGGAAAAAGAAGTGGGATTCTTTTATTGCCTTTTATTGGGATTCTAAGTCAGCTTTGCAATGGAAAGTCCATGTCTTGATGAGGCAGGGGTGGTAACTGGAGTCCTGAAGAGCTGATACATCATCCTCAAATATCCCAAAATGCTGCTCCCGGCAGCGCAGGGCTCAGGATGCTCAGCCCACGGGATACAGGGAGAAGAGCAAATCCCAACAAGCCTGAAAGCCACTGTTTTTCTAAAGTAAACTCGAGGAAGGAAGCTCTTTCCCCTGTTAATGGGATTACTCAATTAGCTTACTTGAAAGTTTATTAACCTGGATTGTATCTTGTTCTACCCCCCTGCCATGGGCAGGGACACCTCCCACTATCCCAGGTTGCTCTGAGCCCCATCCAGCCTGGCCTTGGACATTTCCAGAGATGTGGCATCACGGTTTCCTGCAAAACTTTCCCTGTAATTTTAAGCTTTTCGGATATTTGGTAGCATTATGTTCCATTTGAATGCTTGCACAGCCATACCCAACCCTGTCTAAACCCCTGAGCACGGAGAGTTTTCCAGTGATGCTGAACCCAGCTGGAATATTGGGAAACCCTCCAGAGGAGCCGAGAGCTGAGGTCACCTCAGCTCCTCAAAACCCCCAGCACTGATGGGCTCAGGAAGGTCTTTGCCAGTGCTGTGCAGAATTCCTTTAAATCCCTGCACCAGCAACCCAGAGAAATATGGATTACTCATTTTTCTGTGGCAGGGAATAAAGGAAAGCAAGGGTGGATTACGATGTTTTTAATTGGATTTTTCTGAAACAGGATCTTTGCAACCTGATTTTGCCAACTGCTCCCCCCCATTCACCAAGCAGCCCTTCGAGAGGAGGCTTTCACTGGCTGCCTCCATGGAATCATGAGAAATGGCAGAAAACTCGATTAAGGAATGCGGTTTCCATGATTCATCCAGCACGAAATAGGAAGCATCGGGCAGAAGTGCTGCAGCACAGGAAGGAAGGATGGAAGGAAGGAAAAGCACTTCTCCAGGGAGCTGTCCTGAGGAGCAGCCCGGCCTCCCTCACCCTCCAGCCCCGGATCACGCTCCCTTCCCTCTCCAAAAAGGACAAGTGTCCCAGGGTGACAGCAGCCTGCAGTCCTGACTCATCCCCAAGGAATGTGCAAGCCAGAGGAGCTGGTCCTGCCAAAAAGACATCACACCCAGTAAGGGAGCTAGAGGACGTGCACTGGGATGGATGATGCATCAGGCAGGGAAAGGAGGATGATGGGCAACCTCAATTCCCAACCTTGAATTCCCAACCTCTCACTAGGCAATTCCCCAAGTGCCCTAACGGTGGTTAATCCCTGGTTAAAGCTTAGACCTCTGGAAAGTGAGGCTTGGAGTCCTGAGGATACCTCAGGCAGCCTCATCTCACCCCATAAATTTACTTGCTGATCCTTCTCTTGCAGGTGGGATCGTGGTCTGAAGAACAGGGCCCTGGCACAGGGTGCTCAGAGAAGCTGTGGCTGCCCCTGGATCCCTGGAAGTGTTCCAGGCCAGGCTGGATGGGGCTTGGAGCAGCCTGGGATCGTGGGAGGTGTCCCTGCCCATGGCAGGGGTGGAACTGGATAAGCTTTAAGGTCCCCTCCAACCCAGACCATTCTGGGATTCCATGATTCTTTTTTTGTTTCTGTTCGCTGCCCCAAGCTCATTAATGAACACAAAACACTTTTAAGGGACTTGAACACCTCCAACCTTGAGCTTGGATCTGCCTCACCCATCACAGGCCCAGGTTCTGGCACTAAAGCCCTGGGGCAGGACCTGAGGGATGGGGACAATTCCTGCTGCACAAGCTCTGGAGCAAAGCTCTGTGGAGCATCAGCCGGGAAGGGAAGCGGAGCAAGACAGGGACAGAGCTTCTTCCAGGCAATTTCATAAAGCCCAGACTTTCTAATTGAATTGGAGTTTCAGCAATTAACCCTTCCCAAAGTATCTGTGCCTGCAGGGAGCAGGGGAAAATAAAGAAAACAACCACCAGCCAAGCAGGTGGAATGGGCTGGGAAGAGACATCAAATCCCTTGGCAAGATGGATTTTTTGGGTGCTGTCAGCATGTTCTGCAAGCTAAAAATCAGCTGAGGTTGTAAAGGGGATGGTGGCTGCAGCTGCTGGTGTGGCTGGTTTTCTGTGTGCATCCCCTCCCAGTGCTGTTCTCAACCCGTTGGCCAAATTCAGCCACATTTCACTAAAAATGGAGGTCTCCCAAGATCCCACCTGGTCTGGAAGAGAGGGATTAGTGCTGGCACAGGGCCATGCCACACACACAGCTCCCAGCTGAGGTTCGCATCTGAACGGCCACAGAGCGGGAGCTGCACCCAGAGGCGCTGAAACCTCGCTGGAAAATGGGTGAATGAAAGAAGAACCAAGATCAGCTCTCCAGAAATAAAACTACATAAATAAATAAGCTTTCCTCTGCTTTTCTGGGTACTTGTCATGTTCTACCTGGTAGAAGCTCCAGCCTATACGAGAGCAATGTGTCAAAAGCAAACCTGGGCAAGAAAACTAAATTACAGCAACTCTGCTCAAACTCCATGCAGCAGGAATTTGGGGGTCTCAGCATTTTTTCCAAATTACACACCATAAACCCCTGAAAGCCAGTGGAACACTCAGAACTGAATTCCACCAGCTGAGTTTTGCTCCGTTTTGTTTCTCTGCCCCTTTCTAAGCAAACAGTTAATTCGCATTTCAGAATGAGAATGAAGAACTGCAGCTTCTCCAGCTTGTTTTCACACCATGAGACTTTTCCCCCCCAAGCACACCCAGGGATGGATGCTGGGCTGAAGTCAGTGAGCTCCACAAGGGCTGTAAATCTCCTTCCCCTTGTCTGTCAGAAAAAAACACCACTAAAAAAACTCCCCCAAACACCCAAACCAGGAGCTGGCGGTGTTGGTGTCCCTGGTGATGTTGAAACGACTGAAGTTTGCAGTGCAAATAATCCCTCATCTTTCCCAACTCAGTAAACATTCCCCACATCCACAATTTCAGGCAGTTATCCACAATCCTTTTTTTTTTTTTAATCACATCAAAGACCAAGGGTTAAAATCCAGGTGCCTGGTTTGCAGAATCATGGAGTTACAGAGTGGTTGGGGTTGGAATGGACATTAAAAACCATTTAATTCCAGCCCAAGAGACACCTTCCAGTGGACTAGGGTGCTCCAAGTCCAGCCTGGCCTTGAACATTTCCAGGGATTCTATTCTGAGTATAATTTCTTTGAGTTTTTGTATGATTGAGACAGACTTAGCCAGATGCCTGGGTGAGACACAAGCCCTGATGGAGAGGAAAAGGAAAGAAAAAGGGAAAGGAAGGAAAAAAAAGGGATTAAAATGAAGGGGAAGTGTGTGAATGTGATGATTTCTATGATTTTCCAGCTACCCACACCAGCTTCCCCACGTGCCTTATGTCAAATCGAAACCTGAGGGAGCTGGAAGAGGAAACTACTGATTTGGGCTGGGTGGGAGCAGCAAACCCAACAATTTCCTGTCTGTGGTGTGACAAACCCAGGCTCTGGGATCTGCGGGAACACGGACACGGCCTCCCCACCCCGCGCTCCTTCCCCTCTCACCGGGACCTGCGAGCTCGGCCGGGCTCTTTCCAGCCCAATCAGATGGATCACAGTGGCAGAACTTTCAAAAAAAAAAAAAATTAAACAAAAATCAAATCTTAATTGTTTTGGCTCCTAAAGAATCGTCACCGCTCTGAGTGCAAATATTAATTGCCGTGACTGCAACTCGGGAGCTGCCTCTATGTGGCTTTTACCTCCCCCCACCCCGAATTCCTCTGGTCATTGGCAGCTCAGCTGAATATTCCACTCAGGCTCACAAAGAGGACTTTATTTGAGCCACGATCAGTCTGAGCCCACGTAGGAGCTTCCTGGAGTCCAGAGCTGGATGTAAAGGAATGAGCCGGCCCCTCACGGATCAGCGTGCATGGCTGGAGTGTGTATTAACAGCACTGGCACGTTGTCACTTAAATGTCACCAAAAATGGGCTCTTTGGAGGGTGAGGATCAGCACAGGCCACGAGCAAAGGGATTAATCAAGTGGCAACATGGAAATGCAGGGAATGGGAGCAGCTCTGCCGGGAGCATCCAGCAGCTTCCGGGGTAACCAATTCCAACTCAGAACAGCCCAAAATCCTGCCTGGATGTGGAGCAGGAGGACTTTGGTGCTCAGCAGGTGCCACATCCCCCTCTGTGCTCACCATCCCACCGCCTGTCAGCTGCACAAGTTTTGCTGCTTAAAAGCTTGGGAAGAAATTTTCCCGGGAAATTTGGAGTGGGGTCAGTGCCCGCCCAAGCCAAAGCAGCCCAGGCTGCCCCCAGCAGCAAACACACTCCCATTTGTGACATTATTTGGGACAATTCTCAGCACTCAGCCCCAGAGGGAACACAAACAGCTCCTGGAGGACTGAACGGCACTTGGAGTCCTCTCGTGGACGTCACAGACTTGAAAAGCCACACTGAGGAGTGACGAGTGCTGATTTTGAAGGAAAAAATCCTTCTCATCTCAGGCGACAACTGATGGACAGATGAGCACCGGTGGATGTCCCAGGTGAAGGTGCCCAGGTGACATCGTGGGCACAGCTGGAGTGTGTATTACGAGCTCACGCCTGGCACCAAGCACTGATGCTCAGACACCTAATTTTGGAAACTGTGGCTACAATCAGAGAATCCTAGAGTGGTTTGGGTTGGAAGGGACCTTAAATCCCATCTTGTTCCACCCCCTGCTGTGAGCAGGGACACCTTCCACTAGCCCAGCTTGCTCCAAGCCCCTCCAATCTCATCTAGAACACTTCCAGGGGTGGGGTAGCCACAGCTTCTCTGGGCACCCTGGGCCAGTCTCTCCCCACCCTCCCAGCCAGGAATTCCTTCCCAATATCCCACCCATCCCTGCCCTCTGGCAGTAGGAAGCCATTCCCTGTGTCCTGTCCCTCCAGGCCTTGTCCCCAGTCCCTCTGCAGCTCTCCTGGAGCCCCTTTAGGCCCTGCAAGGGGCTCTGAGCTCTCCCTGGAGCCTTCTCCTCTCCAGGTGAACACCCCCAGCTCTCCCAGCCTGGCTCCAGAGCAGAGGGGCTCCAGCCCTTGGAGCAGCTCCGTGCCCTCCTCTGGACTTGCTCCCGCAGCTCCAGGTCCTTCCTACGAGGATCCCAGAGCTGGATGCATCACTCCAGCAAAGTCCAAAGCACAAGGAACAAGCCACCTACGAGACAAGCCCTGCAGCCTCATCGTGCCTTGTGTTTACAACAGGAATGAGCTGGGACAAGGACTCTGCATTTCTCTCCCATAGCCTTAAGCTGTTTCCAAAAGAGTTCATTCCAGTTGCAAGGCAAAGAATTTCCCCAGCGAGTCTCACGAGGGCCTGGAGTGTTTATAAGCAGCGCAAAACCTCAAACACAAACCTGGGCAAATCAATGACGCTGCACTTTGGCGGTGTTTTATTCATAAACCTTTCAGGGGCCCATTAAGGAAAGGAGACTTCACAGGCAGAACAACACTAATACTTAGAATTGATCTTGCAAGGAGTGGTGCTGAAATCCTTGGAAGGTAACACAGCAAAGTCTATTTGATGGCGAAAAGAGCCCCTGGGGTGAATCCCAGACACGAATCCCAGACACATTTGCAGGCTGAAACCGCTTTAAAAAGGAGCCTTAAGTGCTACAACCAAAACTTTGTATGGGACAACTCCCGTGCCAGTCCTGAGGTGACATCCCACCCTCTCCCAGGTGATACAAAGGAGACAGTGGAGGAGCTGCCAAAGGGAACAATGGAGGTTAAACCAGTGGCACAAACCCTTATCCCAGCTGTGATTCACAAAAGACCCCAAGGCTTCAGGAGATGTCATCATTGCCTGCCATTATCAGCCTGTCTGAGGGCAGGGGGTTTGCTCTGACATTTATCCATGTCAGCTCTCCAGGCCATCCCAGGTCAACAAAATAGGGATGCCACCACGCTACCCATCTGTAACCCCTTTTGGTCCAGAGGGACATCTATAATTCCAAATCTCGCTGGGTTTTTTTTTCACTCACATATCTGTTTTCCTCAGGTACAAGCCCAAAAAGGTGCTGAGTGCTCCCAGCAAACCCCAGGAGCTGGAGTCGACTACCACTCATAGCCTGTCAGTAAAAGAATCCCAGAGAGAAATCCACATTTCCATCACAAAACTTCTATCCACGGACTTTCTGAATCTGCTCAGTGCACATTTAGGTCATCTGTCTTAAGCTGTGCCTCTGCCAGACACCATTTGTCCCCCCTGCCCTGTTTCTGTCAGCTATTCCTTTATTCCCACGACCAGACAGGGCATCCCCCGTATATCCCACAGAATTCCATAAACCCCACAGAGCTCCTCCCAAGCGCATTTCAAAAAAAGCAGGTTTTTTTTAATTCCATGTGTTTAAAACAGCCTCGAGTTGACAACAACAATAACCTGCGTTCACTTCCTTCCTTCCTCTGCTCCCAGTGATTTTAAGCCTCGCTTTATTTATTTTTTTTTTTGTTTGTAAGTCAATAGTGGCAAAATTCCTAAAAAACCCTGAGCGAGCACCAGGAGTTTCCAGTACCAGACCCCAACCCTGACGGAGCAACTAAATGCTGCTGCTCTTGAAACCTCAGCACTTTTTTTTTGCTTATTTTTCAGGGATGACTTTGCCAAGAACTTGGCACGGCTCAATTAACGGAGTGGCTTAATCCAGCGGGTGATGAATAACAGGGGAGCCAACAGGTCATTGCAATTCACTTGAGTTACCAGAATCCCTATCTGCTGCTTGGGCTTTCTCCAATCCCTGCCTGCATTAGCCACGGATTTTAATTGCCTGCTCCCAAAGAGCCCGACCGCAGCCGCTCTGCGCAGGCAGGGATGGAGCCCACGGGATTTATGGATACCTGCAGCCCTGCAGTTAAGGAGGAGAGACTTTGCTGGATTCCTTCTTCATCCCAACAGAGTATTTACTGCCATCTTTCTCCTACGAGCATCAGTAAATAAGATTTTTCCCTTTTCCAAGCTCTCCTTGCTGCTGGGAGGAGGGAAGGCATATTTTCCCCCCTGTTCACTAATGGTGAAGAGCTCCTACCAGCACCCTACAACCAGAGTGTGGCTGACCTGCTGCAAATTCCTTCTGATATCCTAAACTTCACTGGAACTCCGTGCAGGCCACAGAAATCTTCTTCCCAAAGCCTGCAGGATTTGTCCCGAAGGATGGAGCAGGCAAACCCCAGCCCAAGGCACTGACCCGCCTTCCTTCCTCCCCCCCGCAGTGTGCAAGCGGAACAGTCCATGGGAGATCCCACAGGGAAACCCAGAACTGCAAGGAAACTTTATTTTTAGGAAATTTCCTTAAAACCCACAGCAGAAAATCTGCTTGACAGGAGAAGAATAATTTGTTTTAGCACTGAAAGTTGTTGAAATAATGAAACAGACAGCAGCAGGGAGAGAGGAATGACAGGGAGGAAAAGGTTAAAAATGCAGGGAAAGGGTTTCGATGTGGAAAAATTGCAAAATGAATTTATGTGGAGACGAAGCAGCGCAGAGGCTGCATGAAGGGAGGCATTGAGGAGCACGGGAGGATGAGGAACGAGCCCCGTCCCACCCCGCTCCGCTAAATCCGACCCCGCTCAACTGGCAGGAGCCCAAAGAAGAGCCATAAAAATAATGAGAGGGCTGGAAGAGCTGACACGCAGCAAGATTAAAAGGAACCAAATACGTATAGCTTGGCCGGGCGACAAAAGCCAAGGGGAAAGGGAAGGCAACAGCCGGAGATATCCGTGGATCTGACCATCCCGGGGCGGGAGGCACTCGGGCTGAGCCCCTCGGGGAGCTCCATCCCCTCTCCCCACGCCGCTGCGGCCGCCGCATTCCTTCCCTCTCATACAATCCCTAATTTAACAAGTGGAGAGGATCCGGGCAAACATTTGGGGGGGGGATGGATTACGTCAGGAGCTAATTTAGGTCCTCGCTGGGCTCCGGCCCCGCGCACATGCCTGGCTTTCCACACACGCTTCGGCCCTGGATCCGCTCCGGCATCTCCCGACACCCAGCACCGAGGGGAGCATCGCTCCTTCACTCATGGGTGGATTTTTTACCAACTCTAGAAAGCGGGTTTGCCTTTTCCCCACCCACTGAGCGCTCAACTTCAGCAAAACTTTCTGCACCTCCAGCGTGAAAGTAAAAAAAAAAAACCAGAATAAAATCAAGTTTTCGGGGAGTTCAGGCTACCTCCAGCACGAGACCCTTTGATGCGAGGGCTCGCTTCCTTTCGAAACCCAGCGCATTTATATCCATCTCTTCCTTCCTGCGACTCCAGATAATGAATAAATCAAAAGCTAAGCACGGGGGAAGATGAGCTTTTTAAAGCCACACGCGGGCTCCGCAGCGGAGCGGGACCTGCAGCTGACAGCTCCGCTACTCCCACAGCCGCAGGCACGCGCGGGACCTCGCAATTAATATTTTATTTGAGCAATTACAGCCATCAGCCCGGGCTGCACCGCTGA
>WEIT01012319.1:64504-108536 GCA_013389985.1 Dryoscopus gambensis | reverse complement strand
GCCCGGCTCAGCCCAGCTCGGCTCCTCCCGGCTCGGCTCAGCCTGGCTCATGCCGGTTCGGCTCATCCCGGCTGGGCTCTGCCCACCCCGGCTCGGCCCAGCTCATCCCAGCTCGGTTTATCCCGGCTTGGCTCTGCCCAGCCCGGCCCGCCTCATCCCGGCTCAGCTCATCCCAGCTCGTCTCATCCCGGCCCGGCTGTGCCCGGCTGTGCCCGGCTTTGCTCAGCCCTGCCTGGCTCGGCTCATGGCCAGTGGTCCCAGGGCATCCAGAGTGGGAAATTCGGGAGCCAGCCCAGAGAGCATCCATTAGGGCTGGTGGAACTTTGGCGTCCCAAACACGCGTGAGTTCCATGGCAGCTGTGCCCACTCTGCACCCTTTAGGGTGTTTCCTAACACCGGCCCCAAATTTATAGGAAAAACCCTTCCCATTCAGCAAAACCCTACCTTGGCATAGTAGTCCGTGCCCCCGTTGAGGCTGGGAGATGGGCTGGTTCCCTCCATCCTCATAGTCCGTGTGAATATGGGAAATGGGAACTGTCTTTAAATAAAAGGGTCTGAACCGGCACAAATGGAGGAAAAAAAAATATTATCCGCTTCCTGTAGCTCCTCCACCCAGTGATACACACATCCCGCCGAGCAACCGCGCTTCCTGAAAATCCAACACGCGGAAGGGGCTATGGTTTGAGGTCCAGCGCTGTGGATGTATCCTGCCCCGTGCCAGGTAATGGGAAGTCGCATCCCAGCAAAGCCGTGCCCGCCTTGGCAACCCCGGGGATGGCTTTGCCAGCCCAGCGCTGTCTCCGTGAGCACCATTCCCACATTCCCGGTGAACGGCGGTGGGAGCTTTAGGGCCATGGAATCATGGCACGGCTTGGGTTGGAAGAGACCTTAAAGACCATCCAGTTCCAGCCCCCTGCCATGGGCAGGGACAACTTCCACTATCCCAGGTTGACTTCCACTTCTGCTAGACACAGGGAACTAAACCCTCTTAATGGGATAGTAAAATTTTCCCATTTTTCCCTTTGCTGTTACAGTGGAGATATTTATAAAGGCTGTTCCTCTGCTTTAATACCTCATATACCTTTAATACCTTTAATACTAATAAAACCTTTCCTGAGGTCACTCTGGGCAGACTTGAGGTTTTACCCAAGGGTTTTTGCAAACGTGGCTGATGTTACCAGAAGGAAATTGGGTGATGCTGCAGCAGGTGACCTCCCCCCTCAAACCCTCCTGGGGCCGCAATCCCTGGTCGGAGTAACCCCCATTCCATCCCCCCGAATGGGGAAGCCAGAGTGTGATTTAGAGGGTGACTCCGGAGCGCAGGCAAAAGCCGGTCTGTAACAACAAAGCTTTCCCAGATGGTATCTCTGTGTTCCTCCAGCCTCAAACAATAGGGCAATAAATAGAAAGGGTTACTCTCGGCCCAGCGTTTTGGACGAGGTTTCCAGCTGATGCAATTGGATACGGCCCCGCGGAGCTGGTAACCTTTTAGTGCAGCTGGTTGCACGCTGAGGAAAGGCTGCAGGCTCCTTCTGCTCCTAAACCCACTCGCAGAGTTTCTCTTTCCCCGAGGAAACCCCTCTCCCTGCCCTCTCCATCCCGGGGGCTCCTTTCCTATGCAGAGGGAGAGGCTCCCTGAGCTGCAGTGCTCGGCCGAGAGGCAAAGCAAGGTCAAAAATCCGCCGGCGCAGCTCTTGCGTCAGAGCCAGCCAAGCATCCCCAGGGCTCTTCCCACTGTTTGCAACAAGTCCTCGCTCCCTACGAGCAGCCATAGCCAAATAAGGTGCCGAAACGCACGGCCGCTTCCATCGGGATTGGGATGATACCTACCAGACCTGCCCACAGCGCAGCTCCCAACCCGCCTGCCCCTTCTTCGCGGAAACCAGGATACTTTTCCAGTGAAATGGCTCAGTGGACATCCTTGGGAAACCAGTGGTGAAGCTGAGTGACAATTTCCCCGTCCCCAGTTTGTTTTGTCCCTTTATTTTTTTAAGCTCGTGACCTCTATTTTGGTTTTTAAAGTGTTACGGGCAGTTGTTGAAAGCAGCTGGCGTTCCCGCCCGTGTTCCTGCTTGGCTGCTCCGGGCAAGCCGGTCAGACTGGCTCTTCCCAGGGTGACCAGCCATGGAACTCTGCCCTGTGCATGTGGATGCCTTCGCTGGGTGACTGGAGCTGGGAAAGCCAGCTCCCGGCCTGTCTCCATACGCAGAGGCAGAGAAATTCCCCAAATCTCTGTGTCAACGAAGGCTCCGTTTCCTCAAATGCTCCGAGCACAGCGTGCTCTGACCTGATGGTGAGCAGGCTCCTGTCACCTCTCTGCTTCACCTGTGTCTTGGCATTCCCTGTCTGCAGCTTCTTCCTTAAAAAAGATGAAGTTTCAGGGAAAAAAAAAAACAACCAAAAAGGAGAAATGCAGATGCTTGTTCTTCCCTCCACTTTTTGTGTCTCCAACACTTCCCAGCCCATATTCTCCCTTCCAAACCACTGCCACTGGTACCACTCTTCATGTGGGGTTTGCAAGCTCTTTACTTCACAAAATCATGGCATCACAGAATGGTCTGGGTTGGAAAAGACCTAAAAGACCATCTCATTCCAATCCCCTGCCTCTTCATCCTCTTCCACCTCCAAGACTCTTTTGGATGCAGCCAAGGCTCCCTTTTCACAAATGACCATTTCCTAGCAGGGACAAGGTCACTCTCCTGGCAAAGGAAACATGCTGGGTAGCTCTGCTTCCTTGTTTATTCCTGGCCACGTTCATTCTTCCCTGATTTTGTCATTTCAGAAACGTCCTCGTGACGTGGCTCTTCCATTTTTCTGGATGTAAATGCAGAGCAATGACGCTGTCACAGCTACGTGTCCCACCAATGTGCCACCACCTGGGTCAGGCATGGAGTTAATCCAATATCCTTGTAAGGAAAGGATGAAGGATATTTGTGATGAGGATCTTGAAGAGGCACTGGAGATGAGGAGGTTTAGTCTTTCTGGGTTGTGGCTGTGATTTGGTCACTCCAAGCCCCATCCAACCTGGCCTCAGACACTTCCAGGGATCCAGGGGCAGCCACAGCTTCTCTGGGCACCCTGTGCCAGGGCCTCCCCACCCTCACAGGGAGGGAATTCCTTCCCAATATCCCGTCTGACCCTGCCCTCTGTGCATGTGAATCCATTCTCCCTTGTCCTGTAACTCCATGTCCCCTCATCTGATGGCCAAGGCCGCACGGGATGAAGAGGGACCAAGATTCAACACTGTCACAACCACCCAGCCTGATCCTTCATGCCCAAAGGTTACAAAATCATGGAATAGACTTCCGGAGTAGTTGGGGTTGGAAGGGATCTTAGAAATAATCTCTTTCCCCCTCTGCCATAGGTGGGGACACCTTCCACAGAGCAGGTCCCTCCAAGCTCCATCCAGCCTGGCCTGGAACACTTCCAGGGCTTCCACAGCTTCTCCTGGCAGCACCTGGAATAAATCCTAGGCTGCAAGAGATAGCTGTGCTGCGAGAAGAGACACGAAGCTGGATTGAGGTACCTCCTCCTTGGCAAGTCAAGCTGATGTTTCGAGGCCCTACAGCTACAAATTCCCCTCTCATTTTCCTGCCTCTAGTTCCTGAAATCAGCCACGGTGCCCTGGAGCCTGCCAGGCTTGTGCTGCAGGACAAACCCCCCCTGTAGGGCTCTTCTCTGTCCCCTCTTCACCTTCTTTCCAGGAATTTGGGTCAATTAAGCTCTCAAACCCTCAGGCTGGGAGGTTTTCTCCTCTGCAATCAGCTCTTCATAACACGCCACTCTGCTGGTTCTCTGGCAATGTCAGGCACTGGTTTCCTGCTGACATTAATTCCTGTCCTGTCATTTACCTTTCAGCCTTTTTCCGTGTCCTTCTGACGCTTCCAGCTGCCAGAGATGACCTCCACTGAGTGTGACTCTTGCTTTGGCCCACACAGGAGGCAACGAGCCCCAAATCATTCTCCAGTCACTCGTCCCCAGTGTCAGAAGTGTCCTTGAATTTTGTGCCCTTCTGGAAGGGCTGGCAGGTTCTAGAGCATCCTTAAACATCACTTTTAGCCAAAGGGAGTTGTGAGCTGAACACTTGAATCCGTGTGATGGAGAATTTGGATAAATCCCAGGTAAATTCTCCTAAAAGCTGATTCATCCCCAGGGCTGAAAAACATCCTTGCAGCTCCCTGCCTGGTGCCTGAGTGTCTCCCAAGAGCTGTGCCCAGGAATCCCTCCCTTTGCTGAGCTTCCTCTGCCTCACCTGTGCCTAAGTGATGGGTCTGGTACCACTCATCATCCTCACCTTGTGACTTCCCGTGGTAAATGCTGCACAGGGATGCAGGAATTTGTCCCTCTCAGGTGCTGCTGTCCACATCCATCTTTCAGACATCTCCAGAACCTCCAGGGATGTTGGACCATTGCCTCCAGCCAGCCCAAAGGCTCAAAGATCTCCCACACCCCCTCTTCTCCCACAGTGTGCAACTTATTAAACCACTTTCTATTGTCCATCAGATTTTTTGGGCCTTTGCCACTCCCCTTCTGGCTTTTCTCCACCTCCAGAAGGCCTCCTATTCTTCTGCCTTTACAAATCCCAAGTCCAGGCTGGAAGGCTCGATTTCTCCCATGGAGCTGGGGCTCAAAGAAATTCCAAATGTCAGGCAACACTCAATCACCATCCCTGGGGCTGGTGACTCTGGGGTGTCAGAAGTAACAGCCGGAATCATTCATCCGCTGTTAGTCAGTGAGAAGAAACACCAAAAATCCCAAATAATTCATCTGATGGATGTGACATTTCTCTGCAGAGCTGGCCAGATAGTGGGAAACATAGATTTGGGAGTGATTTACTGGGAAGCAGTGGAGGGGGGGAAAAAAATCCCCAAATTCCACCATCGATTGTTCACAGCTGCTCTTCAGGCACTTTTAGGGGAAGCCACTTGATGGGAAGTGGAGCTGTGGGAACTCACCCTGTGCTGGCACCCAGCACCCTGCAGGTCTCCTAGGTCATGAAGGGAGGGAGGAAAGCTGCTCCCAGCACCCTGTGGAGCCCCATCCTGTGTGATTCCAAGGGGGCAGCCCCACACCACCGAGTGCTGCAGCATCAGCCCGGCCCTGGCACCGACACATCCCGTTATCTCCCCAGCCCCAGCCCTTCCCTCTCCAACGGTTCGGGAAATTGGCTCCCAGCCCATCAGTTTTCCCTCTCTGAGGGGGAGGTGAAGTTGGTCTGGCAGGCTTTTTTAGGGAAATGAGGCCTGGGGAATCCCTGAGACACGCTGGAGAACTCCCGCTCTGTGGATGCACTCTGGAGTTGCTCTGGAGCTTGGCAAAAATCCCCAAATTGTGGAATGAAGGAGGAAATCCAGCCCTGGGGACAGGGCTGGGCAGCGCTGCTCAAGGGACATGAGGACGGGGAGGGATTTTCCTGCTGTGGAAGCCCCAGAAGCCCCAGCCTGGGCCACCCATCCCCTCTGGATGGCACTGGGATGCTCCATGCCGGCTCCACCACCAACCCACTTGGTGCCAGGGTCCTGTCCCCACCCCACAGCCCCCCAAAATGCTCTGAGGTGGTTTTATTCTTCATTCCCATGACCAGGGGTATGACAGCAGCAGCTCAGGGAGGGGAATGGCAACACCCAGATGTGGAGAGCAGTTGGGACACGCTTGTGGACCAATTAATCCCCAAAATCCCACACCTCCCTTTCATGTGGCATCCTGGCAGGGGAGTTGGAATGAGCTGGTCTTCAAAGTCCCTTCCAGCCCAAACCATTCTGGGATTTTGGGATTCTATATCCCGGCTCTTCTTGTTATGTTGGGGGTGTCACAGGTCACCCAAATTCTCTGATTGTATCCTGCTGTGAATGGCTGCAGCTGAGGGAATTACGGCAATTTTCTCCCCATTTTCCAGCTGGAGAAGTCCAGACTGGACACGAGGCAGTGACTTAGAACCCCTGAGGATGCAGATCCCTGCTGGAGCTGGGATCACGCCGCCCACGATGACTGGTGTGGTTTGCTTCGTGGAAAAGCTCGACAGCCCCTCTGCGCAGCGTTGGTTAAAGAATAACCCCAAATCGCTTCCTTTTGGAGGGAAATTAACACCGGGAGGCTGCAGGGAAACAGGGGGGTTGTGCCCTGATGGACCCCGGGCTCAGATTTCCCTGTCACACCCACATCTCTCCACCGTGGATCGCTTCGGCTCTCGGAGAAGTGTTCTGGGCTGAAAAAAAGGGATTTGGAGAACATAATCAGAAAACGAATCCATCTCTGGAAGGGGTTGATACCTTTTCTTTGCCCCTCAGACACCTGAGATGCCCCGAGAAGCTGCCCAAAATTTGGGAACCTGTTGGGCCGGGGGGGAAGCTGGAGGCGGATGATGCCCAGACAGCTGGATGGCTTTGTGCTTTTCCAGCCCCAGCCTTCACCGGAAGGATCGGATGCGAGCGGGATGGTAATGCAGTTAGTGCTGGAAAAATAGAGACAGAGCAGGGCAGAGTGGTTTAATAAGGTCGATGTTATTGAATCAGCCGGGTGGGATGAGCTGAGCAGAGCGCTCTGAAGCAGCCGGCAGCTCCCGTAGGAAGGGGAGGTGGGCTCTCGGCTGGCCAGGAATGGGAAATCATGTTGGGAATCCTCCAGATCCCGTGAAATGGAGGTGATTTGTGAGCTTCTGGAAGATGCACGGTGTCTGCAGCCGAGGGTCCTGTGGTGCTCCTGGTGCAGCCCCACATTCCCCACAGAACAGGGTCAGGTGGGCTCATGGGGCCCCACCGGGCACCCCCAGTCCCAGTTCCTCAGCAGGTTCTGGTGGGACAGGAGAGTGACCAGTGAGGAAAAGTTGAAAGAATTCAGGCTGTTTACCCCAGAGAAAGAAAGACTGATGATAACATCTTCAGGTAGATAAAAGAGGGTTTATCTCGGGAGGGAGGGATGGAAGAGGGAGGAAATGCCCTGTTCTGCCTTTCCACAAGGGGTGGGCAAAAAGCAATGGACAAATCACCCGGAGAAAGACTCAGACTGGCTCTTTGGGGAGGCTGTTTAGATGTGAGGGAGTGAAGGAGTGTCCCCACCATCAGAGGGTTTTAAATCTGAGCCAGAAACAGGAGTACCGGGTGGTCGCTGTGCCCAGTCTGTGCCAGCAGGGCTCTCCCACCTTCTCTGGCCAGAAAAACCTTTTGGCAGCTCATTGCTTGAACTGGAGGATGCTGGAGCTGCAACAGCTTCATTCCAGCTTCACGTCGCAGCCCTGTCCATGGCAGCAGGGTTGGAACCAGGTGATCTTTAAGGCCCCTTCTTAACAATTCTGTGATTCCACAATTCTCTGCAAAGATGGCGTTGAAGTTAATGCCAGGCACAGCCTTGCTCCAGTCCCACTTGCAGGTAAATCTCAGCACGGACACTCAGTGGGAAGAGTCCAACTCAGTCACTAGGAGAGGAAACTGCAGGAACCGGCTGGGGCTTGGAAAAGGGGGGAAAAAACCCTCCAGCCAGGAAAGAAAATAACCTGCTGGATCGAGATCTGCCTGTCAGTGATGGTTGTTTAAACATGGCAGAGAATCAGAGAGCTCGAGGAGCTGGATGTGTGCACGGGAGGACGGGAGATGGAGGTGGATGCCAGTATTTTCTGGCAGGGCTGGGTTGGAAATATCCTTCAACTCCTTAGATAGCAAGGCGGAGATTCCGACGCGGAGGAATGCGCTGCGAGACGCGGCCGTGCAGCCGTGGGAGGGTGGGAGGAGAAGCCAAGGCCCATGGCAGCAGGATAGGAAACATCCTGGAGACCAGGAGAGAATCAGGTCAATGCTCTGAAGTGGCTTAACAGGCCATCGGGAAGATCTTGGGAAGGGGACTGGCACGGAGTGGGGAATTAGTTCAGGTGAGGAGAGGTCGCCATGGCAGAGATCATGGAATTGAACGATCCTGGAATGGTTTGGGTTGGACGGGACCTTAAATCCCATCTTGTTCCACACCTGCCATGGGCAGGGACACCTTCCACTATCCCAGGCTGCTCCAAGCCCCGTCCAGCCTGGCCTTGGACACTGCCAGGGATCCAGGGGCAGCCACAGCTTCTCTGGGCACCCCGTGCCAGGGCCTCCCCACCCTCACAGGGAGGGAATTCCTGCCCAATATCCCATCCATCCCTGCCCGCTGGCACTGGGAAGCCATCACCCCTTGTCCTCTCAGGATGGAGGGTGGTTATTCTCCATCATGGATGTTGTGCCTTCAGCTGGGATCTGCAAGTGAGAGCCCTGGGAACGAGGAACTGAAGGAACAGGCAGGAAGTTCAGTGCCACCTTCTCAGGGGTGGACGGGGGGCACTGGTTGGGTTTGGGATCCCAACCCAGGCTCCTGCTGCTCTCCCATCTTGGGGCGCCGAGTGATGAAGTCAGGGATTTATCCCCTTGCTTGGCTCCCAAAGCTCTCTGCACCAGGCACTGGCTGCTTTAGGGAAGCCCCATCCCCATCCGACAGCCAAAAGCCTGACACATCCAGATGTTTTTTTCTTAAAGGGAAAATCCATGAGGTTGTGCTGCCGGGGTATTTTTTCCCAGCCTCCGGTTCCCTGTCCTTCCCTGCAGGGCTGTGGAGTGGCCAGGCTTTGCTTCCAGCTCCCCTGTGCGTTTGGGACACTGCAGATGCTGCCAGCTGAGCAAGGATGGGCTATTCCAACATTTGTTCCTTGCGAGGAAACACCTCTGCCTCCTCCTCCTCCATCTCCCAAGTGATGACACCGGATGGTGACAGAGCCAGGACAAGAAAAAACCGTGATAGCAGCACTGGAAAGAATAAGGAAAAAAACCCACAGTGAAAAACCCCGAAGTTCCATCAAACCACGTGGAAATTAGGCAGCATCTACAGGATTCACTCCTGGATCTCCAAGGAGAGGTCACCATGTGGAAGGCCGGTTACAAAAGACCTGTCCTTCCTGGAAGAGACCCCAGTGGGAAGGTGGGAGATGCTGTCCAACAGAACGAGCCCCTGCTTAGGAGAACCCAAATCCTGGGAGCAGCACTGGCATCTCAGGTGGCTTTGACAGGTGACACCACAGCTGCCACCTTCTGTACCCACCCAAGCTTGTGGCCGTGGCAGGTGGCATCCCAGGTGGCAGAGGGAAGAGCAGCTCCCAGGCTTCGGGAAGGCGCAGGGAGAATGAGAACCCAAATTTCTTTTCCCTGGGAGAGGTGCCAGGATCAGGCAGGGCCACCCTGCGGTGTCCTTACCTGTCTTCTGCCACCAACCCAGCACCCAGGGCCACTCTGCCGGAGAGTCACTCAGCTGGAATGACTTTCTCTGGAACATTCCCAGTGCGGAGAAGCCCGGAGTCAACTTTCCAGGCAAGGCTGTAGGAAATGAGAAGTGCTCCAGGAGGGAGGCTGGCGCGTTCCTGCCCTCCTGCATCCCACAAGATCAAACACACGGGGGTTGTCCTGTGAGGAAAAGCAATTTTGGAGGGGGGGAAAAAAAAAAAGCAGGAGGTGTTCTTTGCGGGATGGCTGCTCCAGGGATCACGGGTGACATTTCCAGCAGGGCAAGGAACGCTGCAGGGTCATATCCCAGCTAATGCAGGGAAGAATTGGGCTCGTTTCCAGGCACTCTGGCTCCGGGCCAGTCACTTAACTCTCAGCATCTCAGTTCCCGCAGCTGGAAGGGAGACAGGATTTTCTTCCCGGCCTCTGGCATCTCCTGGGCTGTGAGGACTTTGGGAAGCGAGGATGGGGTGCACATCCACAAGCGTGGGGGACACTGGTGCTCAGACAGCCAGGCCCATGCTCACAGCTGCAGGGTTGGGTTCAGGAAGCACCGCTGGAATGATTTGTAGCCTGCTTTTTTGCGGGGGGAGCTGTTTCCTTCCCTTGGCCACGCGCTGGGAGCTGCCCGCTGGGAGGTTGGGAGCAGTGGGATGGCTCCTCACTCACCTTTTCCAAGGGAATTTGGCATCGGTGGTGAAGGCCTGAGGTGGCCTGAGGGCAAGGCCTTAAAGGAATTCCAGGAGGGACCTGTCTGTCTGTCTGTCCAAGGTCCTTTGCAGGCAGCATCTCCCATCCTGCCCTCACAGCATTCCTGAAAGTAAACAGATAAAAGGCCAAGTTCACCTAATCACAGAATCACCGAATATCCTGAGCTGGAAGGGACTCACGAGGATCATCCAGTCCAACTCCTGTCTCTGCACAGCATCCAGAAGAGAGATCTCTTCAAAACTCCCTCAGGCGTTTCCCAGACATCCCAGGCACAGCATTCCTCACGCGAAGGGCATCGGAGTGGGACTTCCAGCCTTCTGGGAAACCATTTCTGGAGCAGGAGAGCTCCCAAAGACTGCAAGCACCCAAACCCCAGGTAAGCATCTTGCTGCTCCTTCTCTCCAGGGCTCTCCTCCCGGGAGCTGGGACGTTTTAGGACTCACAGAGGCGATTCCCAAAGCTGCCTGCAAACTAGAAAACCTTATGTCAGGAAGAAGTCACAAAGCATCCTAACCAGAAGCATATTTGGGGAGTGAGTCAGTGGAGGGGGAAGCAAAAAAGAAAGTTGCACCCTTTAACTTGATGAAAAAAGCATATGGCAACAGCCAGTATTGTGAACAACATTCCCTGCTCCGGCAACCGAGCCAGGGAAAAAAATCATGACTCAATCATTGCATTTCATCCAAATCTAAGGAAAAATCTCGTTCAGGACGGGGTATCTGCAGGGAGAGCCAGCCAGAGCTGAGTTTGCTGGTTAATTAACTAAATTGTTTGGAGAGGGGGGAAATTTTGCAGCAGGTTTTAGGCTTTAAAAGGCCTGATTTAAACACAGCTTTGGCTGTGGAGTAACAAGTGAGCACTGCAGATGTGACTGATGCACAAAATAAATCCATCCCTGCTCAGATTCCACGCACAGCTTCTCCTGAGAGCACAGGATAAACCCAGGAGCAGCCTGATCCTTACCCGGGAACAGCTTGCAGCCAGAGCTCCCGCTTCCCCCAGGAGGCTGGGAACACGTCCCCATAAATCCTGAACCCGAGGAGGCCAAGAATGCCATCAGGATTATGAAGGAGGACTAGAAATTGGCAAAACATTTGCTGCAAAATCCATATGACTCTGCTTTTCTTTGGGGATGCATTGCAGGGCTCGGCACTGACATTCCCGGGCATTCCCAGGCGCTGTCACTGGCTGAGGCCGCTGGGAACCGAAATTCGCTGTAAGAAGAAGAAGTGAAACCTCAACTTTTTTTCTTTTCATTTTCCCAAGGCTCTGTGGCTGCAGATGTCAAAGCTGTAACTCTCAGGGAGCCCCAGGACTTGGGAAGGAAAGTGGATAATCCCTAGAAAGCAGCCTGGAGGAGCTGGGTGGGAGCTGCCACATCAGCCCCTCCTGACTCAGGGCATCTGTCGGTGCCCGGGTTTAGGTGGCTCTGGGACAGGAATCAGCTGCTCCTTAGAGGCTGCCCACTGAAAATGGGCTGGAGATGGTGTATCAGGGCTGGGACAGGCTCAGCTATGGAATCATGGAATCATTTGGGTTGGAAAACCTCTCTAAGATCATCAAGTGCAACCATTCCCCCAGCACTGCCAAGGCCACCACTGCCCCATGTCCCCACGTGCCACATCCACATGGTTTTTAAATCCCTCCAGGGATGGGGACTCCAGCACTGCCCTGGGCAGGACAACCCTTTCCATGAAGGAATTTTCCCTAAATTTAAACCTCCCCTGGTGCAACTTCTCCTGTCCCTTGTTCCCTAGGAGCAGAGACCAGCAGTTCCCTGGACACAGACTGTGCTGTGGGCTCCCTGCTCCAGCTCTGGGAGATCCCATCTAAGCACACAGGACATGAGTTGCCTTTCAGGACTGTCCCTGGGCTGTGTGTGGTCACTGGAGGAGTTAAATCCCACCAGGACAAGCCTTGAGATAGCCACGATTTGGGTGAGTTCCTGAAAGTAAACAGATAAAAGGCCAAGTTCACCTAATCACAGAATATCCTGAGCTGGAAGGGACTCACAAGGATCATCCAGTTCAACTCTTGGCTCTGCACAGCATCCAGAAGAGAGATCTTTCAAAACTCCCCCAGGCGTTTCCCAAACATCCCAGGCACAGCATTCCTCACACAAAGGGCATCGGAGTGAGCGGAATCCTGAAGAATAATTGGGAGGACAAAAGTTGATGGTTTTGAATGAAAAGAGTTTAGATTAGACTTTAGGAAGAAATTGTTCCCTGTGAGGGTGGGCAGGCCCTGGCACAGGGTGCCCAGAGAAGCTGTGGCTGCCCCTGGATCCCTGGCAGTGTCCAAGGCCAGGCTGGACGGGGCTTGGAGCAACCTGGGATAGTGGAAGGTGTCCCTGCCCATGGCAGGGGCTGGAACTGGATGGGTTTTAAGGCCCCTTCCAACACAAACCATTCTGGAATTCCATGCATAACAGGGTGCTGTGGGCAGGACCGAGCCCCTCGTGGGAGGGAGGCCTGTGGCTCCCACCCTGCTCCCTGCCGTCCGCGCGCCCACCGCGCCGGCTGGGAACATCAAGCTCCAACATGTGTTGCACACGTGCTGGCTGATCCACATCAGGCTGCTCCCCAGCGCTGCCAAACTTCTCCTTGATTTAATCAGCCCCTCCCCTCCCCGGGCAGATGTGGTGTCTCCAACGCGAAGGTGGATCCGTGACAGCGGAACACGCAGCGCTGGGAAGAACATTTCTGCCCTCTTCCCTTTCCTGCAGCCACCACAAAGCAGCCTCACCTCCTTCCCTGTCTCCTGCTGGTTTTTAATACTCCAGTTTTAGATGAAAATAAACCCCCCCACACTCAGTTGCATGCGAGGAGGGGCAGCCTGGAAGGCATAAAGGAGAATTCCCAAGGAGTTTGCCGGGAGACAGAGCCGTCCCATCTGAACAGGCTTTGGAACACACAGAATATTCAGCTGCTGTCTCAGCGTGAGCCCTCCCTGCAGAGCACTCAGGGCTGCACGCCGGTGCCACATCCCAGATCTTCAAGGATTGCTTTTCCAACAGGATCTCACCTTGTCCAAAGCACGGAGCCCGGAGGCTGTGAAACTATTTGGGGAAAATACTGGTGGAATGTCGTGGTGGGATTGCTGGAACAAATGGCTGTAAGGAAGCAACTGGAATCATAGAATCATAGAATTCCAGAATGGTTTGGGTTGGAAGGGACCCTAAAGCTCATCCAGTCCCACCCCCTGCCACGGGCAGCGACACCTTCCACTATCCCAGGTTGCTCCAAGCCCCATCCAACCTGGCCTTGGGCACTGCCAGGGATCCAGGGGCAGCCACAGCTTCTCTGGGCACCCTGTGCCACGGCCTCCTCACCATCACAGCCAAGAAATTCCTTCCTAATATCCTATCTAAATCTCTGCTCTTTTAGTTTAAAAGCCTTTCCCCTTGTCCTAGGAAGTGGAGTTTGTTTTGGAAGTGGTCTGTCCCTCTTCGCAAATTAGTCTAAGTTAAATTTCCATACCGAAAGTGCTTCTAGCAAAGCTGAAAGTACATAAAGTTATTTTTAAACTTCAGTATCGGTCACTTCAAAGTAATTATGAACATAAAATTTCTGACAAATCCTGCAGTAATAAACATCCTGGAAAGTTATCAGGGCAGGAAATTGGCATTTTAAGACTCGAAGTATGGATGTTCCTCATTTGCGCTTCCAGCTCAGCACAGCAGGAGTGGGATGGAAAGGTGGGAAGGTAAAACATCTGCGCATGTTTTGGCTCTTCTCGTCTTTCAGAGGATTTTGCCATTTTGCATTTCCAACAGGAAGCCCCTGTCCCGGGAGCCAGGGGGGCTGTTCCTGCCCAGCTGGACCACAGCGACAAAGAGCAGGGACTGGGGCAGCCCCGCTCCAAACCACGGTGAGGTTTGACAAGAGGAGATTTAGTTTAGGTATTGAGAAGGAATTCCTGGCTGGGAGGGTGGGGAGGCCGTGGCACAGGGTGCCCAGAGAAGCTGTGGCTGCCTCTGCATCCCTGGCAGTGTCCAAGGCCAGGTTGGACGGGGCTTGGAGCAACCTGGGATAGTGGAAGGTGTCCCTGCCCATGGCAGGGGCTGGAACTGGATGGGATTTAAAGGTCTTTCCAACCCAAACCATTCTGGGATTCTCTGGTGGCAGCTCAACCTCATTTTCAGCTTTGGGAAGGTGTGAGAGACACCAGTAGGAAAGAGACCACAGATCCAAGGTCGGCAGAGCTGCTCTCCTTTCCCCCTTCCCATGGCTTTGGTTTCCAACCAGTCTGGGCTGTGCAGGCAGAGGAATAGGAACAGAAAAGCAGAAAGGAGCAGTGACGTGGTGAGACAGAGCTGCCCTTTACGGGCACAGTCTGGGACCAGTCTGAGATGAGCTCCCGACTTTCTGGAGATACTGCAAGAGCCACAAAATGAGCAAGAACAACAGACTGGATGTGAGGTCCTTGGAGCTTGAGTGTGCTAGAGAATTTTGGACATCCCCTCTCTCACCTCAGCCCCACTGAAGGCTGGAATCAGATCATCTTTAAGGTCCCTTCCCAAACCATTCTGGGATTCTCTGTCCATGCCCACAATCAGTGAGGCCCCAGGGAATGGGCAGCATAGCTGCAAGAACTGGTATTTTATTTAGGAAACAAAGAGAGGAGTTAATCCGTGGCAGATGCTCGCAGAATCATCAAATGAAACCCCTCTCTTTGGATAAATCATCGAGGATTTCAAAACCACAAGAGATGGCTCCTGGGACAGCTCATGTTTGCAGGGAGCTTCTCACTCCCGAAGGGAAAGGACTGGCCAAGGTTTGCTGGAGAGCTGCAGAGGGAGAGGAGGGAAAAGGCTGATGCTGGAATTTGCTTCCCAGTGGTACCAGAGAGCACCGACCCCCAGGGTGACCTGAAACTTCATAGCCAGGTATTTCTCTCCATGGATTGGGACTTCTCTTGGAAGAGGAGAAGTGCTGACACACTCTGAGCTGTGCTGCCAGTTTTGGAGCTTCTGCAATGGCACGCAGGGAAACACAAAACGTTGGATTTCTATAGCGAAGCGGGGGTCAAATGGGCCCCCAGGGATGCAGGAGAAACACGAGGAGCAAGGAATCAGCCTTGGGAGAGCCCAGCCCAGCTCCACTGCTGGCTGAAGTGCCAAAATTCATTGACAAGGACAGAAAGTGCTTTGTCAGTGCCGGGGTTGAGCTGACGGCAGCAGCCAGAGCGACACAAACGCAGCGAGAGAACGCTGCAAAGCCATCCTGGAAGCTGAACACATCCAGATGGGATCTGCTGATGCTGAGCTTTCAGCAGAAGTCTCGGGGCTCACAACAGCAGGACGTGCCTCTTGGGGTTCAAACGGGTTCCAAGATTTCCCCTAAAAGTTTTGAGGATGCTCAGACAAGCACGAAACAAATGTCAATTCCAGCAGGCAGGAATCCAGCAGGAATGAAATCCCAGCACTTCAGAACAGGCTGGAGTGCAGTGGGGGAGAGACAAAAGCACAAAAACCACCTGTGGAAGAGGGAGGGAAGGGCCAAACCAAGAGAAATGGTGGGGTGTTTTTTGGGGAAAAAGATTATTAAATGCAGATCAAACTGGGCCTTGGTGTGTAAAAACTATCTGATGGTGACTGAAGACTGAGCCTGGGGAAGTGACCCTGTACAGGTCAATCACCCGCAGTCCAAATTCAGCAGAAAAAAGATGTGTGGAGGCAGAAATCTCATCTCCAAGCTAATAACAGAAAAATGGGGAACAAGGAATTCCGAATAAACTCGCCTGGCAGAGGGCACACAAGTACACATTAACTATCTCAGTGCAAACAGTTGACATAGTGATTCATGAACTCACCTTGGAAAAAAAATCAATTCCCAACGACTCAGGAATGGCAGAGTCAGCCTGACATCCAAGCACACGGGAAAGGAGCACCAGGACAGCGGGAATCTGGGCAGAAGAGGTGGCAACCAGGCAAAATATATGTATGGGAATGTGAAATGTGTTTCAGCTCAGCCTGATAGTACTAATTAGGAAAGGAGATAAAGTAATTGAAGTTGGCCAGCCAGACTGTCCATGGTAAAATAAAGCAAAGAGTGTCTGACTCCAGAAACTCTGGCACTGAAGCAGGGAGTGAGAGAGTGCAAACGGGAGAGGAAGCTGCAGCAAAACCATGACAGAATAATGAGGAGCAAAGGGAGAGAATTAAGAAAAATAATAAAATTCAAGCTCATTATCTGCAAAAATGACCTTGTAGCAAAACCATTGTAAGCAACAGAGTTGGACACAGACCTCAAGGCCAAGTTTGGAAAACAGGTCGGTATCAGGCAGAAGACTGACAGCAGTGAGCAACATTCCCCTTATCTTGGTTTCTCAAGAAAAACCACCAGTCAACACAGCTTGGAGAGCTCAACATCGGCCTTGCAGAAAAAAACAAGCCAGTAATTGGAAGCCAGGACATTCCAGCTCCACGTTATGCCACAGAGCATCTGATCAGGAAGTTTGAAGCAGCAGATGTGACCCTACTTGAATTCTGTGCTGCACCACGCAACAGAAACGGGGCAATCCTTCCACCACCTTCACCTCCTGCTTTGCAAATAGGATTTACCTCTGCAGCAGGATGAGGGGTGTTTTTTGAGGATCAAAAAGATGAAAGCCTGCCCACAGCGTGTTTAACATCTCTGCATACAATTTAGAATAAACCTCCACCGATTCTTTCAAAGTGTGTTTTCTATTCAGGATTTAGCTTGGGAGATTAGTAGGTGGTCCAGGGAGTTGCTAATTAGGACAGAATCGTAAATAAACACGCCCATCAACTCAGGAAAAACACAAAGGGATGATCAGGTATTGGCCCTCATTATCCCTTCTCCTCCCAGCAATGTGATTTACTCCTCAGCTCTGCCTTCCCCCCGATTTTCCAAGGGGCACCGACCTAAAAGTCGGATCTCATCCCTTATATGGAGAGCAGTCAGCAAGCACCAGCATGTTCTGAGGCCAGGGGAACAGCTATTCCATAAATCTGAAACATGTCCTGGACAACAGCAGGGCTTCCACAGACCACAAGAATTGCAGGAATTAACCCCTTTTGTTTACAGCCCTTAAAAAGGGATCCAGCGTGGATCCAGTGGTGGGAAGGGAGAAGGCAGCAGCGCCACAACCCAGCTCAAAGCCCTGAAACACCAGCTATGCACATTTGGAAACGTTTTGCACGTTCTAAATGGAAAAGGAGATTCTCCTTTTTTGTGTTCAAGTTGTCCTCATTAGGAGGAGCTGATTAAACAACTTATCTGGGGAGCCCAGTGCTGTAAACACGAGGCCGTTTGCTGGAGCGGAGGCTTCCTCCTCTCGGGGTTATTTTCCTTTCCTGGGATTGCTCAGCCCCCAGGGTGAACAGATCAGGCAGGAGAGCTCCAGTTCTCCGAGGCCAGATGGAATTTTTCACAGATCCACACCGAAGCGAGGTCCTTTGCACCACCTGAATGCTGGACATTGGTTCACTGCAGTGCTGTTCGTGTCGTTTTCCCTTCCCATCCCCTCCACTCCTCCCCTCCTTTTCTCTTTGCTTTTCCCCCTTCAGAATTATTCCTAAATCCCTAACACTTGCAGAGAGTCCCAACTCCCAATTCCTCCACGGGAGGAGCAGCCCAAATAAATATAAATTTGGGAGAAGAGCCACCCTCTCCCCCCAGAGAGGGAGTTCTGGAGGTTTCCACAGCTCCAGCCGCTGCTGTGCTGCCGTGGGCTGACGTTGCCACATCTGTTTACACCGAGAACACAACGATTCACCAACACCACAGCCTGAGTTTTTTGTTCTTTTAACTGAAGTTTAGGCTCTGCAGCTCCCACATGTGCCATCCAGATCATAAATACCTCAGGCAGAGGCAGCTCTGAGGGCAGATATCCAACGCTTCTGCTCCAGAGCCTTCCACGTTGTTTTAAAATCTCAGCAATGACCCTCCAGTGTTTTATTTGGAGATTATTCCCTTTCATCCCAACACTTCCCTTTTGACTTCTGAATTAGTTTCAGATACAAACCTAATCTAAATGTTGGTATTCTCAGGCCTCACCAAGTTTATTTTATGGTGCCGTCTCTCCCCCTGCACATAAATATACACATCCACATGTTTTTATACAAACACTCACATGTATGGATTTAATTATGGTAAACAAAGGACAGCTGGATCCTCTGCAATCAAAACCAATCTAATGTGCCTGAGAAACACTTGGAACCTGAAAAAGCAAAGGCATGCACTTACCTCTGAGAAGAACGTGACTGATATCATTTGTGTGAAACCACAAATATTTATTTTTAATGAAAAAATACTTAAAGTGTGCCACAGTGTCCATATATTCATTTGAATAGTAGTACAAAGATATGTATTTCTGAGAAAAAGTCTTAACACTGTAGAAAATAAATGTGGTTCTTAAATTATGTCAAAAGAAACCAGTAAAAAAGTAATGCTTTATACACTGGAATAAAATGAAACGATTAGAGAGAATAATAAATTATAATTACAGTATTTCAAATATTTGCCTCATGCTTTTTTTTTTTTTTTCCTTTTTTTTATCTCTTCAGCATTAGTTTCTAAATGTGTCACGTAGGATAGGCCCTCAGAAGCCAGCAGTTGGAACGGGCTTCCCAATGTGGGGATAATTGGATGTGGAGCTGAATAAAGTCCTGGAAAAATGACACCACCGCTTGTTATTCACGGATACATAAAACATCAGAACATGGCAGGTTTAGGTTTGTACTGAACATGTATTTTTTTTTGTTAATGGAAATTAATTTAGGTTTGGTTTGGTTTTTTTGGTTTTTTTTTTTTTTAAATCCACTAGGTTTTTTTTTAATAGTTTAATGAACTAAACAGCAATTATGGTCATTAACAAGGATGTCACCCAAGCACAACTGCTCACGGGATGCTACAACGCTGTCTTGGCTCTTTGTACAGTCCACGTTGACAGGAATTTGGAATCCTTTCAGGTCTAAGTCAGCACTGCAAAACGTTGAAAACTATAAAGTGCTTTGAAATACAAATAACCTCTCCTCTTTAGAAATAGGAAAAACCCCCAAACATGCACTTAAACCTGAAACCTCCATGCCACAGGTCCCGCAGCTCTGCAGTAAAACATCCGCTTTGTGCCACTGGTGTTTAAAGTTTCCCCTCCTGTCCCCAGTCAAAAATTCAAATAGTGTCTAAATTGGATTTGTCCGTCTCTTCTTGGTCTTGCTTGTACATGAAGGTGAGGAGGAAAAGGGCAATATCCAGAGATGACCAGTAAGCAGTGTGGGACGTGACTGCGGACCAGTATCTGCTCTCCACGAGACCTTCCCTGAGCTCAAAGTCGATCCTGTGCTCCAGTTCCACTGGAAAATGAACAAGAAAAGGAACAAGAGTGATGTTGGAGCTGCAGAAAACACCAGCCAGTGAACAAGAAAAGGAACAAGAGTGATGCTGGAGCTGCAGAAACAGCAGCCTGTTTTCCCGGCAGCTTCGGGTTCTGATTCTGTTGTTGTACCAGCAGCGCACGCAATCTCTCTGTGTTTACATTTCACAGGGCACTCAACTGAATCCAAATTTAATAATATAGAAAAGCATTTTAATCCCCGTGTACTTAGCATAAACCTAAGAGTGGTGCTGAGTTCAGTTAAAAAACAAAAGGAAACCAAACCTGCTCTTGGAGGTCTTTTCCAAACCTGAATGATTCTGTGATTCGAAAACTTGGGAAAAGACAGCTTTTTTTCCAAGCAGCTGTCTTCCTTATAGTAACTCTGTAAATATATTTATTTATACTTGTTATGATAACTACAGAGAAATATCCAGCAAATGCTGAGGCCCCTCTTGGAAGCTTCTGAAATACATGGATTTCTTGCATTTTTAGTGTCTCCACAAGGAGACTACACCCAATACTACAAGCCCTTCCCGCAAAGTTGTCCCTCCACAGCTCTGCCCTTTTAATATCCTGATTATTCCAAGTATATTTCAGCAGTTACCCTTTTATTTCAATGGCTGCTTTGATTAATGCCACACTCAAAGCAATTACCACTGCATTTTAACTGAGCCAATGTTAACCTACTGCTAAGGCACTTCAGCGGTCAGAAAACCTCCACGAGGAGCAATAAAACAAAAAAGGCAAAAAACCTGAAAGCCTGCTGAGCTACAAAAGCCAAAGCCCCAGACGGAGTCAAAAATGCAGCCATTTATCAAAGCCAGTTTGAAGGAATTTTAATTCTTGGCTCGAGGAGCAGCAGAAAGGGAGCATCGCACAAGCGCCGGCAGACATGGCACAGATCTGCTTCCCCAGGAGCATCACCCCACTCTGCAGCAAGGAGAGCGAGCCAGAGCCTCGGAACACCAGCAGACAAGCACAGTCATTTCCAAGAAGGAGGGTTTACCCAAAAAGCCCCAGTGGCTGTGCAGGAAGGCCGCCCCGGCCGGCTCCGAGAGGCGGTTACGGGAGCCTGGGCGGGAGCCAAACCCCACCAGGGCCCTCAGTGAGCAGAGCCTTTGGTGGGGATTGCATCATTCAGCTCCCAGCCCCGCTGGCCTCTGCTCCACGTTCTCCTTCTGTGGAGCAGGGACGGGCTTCCAGCACGGAGGGATGCGGGATCCATGCGGGAAGCCCTCAGTGTGCCAACCAACCCCCCACAAAAGGACTCCCTCGGCAGCTCCGTGACGTTCCCTGTCCTGCTTCTCTGCTTCCCTCACGTCTGACCCAAAGTTCCCCGCCCTCAAACACTGACTCAGACTGGTTATCTGTTGAAATTAGTGATGAACAGGCAGCGATCCATCATGTGAATGCCGTCACAGGACACTTGTGACTCCTTCCATTGCAAAAACCCCCCAGTGTCCTGCAGGAGCGCCAAGGGGGAGGTCAGAAATAAACCCAAGGATGAATTTCCTGAGAGGAAGTACCTATGCTTTTCAAAAAACCCAGCTGCTAAAACTGCACTTTCTGTTCTGAGCAGTTCAGATCAGGACAAGGGCAGCTTCTGTTTCCAGTCATACGTGTCCCAAAATCCAGATTGCTTCAGAATGGGAAATGCATGGGGGAGTTGGGAGTTTAGGTGGAAAAAAGGGTTTAAACTGTCAGAGGGCAGGGTTAGATAGGATATTAAGGAAGAAATTCTTGGCTGTGAGGGTGGGGAGGCCGTGGCACAGGGTGCCCAGGGAAGCTGTGGCTGCCCCTGGATCCCTGGAAGTGCCCAAGGCCAGGCTGGACAGGGCTTGGAGCAGCCTGGGACAGTGAAAGGTGTCCCTGCCCATGGCAGGGGGTTGGAATGAGATGGGATTTAATGTCCCTTCCAATCCAACCCAGGAGCAGATCCACAGAATCCCAGAATGGTTTGGGTTGGAAGGGACTTCAAAAATCATCCCATTCCACCCCTGCCATGGGCAGGGACACCCTCCACTAGCCCAGGTTTCTCCAAGCTGGCCTTGATACTCAATATTCATCACTTTAGGGCAAACCCACAACAGCAAACCTTGCCATGTGCAGTTATGGCATTTCCAGCCCCCCACCCCACACAGCTGCACCCCACTCCTGCTTCCCTGGACCCACAGGGTGGGCATCACTCACCTGCGGGTTCGAGGAATCCCGAGCTGCTGTGCGGCAAAGGCGGGGTCCCAACAGTCGTGGCCTTCTTCTCGTCGCCCTCAGGTCCATCTTTTCCCGTCTCCATGGTCTGGGGCGTGGCGCTGGACCGGCCAAACCTGGAGAAGAGCATCCCACCGAGGCCCTTCCCGATGCTCGCAGCTCCTGCATCCAGCACCGAGGGGAGAAACCAACCCAAGATGCATCAATCAAACTGCAAATTAAAGTCACTGCAGCACCCGTTAATTACAGCTGAGTGGTGGAAAACACTCTTGGTGCTTTTTCCTAGGGTGGGAACATCTGACTGGAGTGTGCTGTGTTTATCCCCAGACTCATCTCGTGTACAAGCCAAAGCTGTAATTTGGAAGCTGTATTTAGGGGGGAAAAAAAGGGCATGAAATACATCTGCAGAGAGAAATCTGGTACTTTGAAGGTTATGTTATGATTCCTCTTTCATAAAATGTCTAAAATGAAGACAAAAATGCTTTCTAACAACGCTGGCGCCTTCTGCACTTAAAAATCCCCTTAGCACATTTGAGACATTTCTCTTATTAAAGGTCCATCGCCCTCCCAGACATTTAAAACAGTCACATCATCCTTTAAAAGGACTATTTTGGTTGCTCAGGAAGAGGGAAATAAAAGTTAAAGAGTAGTTACGCCATGTTTTATCCTGACTCTGCTGCCACCTCATGGACAAGACGTTAAAAAGTTACTATAGAAACCCCCCAAAAAAGAGGCCGCTCTGCTCTGAAATACCACGTATTTCTACTTGAGGAAAAACTGCTTTTATATACTTATTTGATTGGGAAGATTCCTGGCACTAGGCTTCTCCCAAATCCCACACAGAGAGCTAAAGAAAAGCCTTGAGTCAACAAAAACTGCAAGTGCACGCTCAAGTATAAGCTCCAGTGAAGGGAATTTAAGCTCACTTAAACCAGGGCTTATTTTGACTCAGAAAGCCAGAAAGGAACAGACTTCATATTAAACCAGCCTGAATTTCCTATTGTAGAATCATGAGTTAAAAGTAACTGGAATGGGTTACATGGTGTGATTTTTCTCCTGTTTGCCAATACCAAAAAATGGAATCAGAAAACAAAGCTTTAATTTAATTTTTTTTTTCCATGAAGCAGAGTGGAAACTATTAAATCACCGGGATGTTACTTCAATAAGGCAGACAAAAATAAGGCAGCAACAGCATGAACTACATCATCTCCCCCAAGCTTTGACTCCAGTGCACGTAAACTGGTTTTTATTTCAGAGCAAATGTCAGCTGGGATTAAACCAAACCAGACATCTACAGAACTCACTGAAATCATCCTCTGCCAGCGGGGATTTTGGGGGCTCTAGTAGATGATCTCTAGAGGTCACTTGCAACCTCAGCCACTCTCTGATTCTGTGCAATGGACAGGAGTAGAATCGTGGGATGGTTTGGGTTGGAAGGGACTTGAAAAACCTTCTTGTTCCACCTCTTGCCATGGGCAGGGACACCTTCCACTAGCCCAGGGTGCTCCAAGCCCCGTCCAGCCTGGCCTTGGACACTTCCAGGGATCCAGGGGCAGCCACAGCTTCTCTGGGCAACCTGTGCCAGGGCCTCTCCACCCTCAGAGGAAACAATTCCTTCCCAAGCTCCCATCCATCCCTGCCCTCTGCCAGTGGGAAGTCATTCCCTGTGTCCTGTCCCTCCATCCCTTGTCCCCAGTCCCTCTCCAGCTCTCCCACAGCCCCCTGAGGCACTGAAAGGAGCTCCGAGGCCTCCCCAGAGCCATCCCTTCCCCAGCTGAACACGCCCAACCTCCCATCCCATCTCCAGAGCCGACTTTCCTTACGGCTGTACCCCAACCCCAGGGAGTGGTGACGCTCCCTGAGGAGCTCCTGTCCCAACCCAGGGCCAGAGGGGACCTTACCCAAAATGCTGGCTTTGCCGATGTTGGTGATGGACTCCCCGTAGTGGCGCCGCACCATGACCGGGGACGTGGTGGGGCTGGGCGCCGCCGAGGCGCTCTCGGTGTCCGGGGCTGAGGTAGGTTCTTTGGTGGGGTTGAGGAAACTTGGCTTCATGTGCTCGTAAGGGAGGGGGTTGGCCGTGTTGTACCAGTGGATCTGCACGGGCGAGATGTTGCTGTAGTGTTTCAGGATTAAGGGTTCTAATCTGTAGGCCTGAAAGGGGAATTTGGAGCAGAGATCAATCCTGGGCGTCCGGACTGGGGGGAAAAAAAAAATCACATTCCCTTCCCATCCAGAGCTCTCTCTCCAGCCTCAAATCCAGAATATCTGCAATAAGCAAAGCCTAGAAGGTGATGCAGTGGCAGGTTATGGTCTGAATCACTTTTAGTTTCACAGCCTGGAAGATTTACCAGCTGCTTGTGAACCCACTTTTGCACTTGTCTCTGCAACACTTGTACTACACGTTGTTACCAACACCCAGGTTACTAACAGATGGCTGTACTGAGAGAACAAACTTTATGTAAAGTTAAGCTGACTCTAACGCAACAGAGAGGGAGGAATTGGCTGTGTAAACGTTTTGTTTGATGGCTCTTCGTTGAGCCCTGTGCAACCCATGAATTATGTTTATTTAAAAAACATCTTCCTATTGATTATTTATTTCTCTTTGTCCACTTAGATGCAGAAAAGCATCCTGCACTCCCTTTATTTTGAAACTAAGTGAAGTTACTGTTTGCAGAGCGGAACCAATTGTCCCTGACAACCCAGGAAAATTCTGGGGTAGCTGGACGTGACCTTGAGATGAACATTTTTGGATTGACACCTGAATATACTTAAATTCAGCTACTTTAAATAGGAAAGTACCCCCAAATTGCTGTTCTACATGAAATTCCAAATCAGACTTGCATCAAAGAAGTTATCAAGGGAATGCAGATCAAAGGCTCAGTACCTGATTTGGTAACAGCCAACACTGGCTGCTGTGGAGTAAGGAAAAGGCAAAGCTACACCAATAATCCTCTCCCAGACAGAATCAACAAACTTTTACTTTTAGGATCCTTTGGGAAAAAAAAAAATCCAGTCTTTGCTTTTCTACAGTGTCCTGTAAACTGCTTGTGAAGCCTTGTTTAACAGCAGCAATGTCTTTGGACAGATGATGTTTTAATGAAAGTCAGGAAGTCAAACATAAAATCCTTGTCTGAAAAAGGATTATTTCTTTGCAAAAAAAAAAAATCAGAATAATCTCAAATCTTATGCTTATTACTATGAAAAGAGAAGCAAAACACATGTTATTTAAGGCAATTATTTGTAGGAAACGTAATTCTACAGTTCCAAACCCCAAGCCATTGTAGAATAACCATCAAGACATAATCCTCTGCTGGAACATACTCGTGTTGACTCACACACTTTGAAGATCCCACATTATCCCAGAGCTTAAAAACAGGCAAGGTAAAAGCTTGAGACTCCAGTTAGAGACTCACCACTGGATCTGTTGGATGAAAAATGTTTAATAATCGGTTACAAATCGTTCTGGGCAGGATGTGGTCCTGGCTGCCGCTGGTTCCGGGACGGATCCCACGCAAGGCCAGGAACACTGCCAGTGGGGATCCCATACAGAAGAAATTCTCAACCTGGGGAGAGATTTCATCCATGTTAATGAGGATGGAAATGATGCTTCCTAACGCGGCTGGATTTGGTTTCTCTCTCCACCTGATTTCTCGGTTTCAACGGAGGGACTGAAAATCTCACAGAATCACCAGGCTGGAAGAGACCTCTAAGATCACTGAGTCCAACTCGTGTTCTATCACTCTCTGCACCTCCCTGAAAGGTGGTTGTAGTCAGGTGAGGGTCAGGCTCTTTCACCAGGCAGCCACTGACAGAACAAGAGGACACAGTCTCAAGCTGCATCAAGGGAAATATAGGTTGGATATTAGGAAAAAGTTTTTTACAGAAAGGGTGATAAAGTACTTGAATGGACCTCCTGGGGAGGTGGTGGAGTCACCGTCCCTGGATATGTTTAAGAAAAGACTGGATATGGCAGTTGGTGCCATGATGAAGTTGAGGTGTCAGGGCACGGGTTGGACTCCATGATCTTGAAGGTCTCTTCCAACCCAGACATTCGGTAAAAAAAACCACTAAACCATGGCACCGAGTGCCACATCCGATCTTTTTTTAAACACATCCAGGGATGGTGACTCCACCACCTCCCCAGGCAGACAATCCCAGTATTTCAGCACTCTTTCTGTGACAAACTTTTCCCTAATATCCAACCTATACTTCCCCTGGTGCAGCCTGGGACTGTGTCCTCTCATTCTGTTGGCTGCTGCCTGGAGAAAGAGACCAACTCCCACCTGACTGCAGCCACCTTTCAGGGAGTTGTAGAGGGTGACAAGGTCACCTCTGAGTCTCCTTTTCTCCAGGCTAAACAACCCCAGCTCCCTCAGTCATTTCTCACAGGGCCTGTGTTCCAAGCCCCTCACCAGCCTCGTTACCCTCCTCTGGATGCGCTCCAGCATCTCAACCTCCTTCCTGAGCTGAGGGGCCCAGAACTGGGCACAGCACTCGCTCAGCTCAAACAGGGAAGAACACCACAACATCCATAAATGAGGGCTGAATTGCCCTTGGCTGCATGTTGGGAAACCAAAAATCAAGTTGGGTATTTGAACTCAGACAGGTCCACCAGCGCTGGAAAGGATGGAGGAAGGAGAGTTTGGGAGACGCTAAGGAAATGTTAATAACGAGTCTGATTTCTCCTGGAGCTGCCCAAGCTTGCCACACCCCCTCATTCTTATCCTAACCACGTTCTCCATGATTTTCTTGCTACACACACCCGGGGTTAAGTGAACAGAATGGTGCTTGCCACCAGTGCCACCATGTCCCAGGAACAGCCCACTGAGACACTGATGTCACCCAAAGCTGCTGTGACCTCGCTCTCAAGTCCTGCCTCCAACACCAATGGAGTAAATCTGAGCTGCCACACCTGAGAGGTCACTGAACCTGCATTTAGGGGTCATTACAACCAACCCAAGGTCAGAATTCAACGCTGACCCCCCACGACCAACCCTCAGGCATCGCCTCCTAAAACCATCAAATGGAAAACTCGGTGGTAAAAGATATTTCCCTAAGCCAAAATTAACTTTTAACCTTTGTTTTCTTATTTGAAAAATTATTTTTACCATCATCAGATCCTCACCCACCAAGAAAAATTGCTGAATTCCTGCTAAGTGGACGTGAAGGATCCTTGGGATGCCATGTGCCTTCCCTGTGAGGAAGTGAGGAGTGATGGAGTGAGGAATGGTCCTTTTCAGCTATTGGATTCCAGTGCTGCACAAAACATTCCTTCTTCTCTGCCTTGGCACTGGTACCACACCCCTTCCTTCCAAAAGAAGTCCCAACTTGATGGAAAAAGAAACAACTGGACCTTCAGCATGGTTATTCCATGTCACATGCAGCAAAGCACTGCTCTGTCATTAAAACTGCCACTTGAGTCTGCTGCAAAGCTGCTTTCCTCTCCTTAACCCAAGCTTTACACTGACTTTACCTGTGGGCAGTTTGGACAAAAAGCTTTCTCATCCTTTTCTCATCCTCAAACGCAGCAGACGCAGACACTCCCCGTGCAACCCTTTAAACTGAGTAAGTAACCTCTAACTCCTGTGCTGAGCAGCTGAGAGGCACAATTATGGTTTTTCTGCTTCAGGGAGGGATCAGACAGTGCCCGCCAGCTGGCGCTTAGCAGAGGACACTCAAGAGAGGCTGGGAAAATCCCCACAAGGTAACTGGTTTCAGTGGTTACACGGCGTGTGGCTTTTGTTCCACTGCTGTCCCATCATTTCTATTCATAAACAGTGTTGGAGTCCCCATCCCTGCAGGGGTTTAAAAGCTGTGTGGACGTGGCACTTGGGGATGTGGTTTAGTGGTGGACAGGTCTTTTCCAACCTTAATTCTACGATTCTAAACCCCCAATCCTTCAAATTGCAGCCATCAGACTGCCAGTGCTGTTGCAAGGTGGCTGAAAATCAGGCTGCTGTGTCATAAAACCTACTGGGAACAGAAGATCAAAATCTTTCTAGAAAATATTTATAAATTTTGGTGTTTCTCCTGGAAGCAGGAGTGGGCCATTTTCCTGTAAGGGTTCAACAACACAGGAGACGTGTTTACGAAATGACCTTTCAGTGCAGCACTTCTCTCCTGGTTGGGATTCATAAACAAGAGACTTAATGAATTTATTTGTATTTTAAGCAGAAGCTGAGCCAAGTACTCATCCATTCAACTTAGCACTGCAGCATTTTCATAATTAAGTAAAAAAAAAGAAAAAAAAAAAGCTGAATGAGTCAAGAGAAGTGAGGCAGCAGAGTCCTGTGCATCAGGACGTGCTGGGCACAAAGGAACGTGAAGCTCAGGCTGGACCTTCCTCCAGAAGAGTTTCTGCAACCTTGGGTGAGTGAGAAGTGCTGAAGCCCTTTGGGATAGCACATTCCAAGCCCAGATTTAAGTGGAATTCCATGTCAGTACTAAGGAGCAACCGAGGTACATCCTGCTCTCCTCCTCCCTGCCGCGACTGAAAATCATCCTACAATAAAAAATTTCCTATTTTCACAGCCCAGAGGCAGGAAGGGGTTGGTGTCACACCATTCCCCATGCTCCCATGGTCTTCAGCCCCCCATCCTTTAACTCCAACTCCTCTTACAAGGCTGGTGGGGAGAAGGCTGAGCTTCTAAAGCTTTCCATTTACAACGGGGTGTTGGCTTTGCTTTTAACCCCCACAGCTCCTGTTGGGATTATTCCATTATCGCATCTGAGGAGAAGCAGTGGAAGAGAGACAAAGATCCCTCACCCTCAAGTTCCCACTCTGGTGGCTTGTCCAATATTTTATTAGAGCACAGCACACCCCATATCCTCATGTTCTGTGGGGTTTTTCCTCCCCATAGAGTCAATAATTTCATTTCCTCTAATATTAAGCATGAACCAAGCAAGCTGCTGTATTTCTTCTTGCATTTGTCTTGCCAAAAGGAACCTTTGTGCTTACTCAACATCAAGCTCAACTCTCCTTCCTGTGGCACCAGTGACTCTGCCTCATCCTGGGAACCCTAATTTTTTTTCAGTCCATGTAAGAGCTGACACGAAGAGCCAAAGGACGGGTGGTTGGTACCTGAAAAGCTGATCTCTTTCAACAAACCAGTCACCCTTGGTGAGCTGGACTGGTTTGCTGATGAGCAAACCTATGTCAGTCACCCTGCTGGAATCCTTCCCTGCCATCATTTCCATGGAAAGCTTCTCTCTCTGGAGCTCTGTCTCAAGAAATGGGAGTCACCAGTGTGAAGCTTCACAGAAACAAAACATCTCCCTGTCAGCAAGGGCAAGAAAAAGGATGTACTGCAATGTAAATGTTACCTGAAGATTACAGATCTATCTCATCTCTTTAGGGAGATAAAGTCCTCTTTATCTCAAGTTTCTTCCCCCTTTCTTTTCTCCTCTCCTTCTAAAAAGCAACTGTCCAGAAACCCTTCAGTTTAAACACAACTGCGTGAAGAATAATCTTTCCCAGAGCTGGGGGAGGACCAGCCTGACTCCAGCTTCCTTGATGGGAGAGATAATAGCCTGACACATGCTTTCAAGCAGTGATGAAAAGGAGAAGGCTGTGACAACATGAATTATGGCTGGTTTCCTCTTTTTTTACGGCTCAACATTGACCTTGGCTTCCAGGAGCCCTTATGAACTCAGAAGGAAAGAAAAATGGCAAGTTAAGAAACAATAATCCATTTTATCCTCATCTATCATGTCACATTTTTATGGTTTAATACTTCAGGGTGGAGTTGAGCAACTCGAAAGTGTTGCACATCCCACCCAGGAGCTGGAAAATGCCTTTCCCAAAGATAAGGAAATCTGGTGATTTGTACAGCAGATTAGCAAGCAATCTGCTTCATGAGATTGAAAGTGTGCTAACTGTCAGAGCAGAATAATTTGGAAGGAAAATCCACTCCTGGAGGAAATTCAATCAGATTTGCTCAGAGATGTGACATGTTAGAAGGAGTCCCCAAGGAAGATGGATTACTCAATGGAGTAGAAGTGAAACTGTTTAAAATATGTGATTGATGTAATCTGCCAAATGGGTTTTACCTTCCCACAGAATTGTGTGTGTGTGTGTAACACAATAACTAGGTTTTTGTATTAAATATATTGATAATATGTATATTCACATAGATGTTTACACGTAATTTCATATAAACATAAATAACAGAATCCCACAATGGTTTGGGCTGGAAGGGACCTTAAAGCTCAGCTCATTCCAACCCCCTGCCATGGGCAGGGACACCTCCCACTAGACAAATTCTATATTACAAATATAGAATTGCAATAAATAACACTAATCTATGAATACAACAACATGTTTACATATAGGTACACACACTTCATCCAACATCCAAATTATTCTACCAAAATCATGTTTAGGGACACGGGAAAAAACAAAAGGAAGCAGAATGACTCCTACTGCAGGTGTATTTTTACAGCAAGCAGAAAAATTCAGTAGAAACCTCTTAAACATACATACCTTAAATTTTAAGACAGGTGGTTTTGATATGGTGGATGCCTTTAACTCATGTAACCTCTCTTCTATCTCTCTCAACCTAGAAAATAGAGATCTTTCTGAGATCCAGTAAAAAATGCAGCTTTAACCTCTCTGATCCAAACAGGCATTCCTGTGGGGTCCAACAGTTTTGTCTGCTGGGAAGAGAGAGTGATGGTGTCAGTATTTCCTGGAGCAGCTCAACTGATTAAGAATCAATGTCTGTCAAATCCTGTTTCCCTGGCCACAGAAGGAGTCAATCAAGACATGACAATTCCCCTGTTCACCACCCCAAGCATCTGCCCACCCTCCTACCTCAGGAGCAGCTGACTCACCTCCCGTTTCCTTGGTGATTTGGCAGCCAAATCACCTGCTTTATTTTGTTTTAAAAACCCCAAACAACAACAAAGCCCCAGGAAATGGTCCGGGCAATACGGAGTTCTGTATGGAGGTGGAATATCTGGAGGATGCTGTCCCCACCCTTCCAACTACCATGATAAAAGGTTGTTCACCTGCTTTTCTAGTTGGCCTGAATTAAAAAAGCAGCTACAATGCACAGCACACGTATGGGTGGGTAAAA
Source organism: Dryoscopus gambensis (assembly GCA_013389985.1). Taxonomy (NCBI): domain Eukaryota; kingdom Metazoa; phylum Chordata; class Aves; order Passeriformes; family Malaconotidae; genus Dryoscopus; species Dryoscopus gambensis. The sequence goes on along the minus strand of WEIT01012319.1, from coordinate 77,959 downwards.
CTGTTCCCAGTCCCAGCAGAATGCTGGAGGTTACAGGATGTCAGCAGTCTGTTTTCCATCATTTCAGCATGAATTGCTCACAGCAGGGAGAGCCACTCTTTCTGTGCACAAGTGCCAGTGTCAAATGATACTTGGGATTTCTGTGGAAGCACTTCAGAGGATGCCCAAGGAGCTGGAGCACGAGTGTGAAAATGGTAATTTCTCCCTGATCGTATGTTTGTGATATGCCTGAAAGGTCATCTTACCACTGCAACACTTCATGAGGTTTCTAAGCTTCCCTTTTCTCAGAAATCTTCACTGTGCCCAGCCCTGCAGCTGACAGAGACATCCTGCACCCATCCCCAGTGAGACACATCCTGATTCCCAGCACAGCAGAGCTGCTGCTATATTTATGCCCCCCAAGTACCACCAATACTCAGACTGGTTTCAGGAAGGAACCCAAACACTGTGATTCATGATTTGTCATGTCCCACTTGAATGACTGAAGTTGCTATTTTTAGATTCTCTGTCTGTTGGGTGTCTCCCAGCACAACATCCCCAACCCTGCAAGTGTCCAAGGCCACGTTGGATGAGGCTTTGGAGCAAACTGGGATAGTGGAAGGTGTCCCTGCCCATGGCAGGGGGTTGGAACTGGATGATCTTGAAGGCCCCTTCCAGTCCAAACCATTCCATGAGTCTGTGTGGATTCAGAGCTCCCCGTGCCTGCCCAGTGCTGTTGTTTAGCATTTACCACCCAGCCCCAGCAGAAGAACACCAGCCACCAAAGATAACAGCCCTGGTGGGTCCTGGAAACACCCAGAGGGCGTTACCCAGGGATGTGTTTATCTCCTTCAATCCCTGGGAGCGGAGGCATTACCGTTGTTTGGTTATGTACAGTTCCTCGAGCAAACGCTGCTCCTCGTAGCTCATCCAATGCTCTTCCTCCTCCTCCTCCTCCTTCTGCAGCAACTGCTCATAGAGCCTGACTGGATTCCAGCCAGTCATGATGTCGTAGGTGATGACACAGCCCAGCGAGTGGGACACGATGGAGACCTTCCCTCCCTTCTCCTCAAACTCTGGATTCCGGGAGCAGAAGAGGGAGTACAGCCGGTTCAGCTCCTGCTGCAGCCCCTTCACCAGCTGGGTCAAGAGGGGGAGGAGAGAGAGAGTTTAGTACCAACACCTTGTTGGCTCCGGTTGATGCTCAGGAATGTTCCCATCCCACACTGACCTGTTCCTGTTCACTCGGGCTGGGAGGATGAGCACAATCCCAGGGCCAGCAGAAACTGCTTGGCTGATGGTCACCGACTCCCAAGGTTCATCCCTCCCCCACAGAGCCAGCATAAACTGCTTGGCTGATGGTCACCGACTCCAGAGGTTCATCCCTCCCCTCCAGGGCCAGCAGAAACTGCTTGGCTGATGGTCACCGACTCCAGAGGTTCATCCCTCCCCCACAGAGCCAGCATAAACTGCTTGGCTGATGGTCACCGACTCCAGAGGTTCATCCCTCCCCTCCAGGGCCAGCAGAAATTGCTTGGCTGATGGTCACCGAGTCCAGAGGTTCATCCCTCCCCCCCAGAGCCAGCAGAAACTGCTTGGCTGATGGTCACCGAGTCCAGAGGTTCATCCCTCCCCCCCAGAGCCAGCAGAAACTGCTTGGCTGATGGTCACCGAGTCCAGAGGTTCATCCCTCCCCCCCAGAGCCAGCAGAAACTGCTTGGCTGATGGTCACCGAGTCCAGAGGTTCATCCCTCCCCCCCAGAGCCAGCAGAAACTGCTTGGCTGATGGTCACCGAGTCCAGAGGTTCATCCCTCCCCCCCAGAGCCAGCAGAAACTGCTTGGCTGATGGTCACCGAGTCCAGAGGTTCATCCCTCCCCCCCAGAGCCAGCAGAAACTGCTTGGCTGATGGTCACCGACTCCAGAGGTTCGTCCCTCCCCTCCAGAGCCAGCAGCAGCCACCACACAGGACACATGGTGACCCTAAAACAGCTGCACTGCACGGCCCAAGGCATCAAACTGAAATAAACACTTCAATAAATGGCAGCTGTGCTGGAAATATTGAACAGCACCCTCTGAGGTGAGCAACCCCTGGTTTTCACTGGCACAGCAGTGACTGTGGGCACTGTGGTATTTCCCTTCTTGCTGGATTCTCTCCCATTTTCTCCACAGCACTGAGCATTCCTCTGGTGTTCAAGAGGTTCAGCTCCTTTTTTAATTTAAGGAGGATGGAAGGAGCCTGAGCCACACATGACCTGGAATCAACTCACATCTCTGCCATAACCTTGGCATCACCCTACTAAACAAGTCACGCCCTCTTCTCCTTTATCACTGTGAGCAACAGGGGATTGGGAAGAGAAATCCACTAAAATGGATGTGCTCAGACACTGCAGTGAGAGCCTGGATGGGGTCTGGGAAAATATCCTCAAATTGCTTTTGGGTAACTGCTTGGCTGGCTTGAACTCATCAAGCCTTTCCTTCTCCTCCCCACTGCCTGGCTAAAAGGAGATGCAGCTTTCTGCCCTCCCTCCCTTCCTACACCTGCACCTGCTGGAAATTATTCCCAAGGAATCAGAATGAAACGATGCTGCTAAAAAATAAAAAGCCTCATCTCAGGTAAAAGATACTGGAGGAGGAGAGGTACAAATGAGGCAAACAAAGCCTGAATTTGAACATTTGATATAAACAATGCTTAAAACCCCAGATTGCTGGTTATAGGTTTCCAGGAGGGATTTTTGGGGAAGAGGCAGGAGTACAACATGGTTCTTAAACATCACAGACAGATCCTATAGTAGTACAGCAATAAATAAATATTGGTCCTGTGTTCACAGAGTCTCTCTGCTCCAAATCCTACACTACAGGATAAAGAGGCACAGCTTCCCAGAAATTATTTTAGAGAGGAACACTGAAAACCATGAGATTTGGGAACTGGCCAGTGCAAAAAAAAAAGCAAAAGGCAGCTTTGCCTGTGAGACTCAGCATGGGAACTGAGCAATGCTTGCAGGCTGTGGCAGGGAGAAGCACAAACAAGAGACTGCAAATCATTCCCTTGTTAGCAATGGGAAATTAAAGCCACGGAACATATAATTTCAGCATGATTTTTCAAGAGCCTGAGTCATTACTGAATATAAATATGAATGGCACCAGAAGTGCCAGTGTTTGATACACATTTTACTGAGTGAGAATCCACACAACAAACCCGCTGCCTGAAGCGCTGTGAAATGATGAACAGAGCCTTGCAGCAGCTTGGAGAAAGCAGCATCAGAACACCTATTTTCAAGTATTTTTGGCTGTGATGCTGCCTCTTCTCCCATTTGGGTCTACACAGACTGTGGGCACAAACTTTCACACAGGAATGAGCAGGCAGAGGTTTCAGCAAGAGCTGGAGCTGAAAATATCAATCAGGACGAGCTGTGGCTGGCTGGTGTTTTCTCCATTTAAAAAGGTTTTGATTAAAAACCAGAACAAAATAGCAAGAAGCAGTTGGAATCAAAGTGTTTGGGGACTCCTGCCAGGAACAGGTACAAAATCTGGCATCATGGCATTTCCTTTATAAAGATCTGATCTTGCAATCTGAGGGCATAAAACAGAATATCCTTGGAAAATGCCAGTTGGACACTGAGTCCAGCCCTGTTTTTAACTGTCCTTCTCCTTAAAAACTTGCTGCTATTGAGAAGTTAGGCACAAACACAGACATAACTAAGAAATGGATTTCCAAACAGGTGCACATTTGCAATTTTGCAGACCAGAGTCCAAGCACCGAATTCAACCAAATCATCCGATGGAGATCATTCCTAAACTCCAAATCCCTGAGGTAATTGTGGAGTGGAACGTCTGCTGTGGGAAAGGCTCCAGATTTCCAGGCACTGCGAATGGTCTGGTTTGCTGCTCTGCCAAAACCAGGAGCCCTCCACCTGCAGTGAGCACTTAGGGATGCTGGAGTCCTGCCAACAGTCCTGTGCCAGTCCTAAGATTAGAAACTGAACCTTTTTGGTGCAGAGTAAGAAAAAAAAATATTAAAAAAAAAGGAAGAGAAAAGAAAGAGCATATTCATTTAAAGTCACAGCTGAAAACCTGTTTGGTTAAGCAGTATATGAAGTTAAGGTAATATTTATTGGGGGATGGAACTAGATGACGTTGAAGGTCCCTTCCAACCCAAGCCATTCTGTGATTTAATCCTGATTTGCTTTCTTGAGTCTTAAAAAGCATAAAATATTCCAACTGGTGCAAGAAAAGTTTGGTTTGAACAGGGTTTTAGTCCAGTAAATCCAACATGAGCTGCTTTCAAATCTTTTGTAGCTTGATATATCCTACCAATCCATATAAAAATAGCTTCTAACAACACTGAGTGGCTTTACATTGCCTAAAATCAGTGATTTTTTCCGTTGGATTTAAACATGAAAAATATAACTGCCTATCAAATTTTCTCTCCTAAGTGGCATCACTATAATAAATTTTTGAGAGCTGATATTTTAATGCACAGCTTGTCTTTCTACTCCCTCTAAGGGGTCTTAATTAAAGGCTCACTATTAAATTAAAAAACAACAAAAAAAACCCCAAACAACAAAAGAACAGCTCCCTCCTCAGCCTCCCAAACCCACGAGATCCAAGTGGCTGCTCCACGTCTGCACCTCATGGCTGGGTTAGAGGTGATGGGTGCTTCACCCTGAGCTTGCTGACAGCTTCTCCTGCTCTCACTGCACCTCCATCCAAGGAATTCCTGGTTAAAGCAGCCCTTTTCCCACTGGTTTCCTTTGTGCTCCTGCCAGCCCCAAACCTCAGCACCCGCAGGTCCGTGGGGTCTCCTATGTGCTTAGGAAGCACCTGCTGGTTCTGCCTCAAAACAGGAGGGCAGGAATCATCCAAAAAAACCCCCGTGGGGATTGTGGGAATAGTGGAATGCAGCATGACCAGACCCCTCTCTCTCTTTCCAACTCCCCTCTTCCATTCTCCCTCCCAGTTCCCAACTCATTTGGGGACAGTGGGAGCTGTTTCTCCACCCAAGGGTTTCATTTTTTTTTACCCCCAAAAAGCCAAGAGATCCCTTGAGTTTCTGCCCAACCCATTTTACCACCTCCTAGGGCTTCTCCCACAGACACAACAAGCTCAAATACCTCACAAAAGGATAAATGAGGCAGCAGTCGATTGAGTCGATATTTTTTCCCTCTGCAGCTGCTCCAGCTGCTCTGCTCCATCACCCCCAGCTCTTCCAGAGGGAGCAGGGGAATGCAGCACCTTTACCTGTCTGTCACTGAGCAGATCAAACACTGCAACAAAGGGAACCATTCCTGTTTCTTCCAGAAAAGCTGTATCAAATCCCATCCTCCCAGCTGGCCCTCCTACCTCAGCACTCGTTCAGCAGCAGCCTGAGGACACTGAAATATTTCAAAGAAAGGGCCTGGAGTGACAGGACGAGGGGAAATGGCTTCCCACTGATAGGGGGGATTACAGATGGGATATTGAGAAGGAATTCTTCCCTGTGAGGGTGAGGAGGCCCTGGCAGAGGGTGCCCAGAGAAGCTGTGGCTGCCCCTAGATCCCTGGCAGTGTCCAAGGCCAGGTTGGATGGGGCTTGGAGCAGCCTGGGATAGTGGAAGGTGTCCCTGCCCCAGGCAGAGGGTGGGATGAGATGAGCTTTAAGATCCCTTCCAACCCAAACCATTCTGAGATTATTATCGCCCTTTATCAGCTGAAGTTTTGCCAATAAATCCTCCTCGCAGGAAACTCGAGCCTGCAGGATCAAGTTGCTCAGAGGGCAGCAGCTCATATTCAGACTAACTGAGGTTAAAAGCTCTCTGCCCTTTAGAAACCAAATTAAAGGCAGAGCAAGGAATGGTCTTTCTGCACACTCACGGAGAGCTGGCACGAGGGCCATGCAGTTCCAGGGGAAGCCAAAAACCAGAGCACTGACCAAGCAGCAGGAGGCTGCACTTGATGAGGCCAAAAATGCCCTTTGCTTTCCCAGTTATGTGCCTGCCTGGCACATGGCTTCCAAGAAATCAAAAAATAACAGCCTGTGCCATCCATTCAGGAATGCTGGTGGCACAGGCCCGTGTTTTGTAAAGACAAGATGGGGAGCCTGAGTCAGGTGAGCCACCCCTGTCACCTCAGGCTGAAGAAGGCTGATAATAAGGGCAGCAGGATCACAGCTTTTATCACCTCCTGGGTGCCAGGCAAGCCTGAACTGCTGGATCACGATGGGAACAGGAACTCGTGGAAGGAGTGAGACACCCAGAGCTGCTGCCCTTTTGTGCAGAGCATTAGCAGCATCCTGTGCCGAGCTGGAAAAATCCAAACCTCTAAATTCCAGCACCAGCATCCCAAACAGCTGTTCAACCTCTAAATTCCAGCACCAGCATCCCAAACAGCTGTTCAACCTCCTCTGAGGAAAAGCAGCCTTGAAAACACCAGCATAAATAAGCATGGATAGCATGTTCCTGGCAAAGCAGAAGGAAACTGGGCTGTGTGTGTGGTGGACAAACAATCCCCAGACCCACACCAAGGAGATCCAGGCAGGAGGAAGAACTGCATCCCCTGGGCCATTTTGGGGGCAGATTGCTGGGGTTGAAGGGGCTTTTTCAGTGCACACCAAAATTACCAGGGTAGAAAATGACATTTTCCTCTCAAAATCCAGGAAACGAGTTTTTTTTTCAAGAAAACAAGGAGTAGAAAACCCCTGCTGGCACCTGAGCACAGCAGTAAGACAGAGCTTGCTTGAGTGCTGCTCCTTTCTCTGTGCTGTCTCCACAGGATGCTCGCCCGCTGGACAATCTTCCCACACAAACAGTTTGAAGCCCATGAAAAATAAAACAACAGCCAGCTACCTGTGGGAAGGGAGTGTAGGACACCTGACCTCTGCACCCTCTCCAGCCCGAATAGCAGGGCTGTTTCTGCAGGCTTTGTGGGAAAGGAACGTGAAGGAGATCTGAGGAACGGGGAGTTCTGCAAGCAGCTCTTTCCAAATGTCAAGAGAACTCCAGGAGAGGGTGCAAACTCGTTTGAAATTCAGCCAGCAGGCAACAGGGAGTGTGAGCCAGCTGGAGGGGGAAGAGGGTCCTTGAAAGCCAAGGGAAGAGCTGCAGCTCCAGGGTGGATTGTGAAGGGCTGGGGAAGTGAAGATGAGGAGTTTTTGCTCCACGTGGCCCCGGAGAACGTGCCAGCAGAGCTGGTGAGGCTGCTGACCCTCCAGGAGACAACAGTTGTCACATTCCCTGATGGAATCACTGATGGATGCCAGAGGAGTGTCACAACAACAGATGAGAGGCCAGAATGAGCCGTGGCTGTGGGAACAGACGGGAAGAGCTCCGTGTCTCAGGGATGATACACAAAAAGGATCTGTGGATCTGCCTGAGTCTCTCTCTCAGGACCCCTCCTGCTGCTGAAAAGCTGAGTCTAACCCATTTCTAACACGTCACTGTGCTGAAGATGAAGTTTAGGTTCAGGCAGAGCCAGTGACCAATCACTTTGTAAAGCTGAGAACACATTGGAGGGCAACCAAATTAATTAAACCAGCACAGAAGTGCTGCCAAGCAGCTCCTTCACTATTAGGTTCAACAGGATATGCAAAACCAGCGCTGAAATAGTCTCAGCTTAACATTTCCTCCTTCACATCTCGTTTTCAAACACACCTGAACCAGCTGCCTTTTACTGCTGCAAGGAGTGCACAAGAGAATGATATTTCCATTGCAAAACTTCTTATCCAAGAGGCATGAAAGCGCTTGTAAAAGTTAATACCTCTCCAAAATTTCAAGAGGTTAGTCATTCATTTTCCTTTTAAATATGTGTAGAAGGGCAAACCATGAAGCCATTCCAAGGTCAGGACTCTGAGCAGCCTGGTCTAGTGGGAGGTGTCCCTGCCCATGGCAGGGCTTGGGCTTCAAGGTCCCTTCCAACCTGAACTATTCCATGATTCTAAGGTGGCCAGTGAAGTTTCTCCACTTTTATAGTGCAATATTTGCACTAAATCCTTAGACATCGTGGGATGATGGATGTAAATAATATTTATCCTGCACTAAAGGCATTTTCTGCCAAGACATAGAGCAGTAATTTACAGAATTATAATTATCCTGCAAGTGAGTATGGTGAAGAGCAGTAAAAAAAGGGCACTTAACAGTATAATGAAGGTGACAACTCTGAATTTATCATGCAACAATTAGTCTTTTTAATCTTTGTTGCAGGCATTTATTATTAAAGAAATATGAAGCTACAGTGACACAGATGTGAAACGAAGTCACCCACTGAGGACACTAAACCCCAAGATTACGTTACCACAGATGGCCCAGCAAGGTCAGAGGCAGAATGTGAAATGACTGTTCATTTAGAAACAGCCCTGTGTGCATCAGAATATCAATTTATTGCTTTTTCTTACACCTGGGCAACGTTTAAGGAGGGATTTGGTACAGGGGAGGATACAGCACAGTCCTCTCCCACAAAAACAGCCCAGCTGAATCTGCTGGCTGCAGTCTGAGGCCAGCCTGGCACGTTCATGGGGCTGTGCTGAATTATTAATGCCTGTCTGGTATCACATCACATGCCACAAGTCAGAGGCACCTTTTGGATATTCTGCCACACTGGAGAAGAAACAATACCTGAAATCAGAGAGGGGGTCACCCACCACACTCTGGGAAGGCTCAGATGAGCAGTCCAGTGCCCCTGGGACAGCTCTGTGCTCTCCTGTGACACTGGCAGGACAAGGCTCCTTCCCCTGGAAGGAGAGAGTGGCTGCCACCTGCAAACCCCTTAAAGTGCTGTTTAAAGAGTGGTCAGGAGCTTTAAAGAAGAAGTTATGATACTTCTATGTGGGGAAAATCCTTGAAAGGGGAAAGAAAGCTCCTATCCAAGCACTGTGCCCTGGGTGCTCACAACCCAAAATGCCAGCGGGGTTCTGGGCTGCATCCCTGGCACTGCAGGGAGCAGGGAGAGAGGGAGGATTCTCTCCCTGCCCTGGTCACAGGAGAGCCCACCTGGAATGCTGTGTCCAGCTCTGGGGCTCCCAACAGCAGAAGAAGCTGCTGGAAAGAGTCCAGAGGAGGCCATGGAGATGCTCGGAGAGCTGGAGCTCCTCTGCTCTGGAGCCAGGCTGGGAGAGCTGGGGGTGCTCACCTGGAGAAGTTCCAGGGAGAGCTCAGAGCTCCTTCCAGGGCCTAAAAGGGCTCCAGGAGAGCTGGAGAGGGACTGGGGACAAGGGGTGGAGGGACAGGACACAGGGAATGGCTTCCCACTGCCAGAGGGCAGGGATGGATGGGAGATTGGGAAGGAATTCTTGGCTGGGAGGGTGGTGGAGCCCTGGCCCAGGGTGCCCAGAGAAGCTGGGGCTGCCCCTGGATCCCTGGGAGTGCCCAAGGCCAGGCTGGACAGGGCTTGGAGCAGCCTGGGATAGGGGAAGGTATCCCTGCCATGGCAGGGGGTGGGATGGGATGGTTTTTCAGGTCCCTTCCAACCCAAACCATTCTGGGATTCTGTGGCTGCCGAGAGCCATCGGTTGAACAGCAGCTTCACTCCTCTCTAGGCTGAGCTCACCACATCCCTCAATTTATTTCCCAGGGGCAAAGCCAAGTTTAATAAACTCCTTTTGAGATCCTTTGAGGATTTCTGGGTGGAAAGCACTGGAAGTGCCTGGAGAACACAAAGAATTGTGTTGGGGTGACAAAGCTGTGAGCAGGGACATTAATTCTGAGCAATGTATGACCACGTGACTGCTCAAAGACAAGGCTCATTCCTGAGCTGGAAGGAGCAAAAGTGCCACCAGAAAAACAGGCTGAAGATGGGAAAACCATCCAGAAGAATGTTCCATTTGACACTGTTGTGTTAAACCCAGCCAAGTTAGGTCACAGAAAATAAAATGGGACAAGGAAGAGCAACTTGTGTGTGTTATTGCAAACACTTCAAGGAAATTAATTTGATTTGATGAAAAAAACCAACTTAGTATTTTGTAATCAGATCTGAGCACACTCCTTTTATGTCAATTCTCACACCCAGGGGATGGTGAGAAACCTGTAAAACTGCAGTTCTGCTGAGCAATGAATTAAATTTTCATGCACTGCTGGCCAGCACACCTGAACTTTACTCACTAATCCATTTCCCATAAGGTGTCCACAGACATGCCAAGCCTCTAACGCAGCTTAAAAATATCTGTTTTAGAGCTGCCAGAGAAATTTTCCTGTTGGCTTCAGGTACACAACAGACAGGGAAACCTGAGAGACAGTGGAGAGCCCTGGTCAATGAATTCTGCATTACTGAGCAGGAAGAGAGGTACAGATCTCGTTTTTAAAATTGTGTTGCCACTCTGAAAGACTTAAACACACCTCATTGGACTGAAAGGTAGCATCAAACTCCCAGGTAAGATTTGAAAGTCTCACCTTGCTCCAGTCTAACCATGCTCAGGGTACCAAGGATTAACACTACTCCAGACATAATACAGGCAACACAGAAAAAACCCTACAATTCCTACATAAATTAATCCTAAACCAGCCCCACGGGGGTTTTCCAGTAAGTTTCATACACAAGGAATGCTACTGGGATGATGCACTATCCAAGTTTTACAGGCTACTTCATTTATTCAGGTTATTATCATTTGGTCAAGGCTTATCACTATTTACAAGCTTCTATCATTTATGATCATATTCCTGGCTTTTCTCCTCTGATTAATGGGGTCGCTCAACAGCTACACAGATGGGTCAAGGTAGGATGGGAGCACCCAGGATATAAACAGCCCCCTCACAAACTGAGTGACCAGGGATCATTTTGGTTTCCCTGCAAGGCAAGTGCACACGAAGGCTTGGGCGTGTTTGCTCATGCTGCCATCCCATCAGAAATATCAAAAACGAAGTGACAAATACCCATGGATTTTGTCAGAGGTGAAAAGAACCTCAACTCCATGGGCTCCCATTGCTCTAAATATGCAGAAATTAAAAATAAAATGCTGTTAAAACCCTTCCCATTTCTAGGCTGTTGATACAGAACCATTTCAGACATTTCTGCTCTAAATAAATGACACAGGTTGTACTTTTTGCTGTCTTTCTTCTCCTCTCAGTCTCAAAACTCGGATTACTCTGGGTGACCACGACACGCCTACAAAGCGTTAACAGCTCTTATGCAGGTTTTCCTTACACGGGAACTTTCCTGACATTCCCAAATCCAGATCGTTTCGGCCTCTATGCCCTGCTCTAGTAAAATTTACATAAAAATCGTGTTTCCCACACTTACCTCATCCCTGTAAAGAGGACTGGTGTAGTACATGATGTCCATGGCGCTGCTGTTGAGCATATCCCGTAAGCCCCGCACTTTATCCGGAGTTATGGAGTCCACAGTGTCTGGGAAAAAAAAACCAAAGGAGGCTTAAGTTACATCCAGGAGAATGATAAAATAGAATCATGGAGTGGTTTGGGTTGGAAGGGACCTTAAAGACCATCCAGTCCCACCCCCTGCCACGGGCAGGGACACCTTCCACCGTCCCAGGATGCTCCAAGCCCCGTCCAACCTGGCCTTGGACACTGCCAGGGATGGGAATGTTCAAAGCTGTACAAATAAAACCAAACAAAAATCCAAGGAAGGCACAAGCAGAGAACAGAGGTGAAAGTTCTAGGGAGAATTTAAGACTGCAGGTGCTGGAGCAGCAAAAGAAGCGAGTCCTGTACCTCCATCGAGGGTCAGCTTTGATCTCCACTCCACGGGAAGGAATTCCACGTGTGTTGCAAGATTGGAAAAATACTTTTCTTCCACTTTCCTTGCAGTATCTCGCATCCTACAAAAAAGAAAGGGACGTGTTCCTGTAAAGACTGCTCTTGGCACGACACATTTCCTGAATTACTGCTTTTCCATCCCTGCTAAAACATGTAATTCCCTCAATTTCAAGCTTTTATTACGAAATACTTAAACTCTCCTATAATGAAAAAATCTTGTGCATTGCTTGCTCAAAAGAGTCTAAATGTATCACACTATGGGCTTAACATAATCCACCTAAATTTAATTCAAAGGTATCTGTTCACTGTGGTAGGTTTGGGGCTGAATGTGAAAGGTAAGGATTAGAAAATTAGAAAAGAATTAGAAAATAGAAAATTAAGAATTATACCTCTGCCTTGAAATCTACAATCCACTGAAATCAACCATTTGACCAGTATAGAAGGAAGACGATTCAGTGCTTTTAAACACAAAGAAAACCCTTAAAAATATGGCTTGAAAGAGCAGAATTTTATTTTAACTTTACATACTGAATGGAAGGCTCGAGAGCTCCAAGGGTGAGAAACAGCATCACTTCTGAGTGTTTTGACTTGCAGGAGCAGATGGAGAGGCTTTTAAAAGACTTCTCATTTTTACAGCATATCTGAACATGAACATTGCTGCACCTCTCTCAAGGGAAGAGATAAACTTAAAATACCTAAACCCCAAAGTACAACTGACCCTCTCTGTTGTTAGGGGGAGAAGGGGAATAATGGCAAGTTATGCTCTTTTAAAAACGTGACTTTATTTGTGTTGTGTGAAAACCCCATCATTAAAAAAGGAAAACCAGCATGAAATCATATTCAATATTAAATATCCACACATTCTATCAACATCGCTCAGCACCCGAAGTGAGGAAGTGTTTTATTTTCCTTTCTTTCCTGTACCTGAATCCTGGCCCCAGCAGCATTCCCATTTTCGAAGATGAGCACAACAAACCAAATCCAACCCCAGTGCTGGGTTTCCAGCTCAAAGCATCAAGTTTTTTATTTATTTCAGTGTTTCAGTGTGTTTTTCCCCTCATTTTCAAAGCAACCCCCTTTTAGTTAATTCTACAACCAAAGGCACGACAACATTAATCTTCCACCTGCACTTCCACCTGTCCAAATGCTGCTTAGTGAGTTTAACCCCTGAGCTGAGGCACTTTCCTTGGATGTATTAATGCTCCTCTGCTCTTCAGGAGAAATGAGATAGCTCAGGATAAATCACTGCCAACACCTGGGACAGGAATTGCTTCAGCTGCTCCATGTGCTGGGCATTCCTGCACCAGCACCATCCAAAAATCCTATTTGGATAACTCTGCCAAAATCTTGTCTTGAAAAGGAGAAGGATGGGGTAGGGAAGAGGTATGAAAGTCAATGGTTTGGAAAAAAAAAAACAACCCAAAAGATTTTCTACAAAGGCAACTCTCTCTTCTTCTCTGTCATGTTTGTTTTTTTTTCCCCCAGGAAAAGTTCATTATGCTACTAAAAAAGCAGATTAATCCTGTACCACATTTTTGAAAAAGGCAGTGAAAACATTTTTCCATCACTGACACTTATTTTCTGCTGAAAGAAAAGAAAAAGGAGGAAGGGAGGGGGAGAAAGTGGGAATGGAAATGAAATGGGGAAAGGGGGAGAGAAAAGTTGGGGGGAAGGGGAAAGAAAAGGAGAAAGGAATACAAGGAGGGAGGGGAAAAAGGGGAAAAGGAAAAAATTGGGGAAAGGAAAAAAAAGGGGGAAGGGAAAAAAGGGGAAGGGAAAAAAGGGGGGAAGGGAAAA
>WEIT01012319.1:27908-64041 GCA_013389985.1 Dryoscopus gambensis | reverse complement strand
AAGGGGAAGAAAAAAAGGGGGGAAGAAAAAAGAGGGGAAAGGAAAAAAGGGGAGAAAGGAAAAAAAGGGGGGAATGGAAGAAAAGCAGGAAAAGGGAAGAAAAAAGGGGAAAGAGAGAAAAATGGGCAAATGAGAAAAAAAAATGGGGAAAGGGAGGTAGCATCCTTTACATCCCTTCTTCCAAAGCAGTTACTGCAGGCCTGTGCAAACAGGCAAGAAATGCAACTGCTCAGCATCTCTATTTTTAAAGCCTGGTGTGATTGCACTCCTAATCTCCTGGATTCTTGTCCAACGAGATGGCAAAGGTTTAAATAAAGCAGAATATCCTCCCCATGATAAGGGGAAAAAAAAAATCCAGCATGAGGATCTGCTTAAATCAGGGTTGATTTAAGGCCTGAGCTGAGCCAGCCCTGCCAAGCACAAAAGCCTCCCTGCCACCCCCACACACAACGGGGCACGTGAGAGCCCAACTTCCGCATGGAATTTCTAGATTATAAAGGAGATAAAATTTCAGTGAGTGTATTAACATTCCTGGAGTCCCCGAGTAAGCAAAATGAAGGAGATCTTTGAAATTGCCCACAACTCCTTGGTACTGTTAAGTCAGCTTCACTTTCTCTGCGTGAAGGAGGTGGGTGTGGCTGGGATAAAGTAAATTTCCTTCCTGGTAGCTGGTACAGCACGTTTTGGATTTAGGATGAGCATAATGTTGATAACACACTGATATTTTGGTTGTTTTGGTTGTGCTACCCCTAAATCAGGGGACTTTTCAGCGTCTCAAGCTCTGCCTACGAGGAGCTGCAGAAGAAGCTGGGGGGGAACATGGCCAGGAGAGCTGACCCAGACTTATTCCTGCATTTTTTTCCTCATTATTATTATTATTTTCATTATTAAACTATTCATCTCAACCCAGATTTTACCTTTTCCCAATTCTCCTCCCTATCCCACTGCAGCTGCAGGTGGGGATTAAAGCTCGGCACCAGCAAAGATGAACTCAGAAACAGTTAAAATTCAGCAGGAAATTAGCCAAGCAGCAAATTAAAGCTGCTCAGCTTAAAAGCAGTAAAAGCACAGAAACACTGTATGAATAAAGCACAGAATTTTGCACAGAAACACTGTATGAACAAAGCACAGAATTTTACACAGCAACGATTACTGTAAGTGAAGGAAATGGGAAATAACCTGGTCCTAAGAGAGCAGGAAAAAATATCCCAGTTATTTACACATCAGTAGCAGCTGGAAATATTGTGGAGGAACAGTTATTAGACTTCCCCATCTTTAAATACAACAAACAAATACATTGTTTGAAAGGGCCCAGTTCTTCTTCAAGCTCTTCACAAACAAACTGACTCAGAGGGGGTTTATTTAAATAAAAGTCAAAGCAAGGAACGGGAGTTTGGAGAAAATAGTGTGGCCTTGCAATTCTGCCAAAGCTTCTGGGAAAAGCTTCAGGTCTGCCCTCCTAACAACTGTGCCAGCTTTGTGTCCTTATCCAGAACTTCGGAAATGTAAAGCATGATTTTACTCAGATGTGGGTTCACTTCATGGAAGTTGAGGTTGTCCAGATGTGCTCCTGCCCCCAGCAGAATAGTCCCAAACTTGTAAAATCCCAGAATGGTTTGGGTTGGAAGGGACCTTAAAGCTCATCCTCTTCCACCCCCTGCCATGGGCAGGGACATCTTCCATTATCCCAGGGTGCTCCAAGCCCTGTCCAGCCTGGCCTTGGGCACTGCCAGGGATCTAGGGGCAGCCACCGCTTCTCTGGGAGTTCCATTCCAGCCCCTCCCCACCCTCCCAGCCAGGAATTCCTTCTCGGTATCCCATCCCTCCCTGCCCTCTGGCAGTGGGAAGCCATTCCCTGTGTCCTGTCCCTCCATCCCTTGTCCCCAGTCCCTCTCCAGCTCTCCTCGAGCCCCTTTAGGCCCTGCAAGGGGCTCTGAACTCTCCCTGGAGCCTTTTCTCCTGCTGGAATGATCCTGAACAAACATTTACAGTCACTCAGGTCCATGAGAAACCTAACCCCCAGCTCTGCGTGTTTCTTCCCTAGGCCTTGCAAAACTCATCCTGGTAGAAGTGCACAAAAGCTCTGTTTCAACCCATTTTTGTCACCTGTCACCTCACTGATGCCAAAGGCTGGCAGAGCTGCACTTACCCTCTCATTATCTCCCAGCAGCAATGGCACATCCATCTCCTGCTCACAGCAATCATTGAAATTCCCAGTGCAACACATCCCATCTACATCCAGTGGCACTGCACCACATCCCCCACTGATTCCGATCAGCACTTTGATGGAAATTCTGAAGAAAATTGGGTGTAATTTCCAGGCAGTGGAGCTACAGTCGCATGCAAACCCCCAGCACACACACCTGCTTATCTGTTCTGCTATAAAGATGGGTTTGTTCTTTCTTTTTCCTTCTTCTGGCTCTTAAAAATAAATTTCTTTTAAAAATTTTATTAGATGGCAAATCCTTCTACTCACTTGTTAAATTAACACCAACTGAAGTCATAAATCCTCATCTAAACAGGCAGAGAATTCACCTGATACAAGTGCACATTGAAATACTGACCCCAGAGCAACAATTACTTGAATCTATGCATTGAAACACAAGGAAACAACTGTAATTTATGATTTTTCTAAGAGAAAAACCCACTCGTGCACAGATGCAATGCACACCTTAGAAAGAATTTTGACATATTGCTATTTTCCATGCAAGAAGTAATGGCCTGAAAATAGGTACTTTGAGATTCACCGTGAATAAAATGTGCCTGGCTGCCTTCCTCTGATTAAAATAATAAATAACAAACCCCTATTTTCACAGATATACATCCTTGCTTAAGTGAGCATATTCCAGAGATATATTAACATATTTAGAATTATTACAGTGGGTTTTTTTTAATCTCATGCTACTAGTCTTACTCTTGTGTAGGATTTACAAATACTCCATTAAAAACTGGGGAGTTGCAAACAGAGTTAGCTTCAGCTACTTTCCAAAATTTGCAGAATGATGCTGATGTTAACAGAGCAAAATGCCTGAAAGCTTGAAGAAACTATTCATTTTAATTAAGTTATTTTGCAGACTCTCTTCAGTCAGATGATCCATGAGAGAGAAATAAGGAATGGTCTTTAATTTAAGCATTAAACCTGACAACTTCTTACTCTGAACTCTTGATTTCATGAAATCAGAATCCCAGAATGGTTTGGGTTGGAAGGGACCTTAAAGCTCACCCAGTTCCACCCCCTGCCATGGGCAGGGACAACTTCCACTGCCTCAGGTTGCTTCAAACCCTGTCCAACCTGGCCTTGGACATTCCAGGGATGGGGCAGCCAGCTGGGCAACCTCTTCCTCAGTTCCAGGGCCTCACCATCCTCAAAATGAGGAATTTCACCCCAGTATTTTATCCAAACCTGCCCTCTGTCAGTTTAAAGTCATAACCCTTCACCCTACCACCCTAATTCTAGGAGACAAGGCAATGGGATGTTCCCAGGAAAAATCACCTCAACTCTCACTATTCCCTGCAAAGCCATGTGGCTCCATTCCTGGATTTTGGTCCCAGAACTGGTAAATGATGTTCTGAATTATTCCCCAACTGCTCTCACCCCCCAGGAGTTCCCTCAAACGGAGGCCACTGCTCACTGCCTCTTTGAGGAAATAATACCACGACTTATTGAGGAAACTCAGGGCTGGCTCGGGCTAAATTTGCTGAGCTGAAGTGAGAGCAGCAGCCGTGGGCAATAAAAACGGAGATCTGCTGCAGCCAGAGGAAATGGGAGGGCGGCTGCTCGCCAAAGCTGGGCTGCAGAAATGCCAACTCCACTCTCGCTCCGGGCGGATCTCAAAGAGCAACTGCAAGACACAAGTCATGTTCTGCCTCTGCTGTTCTCTGCCGCTCTCAGAAAATCGCTGTGAAAATTGCTGCTCTACGACACACACAGACTCATCTTACTTCAGAGGAGAGATGGAAATTCTAGGATGCAAACAAAGGAAGCACGACTGGGATTCGTGCTTCATCCTTTTGAAGAATAACAGGATTTTGCATGATCAGAGGAACAGAAGCTGCTTTGTTGGTTGATCACAGGACCCTGGGACAGTCCTGGGAGATCCAGGTGCTCCAGACTCCCTTCCAGCACTGCTTTCCAAAGGGCAGGAAGGTTTGCCCTGCAGGGAGATGCTGGCACAGGGCACTGCAGGCATTCCCTGTCCCCGCTGCCATCTCCCGGCTCCACACTGCCCGCTCCCAGCTCCCAGATGGAATCCCCCATTTTTAGACCAGCTGGAGTGATGCAGTTTGCAGGGAGATCACACAGTCGTGGTGGTGTGGGCAGGGAAAGGGCAGACACAAGGGATGGGGGGAGGCTGGGAATGGGAACAGCCCTGGGGATACACCCAAGTCCTGAACAGGCTGTTACAGCTCCTGTCCAGCACACAGCCACGTGTTAGATAATAAATACGCACAAAACAAGCTGTTACAAAAGCATTTCACGCCCTAACTGTCACCTTTTACCTCTTGGCCTGAACTTCTCTTGCAAGACAAGCTCAAGTTGAAACCTGTAAGCCAGTATTTACCATCTGGGTGCTTAATTCGGAATTAATACCTGCACCAAAGGATGAAAAACAAGCATCTAATATGTATTTAATGCAATGCAAGCATCTGAATGGAACATAAAGCTACCAAATATCTGAAGAGCTAAAATTATGGAAAAGATTTTGCAGGAAAATCTTCTTTTGACATCCCAGCAGCACATATTAATGCACTGAAAGGCTTCTGAGAGGCTCTGCACGGGCTTGCATATCAATGGAAATGTACCAAAATAGCTATTCCAAAGTAATTATCCTAATGATAATCCACAATTAAAATGCCTTCTAATGGGACTTGCAATAAAAATGTAATTGGTGATTAGGCCAAGATGCTGGTGCTTGTGCAGACAGCAATTCTTGGGCTATGAACAGCAGCACAGACAAACGTGATTTTTGAATCCAAACAGGAGATTCAGACAGAGGCAGAGCCCAGCTCTAGGCTGAGAGCAGCCCAGAAGTGACACAACACTGCAGCTGTTGTGGAAAAACACAGGAGAGTTGCTTCACTCATTCTTCAAACACAGGAGCTGACGAAATTCAGCTCGGCCTAAAGGTCTGAGCCCTGCCGAAGGCAGGTGAAAGGTCTGACCTTTACCTACATCAGGTGAAACAAGAGGAGCTTTGAAAAGGAGGTTGGAAACATGGATAACAACATTCCTAAATGTCCAGAGGAGGCCACCAAGACGATCAGAGGGATGAAGCACTTCTCCTATGAGGAAAGGCTGGGAGAGTTGGGATTGTTCGGCCTGGAGAAGAGAAGGCTCTGAGGTGACCTAATTGTGGCATTGAAGGGACCCCAGAAGAGAACTGGAAAGGGACTCCAAGGGCCTGGAGTGCCAGGATAAGGGGGGATGGCTTCCCACTGCCAGAGGGTAGGGTTGGATGGGATATTGGGAAGGAATTGTTCCCTGTGAGGGTGGGCAGGCCCTGGCACAGGGTGCCCAGAGAAGCTGTGGCTGCCCCTGGATCCCTGGAACTGTCCAAGGCCAGGCTGGACGGGGCTTGGAGCACCCTGGGATGGTGGAAGGTGTCCCTGCCCAAGGAATGAGATGAGTTTTAAGGTCCCTTCCAACCCAAACCAATCCATGACTGTAAATTATACTCGATACGTGTAACAACATCTCTCCTTCCCATTCACCCACAAATTCAATAAAACCAGAGATTGGCTTCTGCGAAAAAAATATTCCAAGTAACAGTATGTGAGTGTGTACAGTAATAAGACATCCCAAAGAGATTTATTTAAAGCCAACTCTACCTTATCACAAACCAAGGAATTCCAGGATTCTACACCTGATGGCAAACCCCGCCCCCCTTCTAATTAACTACATTCTGCCATAATACCTTGGTTTATATTATACAAAGTTTTCCCCCTTAAATAACCATCCCTATGGTACCAACACAGCTCAGAGCACATTATTCTGCTCACGCTGGGGCAGCTGAATCACTGTTCCAGCCTGGAGGAGGGACTGTCTCTTCCCAGACAAGCTCCCAGTGAATATCAGTGCTGACAGGAGCAGCTTGTTGCACCAGCTGCCATGCTACATTTAGATAATAAATGTGTTTAACTACACAGAGAAGAAACAAAATTATGTCACATCCACCAGAGACCTGCTCATCCAAGCATCCACAAAATGCATCTTTTCCATGTACCTACTCACAGGATGCCCTGCAACCCCAGCATCCAGCCACACTAATGAGGAGATCGAGCTCCAGCCCTTAATGAAATTAGTGCAGATAATTTGGAATTTCCCTGGACAAGGGTTCTGTTTTCACCTCTGTAACCAGCAGGATCTGCCTAATGAGGCAGCAGCATCATGTGAGCTGCACCAGCTTCTTCTCAAGGTGGTAACCTGAGGACAGAACGTGTCAAATGAGCTCTGGTGGGGTCCAGCCACAGGTTTCCTACTAAACAAAGTGCATTCAAAAGGCAAAAAAAAAAACCCCACTGACATCTTCTCTTCTTAGCTTCTACTTTCAAATGTGAACCGTCAAAAAATACTTTTCCTTATTCATCTTATTTTTCAGAAGGCACTGCTGTGTCCCTGATGGAAAAGCATGTAGAAAACCACCCCCAAAACCCAACACCACACAAATATCACGGGTGAAGGTGCTAACAGAAACTGCCAGTATGGCTTGTGAGAGCCTGGCAGACGTTCCTTCTGAAATCTCTCCCTACAACATATGGGATGTTCCTCGCTGATTTAAGTTGTTATTTAAAAAAAAAAAAAGAAAAGAAAAGAAAAAAAAAAGATACTTCAGTCTAAAATGATGCTTTAATTTGCAAATTTGGTACAGAATGCACAATTTATGCCAATAATTAGCACTTTAAAAGGCTATGCAATGCTGTCTGGTATTTCTTGAGGATATGAGTGAGGATTTACCAAAGCACATAAAGTCTCGTGTCCCTTTTTGAGAAAATATTTCATTTGCTGGGCTGTCAATTAGAGCAGGACTTATGGAATGAACATCTCTGCACTCTGACCTGAGCTGAAGTTAATCCACCCATATAACCCCTGTATCTATGGAAAATGGAGGTGGGGGGAGAAAGATAAAGCAGAAAAATTTAATGATTCCAAGGCTGAAGTTTTATATCTGGTCACTGTTAGAACAGCAGCTTATATTGAGGCTATTTGCATTCCCAGTGTAATTCCATCCCACAAAAACATTGAATTTTTTACATTTATATTGGTGACTAACTTTGAACCAAGGGCTGTGGATCCTTTTTCTCTCAGCTTTGGATTGCTGGCTCTGACACAACACAAATAACAGAGCAGTGAAGTGGCAGGAAAGGGGGGTGGGGAGCTGCAGGCTGGTGCTTTGAGCTGACAAATGACACACAAGTGACATCGAAAGGTTTACCCTGGCACCCCAGAGGACACTGGAGTGGAACAACGAGCTGAGGGGACACAAGAGGCTGATGACACAGAGCACACAAGCACGGTGGCACTCTGGAGGCAAAAAGGGAGGGTGACAAAGCTCCCACCACAAAATCCCAGCAATTCCAGCTCTTCCCACAGGAGCCACTGGGTTTGTCAGCGTTTCTGTCAGCTCTGGGGCAACCTGGAGCTATTTGGGACACGCCTTTTGAATGATTTGTGCAATAGAGATCTGTAATTAACACCTTTTATGCCTTTTCTTTCAGCTAATGAGGGATTCCTCAACGCCACCTTGTCCCCCACAAAGCCTTCATCAGGACTTTGCAATTTCTCTAAGATTCAAAACCATCTTTTCAGGTGCATAGAATCACAGATTGTTTTGGGTTGGAAGGCACTTAAAAGATGAAGTTCCAACCCCGTGGCATGAGCGAGGACGCCACTCACTACCCCAGGCTGCTCAGGGCCCAAGCCTGGCCTTGCACATGTCCAGGAATGGAGGAGCCACAGCTCTGGGAAACATCATTCCCAACAGCCATCTGCAAACCACCCTTCACAAAAGACATTCAGTGAAGAGATTTCACAGCCCTTTGATCACATTTGGCTTTTCAGCCGGGCTCTGTGCACAGAGCTCCATGAGCAGTCCCACAGCACCAGCTTCATGAAGGGCTTCTGTCCTGTTAGGAATGACAACGTTCCTGTATCTCCCCATTCCCCCTCTTTTACAGGATGCACTTTGCTTGCCCACTATCCCAACAACCAGCTCTGAGAGATCCCACTCCGAGATTATCTTTCTATACTACTTAACCAAAAATTTTCTGCTCAGTTACTCACTTCCCAGTTGCTACTCACTTAATTCACCCAGGTACAACTTAGAAACAACATTCCCCCCCTGATTTTGACCAAATGAAAAACCTCTCCCTGCTCAGGAAAGTCACAGACCGCAGGGGCCAGAATTTCACACAAAATCCTTTAGGCTGGAAAAGACCTCCAAGGTCAACGAGTCCAAGCTGTGCCCGATGCCCACCCTGTCCCCAGCCCAGAGCATGGAGTGCCACCTCCAGGACTTCCTTGGACACCTCCAGGGATGGGGACTCCAAACCTCCTTGGGCAGCCCCTTCCAATGCTTAACAACCCTTTCCACGGAGAAATTCCTTCTGATGTCCAATCTGAACCTCTCCTGGTGCAACTTGAGGCTATGTCCTCTCTAAAAGTGACGAGTGCTGGTGATAAAATCAGAATAAATCTTTGCTCTTCTTGCTCACAGCTGCTCTCCCTAAGTCCATACATCCCAATTAACATAAAAAATAGCGTACCCACAACACAAAGATTAATGACTCAGGGGAAGAGGAGAAGAAGGAAACAGGGAAAGATTCAGCCCAAACCAAAGGCTGTCACAACAACAGCCTTACATTGAGGTTACTTCAAACATTCCAAAGCACTCACATGGCTGTGTTTTTGATGATCCTTCCTTGGTCCATTTTCTGCCCAATCCCATGCACAACAAACACAATGTGACTAGTCTGTGGTGGCTTGTCTTCTAACGTGGCTTCTTCTACATAGCCTCTATGTAGCCTTGTCCCACTACTTGAAGCTGCAGAAAGAACATTATCCCACATCAGTGACATTCTGCCAAGAGCAGCGGTCTCATCTGCTGACAGAAGCTTGGCTTTTCTCAGGCCAACGCACTGAAAATCAGATTATATAATATATGATCACAAAATTAAAGGATTAGCATCTATTTTTAAATATATGCACTTTTAAACCCCTGAAAGATTGGAGCACCCAGGTGATACCAACACCCGTTTCCACGGCGAAGGGAACTAATTTCAGGTATGTTTTGAAGAACAACTCCTCAGAAAACAGTTGTGCAACTGTGCACCCACTTTTACAACACAACACCCTTCTCCCGGGTGTCTCAATCACTAAAATTCCTTCTGTCTCCACCTTACTCCCACAGCATGGAAGGATCATGGAAATGACCTGGCCACGTTAAGTGATTAAGTGTTGTCACTTTATCCACACCAATTAAGAAAGCTGGTTGAAAACCTCCTCAATTTTTAATTTTGAGGGGAAAGCTCGCTTTATTTTGAGCTGATCCAACCTCGAATTTCCCACCTGGTTTCTCCAGCTCAGCGGCCAAAATAAAAATCAGTTCCCCAGGGTAAATGTGGGCATTGTCTCCCTGCTGTGCTGATGGGCAGACAAACCCACGGGCACAATGTGCCTCCATCCCCCTCTAGTGACACCAGGCACCAGCGCCGGCCTCAAAACCTGAAACTAACAACTTATTTTGGCTTTAAAGAGGAGGAAAGCACTCCAAACCCACGAAGGGCATTTTTTACCCAAGACAGGTTTTGTTCACCAAGTGAGCTTCTATTTGGTATTTTTCCTCCACAAATTGTTTAGGATAAATCTTATTATTTATTACACATTATCCCAATGGTGTTCTGGATAAATTACTTCATTTCTTCTGGAACTGAAGCACTGGGTGATATTATTTTTTTAGGAAACATTAATTAGGTACCCACCCAGAAGCCCTGGGGGCGGGTAGGAGGGCATTAATTACAGGGCAGAGGGATGGAGATTAAAGTCAGACCTATTACCTGACCTTGTCTCTTCAAGGAACAAACCAGATGTGTAGGTTCTTGTTTTGGGGTCCTGCACAGGACAAGTTCCCATTTTCTAGGCTGGCAATAATCTGCTTTTTCCTTGAGAGACAGCACCCTCTCTTCCAACCATCTCAGCTTTGCTGCCTTTCTGACTGGGAATTTTGAGCTTAAACAAGCCTGAATCTCTACTGGAAATAATTTCTGTCTAAATGCCCTTTCCTGTCAGTTCACACTTCTGTTTCAGGAACAGGAGAAAAGGTTGGATGAGGTGAGGAGAGGGAAGGTATGGTCACGATTTAAGGAATGCATCTGAGTATGTAAGTACTCAGCAGTAAAATTAAGATTGCAAAACGAACTGTAATATTTATATTATTACATTACATTAGTAATAATTCTAATTTTACAGTAGTTTCTGGACTCTGCCACTGTAATATTTTCATACATTTGTCATATAGGGCGGACTGCTGCATCCAAACCCACCAAAATATGGAATAAAATTAAAGTATAATAAATCAAACATGTAATATAAAATAAAAATAAAAAATATTCACACCTAGTTACAGTTACATACACAACCTAAGGACTCCAAATACTCACACAATGTAAAAAATACAATGGCTAAAGTGGGCTACTCGCATTAAAACCTGAAATATCCTTTTGCAGTTCAAGCAACAAACTTCAAATGCTGGCATTTACAGTATGCTTTACAAACTCTGGGAAAGATTACCTTTGGAAAACCCCAACTTTTGTGTAACAGTCCTTGCAATTTTGGATGTCGTGGCATCACTGTACAGATACACTTCATCCACACTGTGCCAGTCCACATGGTTGCGGCTCAGCTTTAGACTATGAATAGCTGCAGCAAAAAGGAACAACACTGAATTTAGGTGGGGAAAAGGGGGAAAAAAAAAGCCTCTTTAAACAGAGAGACAGAGAGAGAAAAGGGTGATTTACACACAGGTTAAAATCTAGAGCTCCATCATGCCTAAATTTGTGTTATTTCTTACCTTGAGGAATTTTTACAGCTGGGATTGATCTGAGCAGGACAAGCAGCAGTTTTGGAGACCACCTGCGAGGACGTTTCACATCACTCCCCTCCCACCCTCATTTTGGGCTGGGAAGTTTCCAAAATATTTCCTTAAAGGGGGCAGGGTAATGGATCCTGAAATACTAGAGGTGGGTGTGATGATCAGGTGGCTGCCCCAGGTATTTTCATCGCTAAAAAAAGTGGAATTCCAGCCCTCTCTCCCACGAGAGCTGCTCTGCTCTAACACAGAGGCTTTCAAGGCTCCCTTGCTAGAGGGCTCCGTTGCATTTCCTCCCTTTCAGAAATATCTGAGAGCTGGAAATGCAGCTCAATGAGCCTCTGAATGAGCAATTTCTGGCACGGAGCAGAATTTAGCTCTTTCAAAAGCCACTAAGAGCTCCAGCGGTTGGGGTTTTTTCTGTGCGCTGATTGTGTTTTCCAGATTTGGAACTGATTGAGCTCCAGGCCCCGACCTCATGACACACAGCCTGACTGTCAGGCTTAAACAACAGGCATGTTGTGATGCAAATCAAAATCATCCCGGGCTTGGAGCTTGCAGGAGCCAAGCAGCGCCACAGCTGATTTACAGCAGTTTGGATTTCACCAAAATTCGCTGCTGAGGTCTCCTCGAATGTGGGGTGCACAGCAGTTGGAGAGCTGACAACAACAACAGCCCTGTGACCAAAAAAAATTTGTTATTTAACTGTCACTGCTCTTGCTGAAAAGTCCAAAGTCATGGAAAACACCCAGAGGGGTTGTTTTGGGGTTGCTTTTTCCATAGCAAGCAGAGCTCTAACCTGTCTCCTACCTGAGTCACCCAAATGAATTTTTTATACTCCTCTAAAAACATTCTGAGAAAGCCTGAGCCATCACAATTTCCAGCTTTAACTCTGCTACAGCACAAACCGGCCACGCTCAGCCAGATGCTGTGACCTTTCTCCTGCAGTATTTTTTGTTCCTTTGCCAAAGCAGACAGACCTGACATAGACTGATGAAAAACTAAATGAAATCTGTAAGGAACAAGGAGATTAGGAGAGGATTAGCCCTTGTGTTGTGGCAAACAACTGATTCACCAAAATAACTGGAATTACACCGTTGTTTTATGTTGACAGAGCAAGAAGAGGAAGGGAAATAAGCCAGACTTTTTGAAAAGCAGAAATGGCCTGTCCAGCAGGTCCTCAAGAATTGTTCCATCTGCATTCAGCAAAACCCCTCTCAGAGTATGATCCTGGGGAAGCTGGCAGAGGAGGAATGAAGTTTGATGTCTTTGGAAGGTGTTGTGCTCAACGTCCGAAAAAAAGAAGAGGAAGAGATGTGGTTGAATCTCTTGTTACCACTGGAAAAACAGCAGTCTGGGGAGGAGTGATCCTCAAACTCCTCCTGGAATCGAGTCCAGCCTCTCTGTTGGAAAGAATACACAGGAACAAGTAGCTTTTCCCTACCCTGCGTTAATTATTCCCACTTGGAAAGAACAAATTCCTCACTTTTATGCTGTTCTTCCTGAACATGGACACTGAAGGAACATCAACATCGACTACAAGATGTGGAAGCACCAAAGTGCTTCAAGTGAAGTTCAGCAGGGCTGAGGGCGAGGTCCTGCAGCTGGGTCGGGGCAATGCCAAGAACAAATTAAGGCTGGAGGGAGAATGGATTGAGAGCAATCCCCAAGGAGAAGGAATTTGGGGTGCAGGTGGCTGAGAAGATCATGACCCAGGCCATATGTGACCACCCCAAATGTGTCCTGGGCTGCATCCAAAGAAATGTCACCAGCAGAGAGCTGGGGGTGTCCAGTCTGGAGAAGAGAAGGATCCAGGGAGACCTCAGAGCCCCTTCCAGGGCCTAAAGGGGCTCCAGGAGAGCTGGAGAGGGACTGGGGACAAGGGATGGAGGGACAGGACCCAGGGAATGACTTTAAACTGGCAAAGGGTAGATGTAAGTTGGATGTTGGGAAGAAATTCCTGGCTGTGAGAGTGGGGAGGCCCTGGCACAGGGTGCCCAGAGAAGCTGTGGCTGCCCCTGGATCCCTGGCAGTGTCCAAGGCCAGGCTGGACAGGGCTTGGAGCAGCCTGGGACATTGGAAGGTGTCCCTGCCCACGGCAGGGGGAGAACAGGGGGAAATTTAAAGCCCCTTCCAACCCAAACCATTCTGGGATTCCAGGGAATATTCAGCAGTATTTCTCTGCATATTTAGTAATGCTTTCAAAAGAGATCCTTAAAAATTGGGTCTACTGTTAACAAAACACCACATGGGAGTGTGAGTGACCTTCAGTAGATGCAAACTTGTCCCTTGACTGCAGAGTAACTTCTCTGAGATGTATTACTAAGACATTCTCTGCATCAAGCTCAGATAAATTTCTTACAGCACTTGGACTACAAACTCTTCCTTTCTACACAGAAACACAGAACAAAACAAAAAAAATGTTCATGTGTTGGTTCTTGCTTCTCAGTTTTCCTTTAGCCACAACATATCAGGAGCTTTTAGGTAAAGTGGCAGGATCCAGAAGAGGCATATGGACAATGCTTTCCAGAGAATCTACCAATGTGCCAGTAAGATAATAAATTTCGCAATTTTAATTGACACATTTACTTTCCATTTCGATTCTGTCAGTAAATTTTGCTTACCAACACATTCCTTGCTCTGCTTTGGAGTGCCTGTGCATGCACGAAGCCCAAACCACCAGCAGAGAGAGTCAACCACTGAAAAAGCAGTGGCTGCTGGACATTGCAAAGGCATCACACGCTCCAGGACAGTATTTTGGGTAACCCTTCCAGGGTGTCCATCCTACCAACCAGGAACAGGCACACTCCTTTGAAAGTTAAGGAATCTCCTGGGCCAAACAAACTAAGCTGGGTTCTCCACCTTGGCACTCTATTCTGAAATCCCATGGGATGCACTGTTAAAATTTCATGGGATGCACTGCTTGAGCATCAATGTCACAGAT
Source organism: Dryoscopus gambensis (assembly GCA_013389985.1). Lineage (NCBI taxonomy): Eukaryota > Metazoa > Chordata > Aves > Passeriformes > Malaconotidae > Dryoscopus > Dryoscopus gambensis. The sequence goes on along the minus strand of WEIT01012319.1, from coordinate 50,013 downwards.
CAGCCCTCTTACTGAGGTGAGGTTAAGATTTTTGTCTCCACTTTTTAATTGACATAAACACTGGAATGTCTCTTCATCCTCAGACCCTGGATGTGATGTCCACCAACCTTTTGCCACCGGGCTGGATGGGGCTTGGAGCAGCCTGGTCTAGTGGGAGGTGTCCCTGCCCATGGCAGGGGGTGGAATGAGATGGGCTTTAAGGTCCCTTCCAACCCAAACCATTCTGGGACTCGATTCTGTGATTATTTGACAGTGAAGAGACTATTAAAACCCTTGAGAGTTCAACCAAGAGGAGCTTCAGCTGCTGACAGCCCCAGGGGGTGTTAACAGTGAGACAAGGAACACAAAAATGTGTCTTCGGGGAGGATTTGACAGCAGTCTGAAAAGAAACATCCTAAAAAAAAAAAAGAAAAATACGCAAACTGCGCTTTGCAGGTACAGGATATCAAGGGCTGCCACTGCTGGTTTGAAACCGACCGTGGGGAAGGGAAAGCGATGTTTCCTGAGGATGAGGAGGTAACAGGGTTCACATTCTCCGAGCAGAAGGAGCAGTGACTGTCCTGTGAACCTGCTGCAGAGGGCCTCAGACTGACAGCTCGGGGGCTGCGCGCGCCAGGAGGTGTCACAGCGTGCCAGGAAGCCACCGGGGCGAGTCACAGCCCGCTGAGGGAGCTGAGGCGCGGAATTCGGATGAGGCAGCGGCACAGGCACAGGGGAATCTCTTCATGCTCATCCTTCTGCCTGCTGGGTCCTCCAGGAGCACCGATTTCACACCTGAGGAGTCTCCCCAGGGCACCGGGCTGGGACTGCGCCGAGCTTCACTGAGATCTGACTGTCCACGACATCTGTCCCATGAAACCACGAGGACAGAAATGTCCCTCTGGACCAGACTTCTCAGGGGTTTGTTTCCACATGGCGATTCCCTGACACTGACAGCATTCCTGCAGACATGTCTCTGCAGGTGCATCTTCCCCAGATGCAGAAAACTCCTGCACACTTTTTTGGAGAAGAGAAGGCTCCGGGGAGAACTTACAGCGGCCTCCCAGAACTTGGAGGGGGAGCAACTTTTTACATGGGGAGATAGTGACAGGACAAGAAGGAAGGGTTTTAAACTAAAAGAAGAGAGATTTAGATTAGATATAAGGAAGAAAATCATTCCTCAGAGTGTGAGGCCCTGGCACAGGGTGCCCAGAGAAGCTGTGGCTGCCCCTGGATCCCTGGAAGTGTCCAAGGCCAGGATGGATGGGGCTTGGAGCAGCCTGGGATTGAGGAAGGTGTCCCTGCCCATGGCAGGGGGTGGAATGAGATGGGATTTAAGGTCCCTTCCAGCCCAAGCCTTTCTAGCATTTTAGTTTGGGATTGAAGGCCCAGTCCTTGGAAATGGGGCCAAATTTTGGGTTCTTTTGTAGCCAGAAATTAGGAATGCAACATTTTCCAGGAATACAGACAGACAGACACCTACAGTGTGAGCACAGGGAAGGCTCAGCTGCACTGGAGATGGAAGATCGGATCAAGAAAGGATTTCTTTCAGCTGAAGGAATCAGTGGTTACTATCACACAAATCTCCAGTTTCACCAAGACAGAAGAACACAGAGGAAAAAAAAATCTCCTTAAAAGGTTCAAATATGAAAAATGAAGAGGCAGCCATAAAACACAGAGCAGATATTCCTAAAGCCTTGCAGAACCTGATCTCAATTAGGCTTTTGACTCATCTTGAGTCAAAGAAATGGAGAATAACTGAGGAGCAGAAACCCTGCACTGTTTTTGCTCATGGCAAGAAACCCGAGGAGTAGCCAGGGATGTGCCCATGGAAACCTCCTCCTGCCTGGAGGATCTGAACACCTCCTGGGGCCAACTGCTCACAATTAAACACCTTTTTTAGCTAAGTACCTGCTTTTCTACTTGATGCTTTCATCCACCTGCCACGACCAAGGCACGGGGTGGATCTTTCCTCCCAGAGTCTGACGGTGCTCAAGTCAAAATCACTCCAGGGAAAAGCATCTTTGAAGTGCTCAGAGCTGACACTGCCTCCAGTGACAAAGGCACCGTCACTCCAGTCAGGATACAGACCAGAGGAGGGATACAGTCTGTCTCAAAACCTCTCCTGCCTTCTTTTTTCCCCCCAAGGATTTTTAAATTAATCTGTCTTGCAAGCAGCAGGTGCCACACAAAAGCCTGACACATGGTACAGGGAGCTGAGAGCATAATTTGGCTGCTGTTGTTCCTTCTTAAACGACTCTGAGGTTCTGGTACGTAAACCTGTAGATTTAAAAACCTTTTCTTACTTATTAAAGAAAAAAGAGCCATTAAAAAGGCCATTGCTCTTGATTAAAAGTGTCTCCCATTGCTGTCATTTTTATATTGCACTTCACCACCTCTCAATTCATCAGTGTCTATTTTTTACATAACCACCTGATTTCAATTTTTTTTTTTAATTCCAGCACATTCATTACCACAACTGAACATGATTTGAGGGAAAAAAAAGATGCACAACATAACTTCAAAATTATTCAGAAGAAAAGACAGAAGTCCTTTCTTATTGCTCGAGTTGCACTCATTGACCTTTAACAGACTTGAGTTCCTTGTGTGAGAAGAGGCAGGAAAAAGTTTACCACGAAACATTTTGATTTCGGGCCTTTAAATTTGGATCCAGTTGCAGAAAAAATAATTAAAGGAAGTCAGAAGGCAAACATTTATGCATGTCAACATAAATTCTCAGAGTTCACAACATCCCCAGGAGCTACAAGAATACAAGGTATGACAAGAACAACTCTAAACCTACCACGTGCATTTACATTTTAAATTAAAGGTTTTAGAAGTCTAGTTCCATACTAACTGCAGCCAGTGAAAGTTTAATCACCACTGGCTTTAATCGTGGCAGAGAGAGCCCAGTGACAAGAACTTTGGAGCCTTCTGCAATCATTAATGGCCCCTGTAAGATCTACCCCCACTTTCTGAAATAAATTTGCACGCCATCAGCTGCTGCAAAGGTCAGGGTTGTTTTCTGCAGCACAGCAGCCCTTAGCTGTATTCCACACAGCTTCCCCTTTTACAGCCCATGTCCATAGGCTCCTTTCATTCCAAAGCTGCAGCAAAAATAAAATATTACATAAAATTAAAGATTATTATCCAAAAGAAAGCGGCAAACAAAACGTTATCCGGCAGAAGCCCTCCGTTCCTCCTCTGACAGAACTTCTCTCATACCAGGCCTGCTGCAGTTCCAAAAAAAGTCACTTTTATTTTATTGAAAAATCCAAACCACACACAAAGAGTGAGAGAAACAAGTGTTTACAGTTTTCATCAATCACAATTACAGTAAGAATTACTGTGAGCATCTACTTCTCTCTAGGACTCACAACACTTCTACTTCTCTTCTGAGGTTTAGGATGCTCTTTCCTTCCCCTCGAAAGGAAATGGCATGGACACAGCTCAAAAAACTGAAGCATGTAAATCTAGCATTTAACTGAGACAAGCAAACTAGAATTTAAAGCTTCCTAAGCCAGGAGCACTACCAAAAAAAAAAGAAAATTAAAAAAAAGGAAATCTCCAATTACTGTACCTTGGGAATGCTTTCGCTTAAGACATGCAGCATCTGATTTCTCCTTATATCCTCTCCATTTGAACAGAGAAGGGAGGGAGAAGGGAGGGAGGTAGTAGAGAACTAAAAGTAAAAACACTGAGCTTCAAAGTAAAATTTTTAAAAGGGGTGTCATTTTTTTTTATTCATTAGTATCATCTTTTTTAAGGAAAAAGAAAAAAAAAGAAGTCACATTTTCTAGAAAGAACTAAGAAGTATATACTTAAACCCCCTAGATTTTGTAGCAGAAGTGTCAGGTCCCAAATTCAATTTTTTCACTCTCCATAACCAGTTATGAGATCACTACAGAGCTAAAGGCATCAGTAAGAGGCAGCTGGGACGTGGTGTCATCAGAGTCACACCACCTTTGGTACAGGCTAGAACACACTGACCCTTCCTAAATTTACACCAAACAACTCCATTTTAGGCACAGCTCTGGTGGTTTTTTTTTGTTTGTTTGTTTTTTTTCCCCCCAAAGAATGTAAAAGGATGGTTAAAAGTCAGATTAGACAAAATCTCCTCCTGTTGCCCTGTTGTGCAAGGCCCCAGGAGCACCCAGCACCCCCTGATCCAATAAAATCAGGGACATTCCACTGTGACTTGTGTCCCCTGCCTCTGTTATCCTGGCCCAGGGCTCAGCCAGCAGCTCTGTCAGCAAACGCCTCAGCACAGGTGCAGATGAAGTGTATTTATTGTTGCCACACCACTTCTCTGGAGGGGAGGAAAATCGGGCTCAGAGCCACAGCGCTTGGGACTCCACAGGATAATTCAGGCTGTGCAATGTTTTCAACCCCCCACGAAGAATGAGCACAGGAAATCCGAGAAAAGAAGAGGAAAAAATTTCTTTTCACGGTGAGGGTGGTGAAACACTGAACAGGCTGCCCAGAGAGGCTGTTGGAGATGCTGAAAATCCCACAGGAAAACACCCTGGGTGGTGAAACACTGAAAGCTCCGTGGCTCTGAGCAGGGAGGTCGCACTTGAGCATCCCCAGAGATCCCTCCTGACATGCACAACTCTGAGATTCTCTGAACAGGACTTTCCCATCTAAAGGTTAACTTCAGCTGTGACAAAAATCTATATAAACTTTTCAGACAGAGAGAAAATACTGTTTGAGAGCTGAGACAAAAAAAAAATCAGCTCTTCCAAATGCGATTTTTAGAGGTTTTGTGGCCTTAACCACACGCTGAAATTCTGTAAGAAAAAAAACCAATAAAGTTATGCTGTCTCAAAATCAATGCATTCAAATATTAATTCTGACTCTGAGAGGATCTTTTCCCCCCCTGTATTTCTTATCAGCTATCATGGAATCACAGGCTCAATCACAGAATAATTTTTAGCAGAGGGACTGCTGGGGTTCATCTGTTCCAATCCTCTTCACAGATCAGGATCAACTTTAAAGTCAGATCCAATTTCAAGTTTCAATCAGGTTGCTTGGCTGATTTCCAGCCGAATTTTGAGCATCTCTTCTTTGCAAATACAAAGACCTGTATCTATTCCTACCTTCCTATCATATAAACAAAGCTTCCAGCTTCACTTTATCATCATTAAGTGAATATATCTGAAAAAGATCATGGAGCAATGGATGATAGGAACTGAACTGGCCTTGTTTTATCTTACAACAGCCTGGATATGATAGAAATCTCTGGAAAATGCTGCTCCTTTGATGGGCTACTTCAGATAGGTCCTGACCTCACTGTCTGCCTAAGTAAAAGGCAGTTTCTAAACCTTCTGTCATTCTGTAAATTTTAAGCTTATTCACTGCTACACAGGTGTCCCTCTCCAGCTCTCCTGCAGCCCTTTTAGGCCCTGCAAGGGGCTCTGAGCTCTCCCTGGAGCCTTCTCCTCTCCAGGTGAGCACCCCCAGCTCCCCCAGCCTGGCTCCAGAGCTGCACACAGAATTCCAGAGGGGTCTCAGCAGAGCAGAGGGAGAGAATCCCCTCCCCTGACCTGCTGGGCACGCTCCTTTTCATCATAAAGTGCCCCATTTCTGCATCCTGCCATTCTAGTAATAATTCATCTGATGCACTGTAGGGGATCAGGCACCAAGGGGAGTCACTGGCACCAGGCATCATAAACCGAGTTCATTTTGCAAGGCACGAAATTAAATCCTTTGTAAGGATGAAAATCAAAATACAACTGCAGTTTCCTCAGCAAAGGAGGGATCTCCAGGCTGCCCCATGGAAAACAGAGCTTGGGAAATCACTCACTGTCACCTGTGCTTTCTGTTCCCTTCTGCATTTAAAGCTCTTTGTGCTCCCAAAAACCACAACAGGTCAGCATGGACATTATGCTCTTTGTAGGCTGCAGGTTGCAGACCCTTTTCCTGAATAATTCTGCACCTTCAGGGCAAGGTTTGCTCGGATTAAAAGTTTAATGGACCATTTATTCCTCCTATCACCAACAAAAGCCTCCTATAACCAACAAAAGTTTGGTTATTTCCTTGTTAACATGCTGCAATCCAGGAGCAGAATTAATAAATTTAATCACTGGAGTATTTCTGGGTACAAAGAGACTGTTACAGCAGCTTGTTTTAACTCTGCTGAGGAATCAGAGGACATGGCCAGGTTTTCATCCCTCACAATGCTTTATCACAGCAGTGGGAACAATCACTTTGCTTGCCAATGGATATTTAGAGATTTATTTCAACTTTCACTGATCTTAAATAACAGGTACCTGTAAACCTCGATGGCACCAAAATCTGTTTCATACAGGATGCAATTACGACAAATCGGAGCATTTGAGAAATTTATAAACTGAATTCAGCTAATTATGTTTACTTCACCAGCAATAATGCAAGCTGCAGAGCTTCTCCCAGTGCCACTGCAGATGGGAATTGTGGATGCCAGAGGATCCAAGAGGTATTGAGAGGCAAATTAGAATGACAAGACCACTTTTCACACTCTTGTCAGCTGAAATTGTCCTGCAGCTCTCCTATTACTACCAAAAAAACCTGTTGAAACCTACGGGTGACTTGACATATATTCCATTTGAAGTGATGCCATACATAGCTTGGGGGGTTTTTTTGGTAGTTTCTTTGGTTTTTTTTGGATTTGCCTTTTTTCTTTTTAACTTTGGTTTCGGAAAAGGCACTGGTGCCTGAATTGGGAGTTTCTTTTTCTGATCTTTCACGTTCTCATAAGTATCAGTGGTTCTTGTCACTCTCCCCAATCCATCCAGCATCAAATCTGAAAATTTCTGTTCCCTAATCCAGACTTTACCTAAAAAAAGCCCCAACCCTGATGTCTCTCTTATTTCCTCTATAAGCAGAATCCAAGTACCACCGAAGCCATCCTTCCTTCCTTCAAAAATTATGCTACCAAAGGCTGGGAGCACTCAGGAATCACAAAGATTTGCTTTCCACACAAAAACATCAATCCCTGCCACTAACAACCCCGAGCTTTGTGCCTCTGGGGCAATAAATCAGAAATACAGGTGAAAGTGCCTTCCAGAAGGGTGTTGGTGCAGGCCCAGTGCTGTGGCTCACACCACTTCATGCACCTTTTTGACAGAGCTGTTGAAGCAGAAGATTGTTCTGCAGCCTTGGCCAGATGAAAAAATGTTATGAAGTGGCACAAATAGGAAAAAAAAAATTCATAAGGTCCCCACTAGTTTTAAAGGGGAGTTAGAAACTCTCTAAGAAGCTGAAAAAACTCCTTAAATCAACAAATGACACTCTGTAATTACAGAATTACCCTGAGTATTGCTGTGCTTCCAATTTCTTAGCAAGGTTTTACTCGTGTGGTCGTGCAGTTCACACAGAACTCATGGCCAAAACACAGCCATTCCCACACTGTGTGACTGCTTTGCACAAAGCTGCGCTTTAAAAATAAAGAAATTTACAAAATTATATTTCTTTTTATAAAGAATTATGCAACCGAATCCCTACTAAAATATCTTGAAAAATCCCTACTAAATATATAATAATATATAATAAAATAATAACTTAGTAGGGAATAATCCCTACTAAAATCCCTACTAAAATATCTGTACCTGCAGCTCGTGGTTTGTAGATTGTTCCAGCAAGTGACAGCCAGAAGTGTGAAAGGCAAAAATACTGAATTTTCGCTGTGCAGTACCTGCTCTGAGCAATCAGCTCAGCTGTGTACGTTAAATAACAGACCAGTGACTTCAGAAATCTGTTCTTAAGAATGTTCCACGCATCAGACCAAGATTCCCCAGCAACACTGCCTGAACATCCTCAGCCTGCTCGTTAAAATGTAAGGACTTCCCTAACAGAATGAATCCCCAAGACCTACAGCAGCTGGAAACTAATAAATCCAGCCAGAATAAAAATGGAAAATGAAATATGATTTGTAAAACTTGATCCTACTCCCTTTTAGGGCAGAACTAGGGATGCTGGCCACAGAGCTATCAGCCAGTTTGCCTTTGCACACTGACTCTTCTTGTCCCATCGAGAGATTTTAGTTTGAAGTGAGATTTCAAACACAATTAAAAGATATGAAACAAATTGGGAACAAGATGTTTATCCATGAATATAATTTTAACAGGGTTCCCCAAACGTGCTGCAGCAGGAAATCCTACACTGGAAAACGGGAGAACAAACTGCTATCCCGCACTTTGCAGGATGAAAAACCAACACAAATCACATTCTTCCTCAGGAAAAGCAGACCCCAAGCGTCCAAAAAATGTATTATAGTGATCTAAACAATCTTACCCTCCTTCCCATCAACAGGTTTGGACATTTCCATATCAAAGCTCTCCTGCAGCTGCTGGCCTTTGAAGCGGTTGAGATGCTCCTGTTCTATTAAGTTACTTTCCTCCTCTTCCAGAGGTTGCCAAGTCCCATCAATAAACCACTGTCCACGCATTACTGGGATCTTTTCTGTTTCTAAAGAAAAAAAAAAAAAACACAAAAGGAGAGGGTTTTTCACACAACAAATCACAAACTGAGAGCAGGAAAGCGGGAAAGGGAATTCTGCTGGGTCTGTTGATGGGATCCCTAACAAGGGAACCCCAAATGCCTCAGAAAACACCTTTTCCCATGCCATGAGCAGTGAATGTAGTGTTCATCTGCAAACCTGAGCTAACGAGGCCAGATTTTCCAGCTGTGCGTGAGGATGTGAGAGATGGACAGAAAAACAGAATCCCAGAATGGTTTGGGCTGGAAGGGACCTTAAAATGCATCCAGTCCCACCCCCTGCCATGGGCAGGGACACCTTCCACCATCCCAGGCTGCTCCAAGCCCCATCCAGCCTGGCCTTGGACCCTTCCAGGGATGGGGAGTCCACTTCCAACAACCCAAATTACACAACAATCTGCATAAATGGTGCTATTTAAAAATGCAGGATTTTTTTTTATTCTTATTAAAATCAGTGTATACTGAGGGCTGGTTTTGGTTACTGTTGTTCTCGTTTCACTTTCGGTTCTTCAAACGAGGAAAGTGGGGGCTCAGCATTTGCTGTGCACGTGGCAAAAGAGAAATCACTGAGAAAAATATAGCTTGGTGCTTATTCTACACCAAACTGTGCTTAATTGTTGCCCACACTGATTACTGGGAGCAGAAATTCCTCTTATACCCATCCCTGCAAGCAAGCTGGGACAATGACGTCCTTTGTAACTCAGCTTTGAATTTCTCCTCCTACATCTGGAAAATCAGGGAGAAATACAGCGTGTGCCTGTGCTCCACAAGCCTCAAAGAAGTCAAATCCAAGTTTTCATGGGATTAACACAGATTTGGGTCTGCTGAGAGCACAGAGCAGTGGGACCAGTGACCTCCAGTGCACACTGGGAGTGTATATACGTGTGCATATATATATATATATAGACTGACTCAGCCAAAAGCAAATATCCTGTGTGTGTTATACTGACCACAAAGGTTTAGCTCTACAAAGCAAATAAGAACTCAACCACAGAAAAAGGCTTAAAAAACAGAGATGAGGGGGGAAAAAAACCAGGCTTCACTGCTCAAAGATCTGTTACGACCTGGAGGGTGGAAAAAAAGCTGGTAAGGACAAATTGGAAAAGAAACAATAGATGCAAACATGCAGTAAATGAAAATCAGGTAGAAATTAAACATGAAACAATAGATTTCTCAGTTACTGAGCACAGAAGGGATCTCTTTGATCTGGCACCAGAGCTGGGTGAGGTGACCCAGCCACGGGCAGTGGTTTTTAGCCTGGTCCCAGTGCTCTGTGAGCACAACCAGTGGCTCAGGTCACAAAAACTCCTGGTTCAGTGCTGCCCTCCACTACAGACACACCACGAGCACTTCCTGTGCCCAAAAGCAATTTCCACAACTGCTGGCAGATGAGAATGTAATAGAGAATTGCAAACACCTCCACAGTTTACTTGGAACCTCTAAACTACTCTGAATTTTTCATCCCTCAGACCGCTGAACGCACAAGCCATGGAAATAAAAGGAAAATCACCTCGAAATAATCTCCTCATGGGGCAAGGAACACTCCAAAGGTTCCAAAGCCGATTTTGAAACCTTTGCTGTAAGGGATTTACAGGAAAACACTGTTTCCACAGTCCTAGCAGTGACACTCAGCTCTCACACCCCACCTTTGTGGCAGAAGGAGGGCACACGGGCGGGCGATGGCACCTTTACATTGGTACTGCTACAACTGGCGAGGAAAAGCGAACAGCAGGCAAACTCATGGCAGGGAATAAAGCAGATTATCAGGAGCAAGAAGCCCAGATTCCCACTGAACCTTCCTCACTTGGCTCCTCCTGAGTTCTCCTGAGTGGGAATCCTGCAGAACAGCCCCTCTGTGCGCACATGGCACGACAACTCCTCAAAAGAGCGGCTCAGAGCATCGCCAGCTGCCTCATCCCAGCTTCCCACGGATCCCAGTTTCTCTCCCAGGCACTGGACATGCTGGTTCACCCCTCCCAAGTCCCTCATCGAAGCTCTTCCATCCCCCTGCACCCTCGACTCTGCCCCTGCAGAACACAGACAGCTCAGGTCGTGTGGCCTGACCAGAACACAGAAGTAGTGCAAGACCCAGTTCTGCCATTCAGCTGCTGTTTGCCCTCCTAAAATAGCTGTTCCAGGTAGGAGCCAATTGTTATGTGCTGAATTCCTAATGCTTTGGATGTTCATGATCCATCAGCTTGAATAAAGAGGGTGGAGGGTTCTAAGGGCATGGTTGTTTAGTGGAAATTAATCCCCGAAAATATCAGAAAAACCAAAGTTCTGAGTGGCTGTAAAAATGCAGAAGTTAATAGTGCCCACAAATTACACAAAACCCCCCCAATATTCCATGAAAATTTAGACTAACTTTGGAGTCTACATCCCATCAATGCATGGGGAAGGATGAGTATTTCAGTTTTCATGAACTGAAAGTGAACCACAGCAGTGCCACCACACACAGCAGCCTCCTTCCCTAACCTTTGCTGTGTTCCCAGACATTTTACACCTGTCAGATACCCACATTTTTCTGCCCATCCAGTGCACACAGATCCAGCCAGGCTGCCCTCCCAAACAAAGCTCTGTCTGTAGGAAGAAATGAAATGCACATTAAATGTGAGGGGAGATAAAGGCTCCCATTGTGGCTGAAGCAATGACATGGCTACGTCAGATGTTAATCCTCACTGGGAAAATCTGGGAGCAATTCCTTAATTCTTGACTAAGCAGTCTGATGAGGCTCCATTCACTGAACCCACAGACAGAGATATGTTTTCTTAAATAATAATCATATGAATACGATTTTGTACTCCAAACTAAATGAATACAAGACATCTCTTTTTCAGTCTTGAAGGGCTTCAAGTTTTTCACATGGGAATTTCCACCTACAGATTGCTAAAATTCTAGCCATCAAGTATTAAAATAAACATTTTCAGGCTCTTTTTGCCTGAGAGAAACTTTCCCAGAGTGGTTCTTTGCAAGAGCAGTCTACAGCACTCAACAGCAGCTCTCAAACATAACTTGAGCCCTTCCCAGAAAGGCTCAGGCAGGAAAAACTGTTTGAAACAAGAAAAATTTTAACATAAAATCTCTGCAGAACACTTGAGTTTGGGAATAAATTAATATATCTGGCTCTGGAAAGGGTGTTCATTTGCAAATATAAATTATTTTCAGATCCAAAGACAATTATGGAGGTTTGAAAAACCTGAGTGAGGCAATTCTGTTTTCCAGCTCTGTGGGATTTTGGGAAGACCAAGGCATTGCCTTTTTTTCCCCCCCATTCCCTTCTTTAAACAGTTGCACACTCTCAGAGCAGCCAAAGCAGCCTGAACCACAAACTGCTTTTATTTCCCATCACGAGCTGGGGGGCGGGTTTGAACACTGAGCTACTGGGAAACCTCAGAGAAAACCACCTGGAAGGGAGAGGAAGCAAGAAAAATGACATTTCCTGCCATCAGCAGCACCGTTTGGCTCTCAGAAAACTGAACACGGTCCTGCAGAACCGAGACAATCAAATCTGTGATCACAGCACACAAAGAACCCTTTCCTGTGGAGCCAGGCTGGGAGAGCTGGGAATGTTCACCTGGAGAAGGGAAGGAAGCAGAGAGAGCTCAGAGCCCCTTGCAGGGCCTAAAGGGGCTCCAGGAGAGCTGGAGAGGGACTGGGGACAAGGGGTGGAGGGACAGGACACAGGGAATGGATTTAAACGAAAGGAGGGGAGATTAAGAGGGAATATTAAGGAGNAAAGGCCTTCGGAACCACAACTGCGCTGTTTAATCCTCCACAGGGGCTGTCACTGAAAAACTCCCGTGTTTCATCCAGAAGACTTGATGCACACTTATGACAGCATTAAAAAGTGATGAACCAGAATTGCCATTTTAGCANGAGAGCTGGAGAGGGACTGGGGACAAAGGATGGAGGGACAGGACACAGGGAATGGCTTTAAACTGGCAAAGGGTAGATGTAGGTTGGATGTTGGGAAGAAATTCCTGGCTGTGAGGGTGGGGGAGGCCCTGGCACAGGGTGCCCAGAGAAGCTGTGGCTGCCCCTGGATCCCTGGCAGTGCCCAAGGCCAGGTTGGACGGGGCCTGGAGCAACCTGGGACATTGGGAGGTGTCCCTGCCCACAGCAGGGGGTGGGATGGGATGGGCTTTAAGGTCCCTTCCAACCCAACCCAACCCATGATTCCAGGATACCCAAATTCTGAAGGTCCCCAGCTCCAAAAGCAAGCAGCACTGCAGTTAACGAAGACAGGGAAGTGTACCCGTGGTAACTCCATGGAATACTCTGAATTGGGTGGGGAAATAATTTCACACGAGAGATTCTTCAGGAAAATCTGTGACTGTGGGAGAGAGGAAAGGCCTTCGGAACCACAACTGCTCTGTTTAATCCTGCTCAGGGGCTGTCACTGAAAAACTTCCGTGCTTCATCCAGAAGACTTGATGCAAACTTATGACAGCACTAAAAAGTGATGAACCAGAATTGCCATTTTAGCACCCTATTTCACTCACTTATGCACCTTCAATAAAATCATTCATGTCTTGGATATTCAGATACTTTAGAAAGCTTAAACTACAGTCTTTCAGTTACTTTTGTTTTACGGAAGAGTTAAACACGCTGGCATTACATCATGTTGTAATTTAATGTAGTTTTTGTCAATACAGAATTCCAAATCTATAATATGAAGTGTTATTTATCCTTATCCCTGCAATCTCAATCCCTAGGAAAGGATTTGCCTTAATTTCCTTACTGCCTTAAGTCTTACACCATATAATCTGCAGCTGGCAGTGCTTCAGACTGGAATATATCAACATACTTGACTGGTTATACACTTCCGTGGTTTATTTATAAAAGAATTGCTAAATAAATCAGAATGCTGGAGATTAAAAGTAGATGAAAACCACTTTATTTTAATTAGTCACACGTATTTTAGCACTTTTAGAGGAAATCAGTTTAAGAGATTTACTCTGCAACAAAGGCTTTATTTATTTTTACACAAATGGGTCTTTTTTTTCCATCTGAAAATCCAAAGAATAACAGAATACAAGTGCTGTAATTAATGGTGTGATAAGAACATGAGTGATAATCACCTAAATCCTTTGAATAACAAGAATTATGTTAAAATAAAAACTGTTACAACATATAAACCACTGCACGTGTGTGTAGTGTACGTGTACAACCCAGCTACTCCTTTCTTGTCAAGATCCTTAAACTGTGTGGTCACATCTAACACAAACTAGAATAAAAAAGCTTGCTAATCTATCACAACAAAGTCATAACTGAGCAGAACTTGCCTTCATTTTCCTTCTAACACATCAGTTCTGCCATTCACTTCCTGCCACCACATTGCTGGACAGGGCACAGCCCTAAATTTCAATAATAAAGCTCAAACCACCGTTCTCCACCTGCCTTGATTCAGGACCAAAAAACTGCTACAAAACTAAGATAATACAGAGATAAGAACTCAGCTGCTGGCCAAATTCAGGCACTCCCTGCAGAACTCTGCAGCCATCAGTCCCAAGGCACTTATAATGATTTACCCACAAATGAGATCTAAAAAGTTAACAGGCTATTCAGAGGCTCAGAAACTTAAATTAAAGCTGGTGTTTTGCTCAAATGGGCAATTCCCAGCTCTCCAAGCCCAAAGCCAAGGAGTTAGGCAGGAAACACAAGCTTATAAAACACTACCAGGCCGAGATGCTTTTCAGTGTAGTAGTTTCAGATTCCTGCTTTTTGGCGTTGTAACATTTCCTTAAATTTGAATTCCTTCTTACTACAGCGGCAAACAACTCGCAGCATGTGAGAATAATATCTGCACAAGCTGCAGGTAACTTTGAGGCTACAAATGTGACATCTTAAACTGAAAGTTAACTATTTAAGTGCTCATACATTCACCAAGGACCTGGCCTGAAACACTCCCACAGATGGGGCAGCCACAGCTTTCTCTGGGCAACCTGTGGCAGTGCCTATGTACATAAACACAAATAAATAAAAATATATCTCAGAATAACATCAAGGATGCTGACAGAGACTTCTAAAAATGTTGTTATCCATTCCTATCATATCAAGCCTAAAATCATGTTCTGGGTATATTTCATCAGGAATTTTAGTGATAGGACAAGGAGATAATGAGTTCAAACTGAAAGAACTGGAATTTAGTTTAGATATGTGGAAGAAATTCTTGTCTGTGAGGATGGTGATGTTGTAATAAAATAGCCCCAAAACTACAATTGCATTATTTCATGTTTGCTGTCTAACATGACACACTTTCAAACATTTTTCCTTTTTCAAAAAGCTTCCCACTGTACACCTTTCTAGCACTCCTTCACGTTATGTCAGAACACGGCAAGTGACTGAATTTTAAATAAATGGAGCCACTCATTTGATCCCAGCCCGGTGACCTCCCTTCGTTCAACCACAGACACGTGTGACCTGTCCTGCTCCTCCAAAAGGAACAAGTCCTGCAGAGGAGTTCAAGGGTGAAGCCTCAGCCTCAGAAAACTTCAGAGTGACACAAACTTAGAGCGCCTGTGACTGAGCTGAAAAGAGATTTCATTCACTGAGCAGTAAAAATCATCATTTTGCTGGTTCATCCAGTAATTCTCAGTTGCTTCACTGAAGCAATTTGTAAATTCCAGGTGGAAGATACCTTTGAGTTTCATGGGGAACTAACACATTCAGAGCAATCCGATTGGCAGAGGTGGTATTTTCTTTCCAGAGCAGCTAAACCTGGGAGTCTTCGTGTTTGCTCCAGTGATGGATCCAAAAACCGCAGGAGCAGAAGTTCTGCTCTGCTGCAAACATGGAATTGCCTCTGATTTACCAAGACTGCCTCCAGTATTCCAGCAACAGCCCAAAACTGTTTTCCCCTGAATTGTTTTTAATCCGTTTGTGCTACAAATTGAGCAATCCAAAACAGGAACAAAAGGCTGATCTTTGGGACTGGTTCCAATGTCGAACACAGAAGGAGCCCCACAAAAAGTGATGAATGTCCTCCAAGTCATCAGTGCTATAAATCATCCCAAAACACAGAATCACAACGCGGTTTGGGGTGGAAGGAACCTTAAAACCCATCCAGTTCCACCCCCTGCCATGGGCAGGGACACCTTCCGCTATCCCAGGCTGCTCCAAGCCCCGTCCAACCTGGTCTTGGACACTGCCAGGGATCCAGGGGCAGCCACAGCTTCTCTGGGCACCCTGTGCCAGGCCCTCACCTCCCTCCCAGCCAGGAATTCCTTCCCAATATCCCATCCAACCCTGTCCTCAGGCAGTGGGAAGCCATTCCCTGTGTCCTGTCCCTCCATCCCTTGTCCCAGTTCCTCTCCAGCTCTCCTGGAGCCCCTTTAGGCCCTGGAAGGGGCTCTGGGGTCTCTCTGGAGCCTTCTCCTCTCCAGGTGAGCACCCCCAGCTCTCCCAGCCTGGCTCCAGGACATAAGTTCTTCAGGAAAGATTTTCCTGGTTTAAGTAACAGTTTAATTAACATATCCACAATTGCTCTTTCCACAGACCTGATCCTGATTGTCCAAACCAAAGTCCTAAAATCACTTTGTAGGCCATGTCAAGCAGGAAACACTCAAAAAATCCCTTGGACTGCCGAAACATGAAATGGGCTGCAGTTTTAAATTTAGAATTATCTTTGTATTGAATTCTTATCAGTTAAAACAGTTCACTAAACTTCAGTCCTAGTGCTCTGAAGCACTTCCACCGCTGGCACTTGCTGCCAGAACCGCTGAGTTTTTCACTTACCAGCTCTTTCCCCCGCCCAGGGACACCTGCATTTTTTGAAACCACAGCAGAACAGCTCCTGTGCCACATGACCAACGCGTGAGCACCTCCCAAAGGTGAGCATGTGCTCCCAGCTCATCCACAGTCACGGGGCTTTTGCACAACCCCAGCCCCACACCCCGGCTGTGCTCTCCTGAACACTCTGCTTCGTTCCCAGCTCCACCAGCACCGGCCAGCACGGATCAATGGCTGGAACAACAGGTTCCGGGAATGTCTTCCAAATTAAAGAAGAGCAAGACTGTCTCTGTGCACACCTCAGACCTGCCACTAAGGAGCAAGATGACAGCAAAGGTTATCACGCCCTTGGCTGGCTTCAACTCCTCCCTTCTCCACCACAGGGATTATTTTTCTATGCTCTCCTCCTGAACGCACTTCCTCCTTCCGTCTACTCCACGCCAACTCCAGAATTCCCTACCCCTTCATCCCCACGTTTAAATTTTCCTTCCGTTTTTTCTAACCCTGTAGGGTTTCCCCTACCAGAAAACCAGCACGATTTTCACAGAAACCCAGAATGGATTAGTTTGGGAGGGACCTTGAAGACCACCCAGTTCCACCCCCTGCCACGGGCAGGGACACCTTCCACTATCCCAGGCTGCTCCAAGCCCCATCCAGCCTGGCCTTGGACACTTCCAGGGATGCAGGGGCAGCCACAGCTTCTCTGGGCAGCAATTTTAGTTTCTTCCACCTTAAATTTCACCGCCTGTGATGCCACTCGCACCTTGTGTTCCATTCATCCCAGTGCTCACCAATCCTGCTATTTACAACACGTAAATAGAGTTTACAACACTCTACAGAGTTTCTCCTCTCCAGCTCCACACCAGCCATGCTCCAGAGCAGCTGCAGCCACCTGCAGCCCACTCACACAGATCACATCACACCAGTGACCTTTTCTCTGGCCAACACTCACACTGCTCCTTCACCCTCACCGTTTTCAACCTTACAGATATCTCTGAGACAACTGCTCATGCTTATTTTTTTAATTTTTTGCTCTTTTGCAGATTTCTTTTTACCCATCTAGGCCTTCTGCTCACTAACTGGCACAGAGTCAGCTCTTACACATCCTGGTGCTCCTCCAAGAGCTCTGGACAAGGTCTCTCTTTGCTTTCAGTGTTGTTTTTCCCTAAAAGAGTGTCACACACACACAGAAATTCACCTGTCATCGGACTTTAATCCAACTCTGCCACCTCCAAATTAAATCCCATCGTATTCCTTTGATCTCAACACTGTCCAATCCATGTTCAAGCCTGAATGAAGTCAGAGCAGAACTCCCCATCCTTCTCATCCCACAAACATTTTCTGCTGCCACACTTACAGCAGAAAACACCCCTCTCACCCACAACTTGTAACCCAAATATTCCCTACATCTCTGCCTTCATCCTTGTTGACCAAATCCAGCAGGAAAAGTGCTGGACCACATCAAAGGACAAGCACAACTTTCTAAGCCACTTCCATCCTTGGCTACTCTGCTGTAGCTGAACCATTCACCAGAGAATGATTCTGGTCCCAATTAAAGATGTAAGAGACCAGATTCATTTTGCTTAAATATGCTTAAATAAAACATAAAAAGCTGAGGACAGGGAAGAAACTTGCCCTCAGAGGCACATGCCAAGTGCTGCCACCTGCCCCCTGGTGTAGTGAAAGCATCCCAAAAGTCCCAAGTTCTCTCTACTGAGAGGCCACAAACAAAAGCAGAGCACACACACAAACAAACGTGATTTAATACGTGGAACGCAGCAAATCTGAGTTATTTCATCTATGTGTGTCAGGTCACAGGATCCCAGAATGGTTTGGGTGGGAAGGAACCTTAAAGATCATCTCACTCCACCCCCTGCCATGGGCAGGGACACCTTCCACTGCCCCAGGTTGCTCCAAGCCACGTCCAGCATGGCCTTGGACACTTCCAGGCCTTTTGGTCAGGAAGGAACTGTCCACAAAACTAAGCTACAAGATATTTTTGAAAGGATGGTGCAGGATGTTAAGAACAGAACCAAAAAAGTAAAACCCAGAAAGATTTTGAGTAGCGAAAGTAACGCTTCACCTGTACCAAGTAAACCCTCAGGGTTTTATTTGCAGAAGAATAACACACCTGGAGATAAAAAAGCCATAAAACAGTATTCAGGAATTCAGCCTTCAATCAAAAGGTCCTTTATATAAAGGAAATTGTTATCAACCAAGTTCAAAGACCGTCCAACACACCAAAACCAACGTTCTCAGTGTGCTCTGAAACAACTGAAAGCACTGCTAAAACCTGACTAAACCAAATTAAAGTCACAAACAACAACAAACTCTTGATTCCACACCCTTAATTTGCATCTTGATCAAGAAGGCAGCTAAAATGGTTTTTTAAACCAGCCCAATTCCGGCCTGAGCAGACAGATCTAAAAATTAAGACCCAGTGGTCCACTCTGTATTCACAGGTACTTCCAGGTTAAAGTCAGTAAAATATTTGTTTTATCAGTACATCTTCAGTACATCGGGGATGGATCTAGCAAACAAATATTTTTTTCAAATACAAAAATAGGTTTTCTACTTAACAGACTTCAGCAACGATCAGGTAGGAAAATAATATACATTAAAAAAAACCCCAAGCTTACCAAACCTGTGCCTGGGAGTGGAGTAATTTAAATAAATACAGGCAACTTGACAACATATCCACGAAAAAAAAGCCATGAAAAAATAAATACCTGACAGAACAGTGGTTGCATGGGACAAACCCACAAGCCACAAAACAGGAGAGAGTCACCCAAAAGTTCACAGGCCACGGATTTAACAGACTCACACAGGACTTTGAAAACTCCACTGAGAAACTCCATAGCAAAATGGTTGCAAAGCCAACTGGGAGGGCTGAGAAGGGCTGCATAATTCAAGATTTAAACAGAAGACCCTTGTATAGAATATCACTCATTGTCATCTCCACAGAAAACAAGAAGCAGCCCTGCTCCAAATTACTGACTTATCTGAAAGCCTACACTGACAATTTTCATCCTCTTGCACCATTTTTGCTGGTTCTACGGCACTAATTAAATAAATCCCAGAGGTCACAAGGTAAGGATAAAATTCTCTTAATTAATCTGCTCAAATTGTAACTCAGGCTGATATTCCTGATGTTACCGACGAATCCTGTAGCGAGCTTAAAGTGCAGATATAAAAAAATACTTCAGCACATGCCAAGCTATAACCAACATTTCCCTGGCACTGTGATGCCCCAGGAATTGTCAGCCGAGGAACCAACTGCTCAGTGTGGCAGCTGTGTGATAGCAGCCTCCCCTGGAGTCCAGCACATCCATGAAAAAGGGCAAAATACCAAAGAGAAATGCTTTTGACCTTTGCTCTGAGCTGAACCATGAATCAGCAAAACCGGCCAGCAGTTTCTGTACTCTTCACCGGGCACCTCAGCATATTTTAAGTCAGTTGTTCATCACTGCTCATGCTTGTGTGGTCAGAGAGGAGGGTTCTCCTGCCTTACTCACAGGTGTCAGGGCTGGTTTGACACTTCCATGCCAGGGCAGCAGCCACCCTTTGGATCCAGAATTACACACCACTACCAAACGGGAATAATATGGGAATAATGGCTACACCAAGGCCTTTGAAGGCACAGATGAGACTGAATCCTGGGATTTGACCTTGCTGTTTTCTCAGGTCTGGATGCAGCAGTTGGGAACAGTGGGAGAAAAGCACCCACAGGGAACAGACGCCAGGAAATGTGCAGTGAGGAAGTCACACCAGAAGGCACCCGAAGACCCTTGACACATCAAAAGTTGATCTCAGCCTTGCAAAGGACTGGACCTACTAATAAGAAAAGACATGAGCATTCCCCTTAATCAGCTTTCTGAGGACTAGAAATCATTCCCGTCATTAGTCTGCTGAGGCCCAGGAGTTTATTTCTCCCCTGCCTCTGGTGCTAACCTTTGGGAATCTCTCCTTCCCAGCACCAGAAATCGTCTCTGCACAGCCTATACTGTCATCTGAAACATCTGCTCCTCGAGCTTAATGAGACTGAATCAGCTTCCAAAATGGACAAGGCACAGAGTCAAGAAATTAAACCTTTAAGCTGCTGACGAGCGCAGTCTCTTGCTCCCATTACCAGGAGCAATCCTGCCTCACCTGACAGCTCTGCTCGCTCCTTCCCCTCTCTCCCTATGGCACAGTTACAGGGATGGCAGCAGTTTCCTCCTCCCCTGGATGTCCTGCATCTTCTCTTCCCAGGAACTGTGTGGCAGATGCACGGAGTGCCAACAGCAAGGGGCTTCAGGGCGGTGACAGGGAGAAGCAGCTCCAGTTTCTGCTCAACAAGCTGAGCCCAGAACTCGTGTGGACTGAGACCTCTGCCTGCTCCTGGAGCTCAGTGCCTGTCTGCTGGGGTGGTGATTTGAAAGACAAATTGTCACACAAGTGAACTGTACCACGCAGTATTGTCATTTATGGACCTCCCTCCTTTAAAAAGGCTGATAAACGAAGAGGGAAAACAACAGAAAGCCCTGCTTTTCATCTCTGGAACAGCCCTGCTGTTCCCCTGTGACTCCCACCTGAGTCTCAGGATGGCAGAAACCTGCCTGCCCCTCTGCCAAGCCCATGCCAGGACACGCTCAGCTCCTCTGCAGCTCATTCTACTCCACAGCATCATACTTGTCCTTGAGGGGATGCAGCTGGAAAGCAAGTCCTCAAGAACAGCAGGTGAGCAGTGGCACAGCTCGTCAGCCTCAGGAAAGCAGGCAAAGCTCACTTGTCCAGCAAGACCCTGGGAGCCCTTCCCACCAAGGGAAAAGTGCAGGGAGCTGGGGTCTTTGCCCCTCTTTCACTTCTGTCCCCCAGCAGAGGACACATGAATGCAAGGGGGACGGTGGCAGAGGGGGTGTATTCCCCCCTCATTTTGAAGCTGAGGGGGTGAAGCAAATTTCCCTCTGTTGGAAGGCTAGGAACTAGGGATTATGTATGTCTGAGATGCCTGTTGCAACCCCTCCAAGAGAAAGGAGGAGAAATCCCACTTCATGCCCCCTCCCAGCGGGCAGGTGATGAGAAAGGAAAGGTAAAGCACAAGATCATCATTTTCCTAGTGGAGAGGACAAGGGTCACAAAGGGGAAGCCAGGGACAACCCTCGCCTCCATCGTTCCTCACTGAAGGTGAGTGACCAAAAGTGTGACTGTGGGGAGAAGGGAGTGGACAAACACCTGATGTTTCTGCTTTGCTCCTTCAGAAGGAAAGGTGTGCAGGGAGGGAACCGGGGGAGCGCTGAGGGCAAATATCCACCCTGACTCACCCTTTGCTTAGGAAAAGCAGAGCACAAGAAGGTTCTCAGCCACCTTCCCTCCCACTTTCTTCCACACATGCCAAGAAACGAGCAGATGCCCAGACCTCCCTTCTCCGTGTCTCTGGGTGCCAGGTGTGCATGCCCCAGCTCATCTCCTTCAGGTTTGTGTGCACAGAGAGGTGAGAGAGGGAAAGATGCTCGGTTCCCTTTGCGGCTGGAAGTGGCTGATGTGCCCAGTACACCCTGAGTGGGGGGCACCTCATCCTCCGGGGGGAGGGAGGGTGGTCCAGTGTCCCCTCTCTCCAGCACACGCTGAGGGATGCCCAAATCTCTTCCCTTATAAGTGTGCCTGCGAGGGTGCGATGCCCAGTGCCGCGTCCCTGAGACTTAGAAGGGGAATTCCCAGTCCCTCCCCGCCCAGGTATGTGCTGGAGACGGGCACCGCGGGCCCTCTCTCCCGGGATAATTTGTCCTGCATCCCTTATAGAGGAACACCCCGGCAGCAAGCGCGGCCGGGCCCGTGTGCCGGGGCAGGAAGGGCCACCCGGTGTCCCCGCGGCGGGGTCACCCAGCGCAGGCTCCGTGCGCACGGGGGATGCCCGGCATCCCTCGTCGGTACCACG
>WEIT01012319.1:0-26055 GCA_013389985.1 Dryoscopus gambensis | reverse complement strand
TGCTCAGATACCATGTGTGACACTGTGTGTGACAGTGACACTGAGCATGTGACATAGCGTGTAACACGGTAAGTGTGACAGAGACAGCATGACAGAGACAGCGCGTGACGCAGCGTGTGACATTG
This sequence comes from Dryoscopus gambensis, assembly GCA_013389985.1. Lineage (NCBI taxonomy): Eukaryota > Metazoa > Chordata > Aves > Passeriformes > Malaconotidae > Dryoscopus > Dryoscopus gambensis. Next base: position 25,930 of record WEIT01012319.1, on the reverse strand, counting down.
TGGATGTGTGACAGCATGACACTGTGACACAGTGTGTGACACTGAGTGTGTGACACAGTGTGTGACACTGAGAGTGTGTGACATAGCATGTGACACTGAGTGTGACACACAGACACAGCGTGTAACCCTGTGGGTGTGACATGCTCAGAGTGTGTAAAACTGTGTGATGCTCAGGGTGTAACATGCTCAGTGTGACAGAGTATGACAGTCTCAGTGTAAAACTGTGACATGCTCAGACGCAGGGTGTAAATCTGTGTGTGACATCCTCAGCCACTGTGTCCCTGTTCCACTGTCTGCCGGTGTGACACTCAGACTGTAACACTGTGTGAGATGCTGAGACATGCTGTGTAAAGCTGTGTGTGTGACACCCTCAGGCACAGCCCATGTCCCTGTGTGTGTGTGTGACCCCCCCAGGCACAGCCCGTGTCCCTGTGCGTGTGTGACACCCCCAATGATGGCACACAACCCCCAGGTCTGTGTGTGTGACACCCTCAGGCACAGCCTGTGTCCCTGTGTGTGTGTGTGACCCCCCCAATGATGGTACACAACCCCCAGGTCTGTGTGTGTGACACCCTCAGGCACAGCCCATGTCCCTGTGTGTGTGACACCCTCAATGATGGTACACAGCCCCCAGGTCTGTGTGTGTGACACCCCCAGTGATGGTACACAGCCCCGAGGTCTGTGTGTGTGACCCCCTCAGGCACAGCCCGTGTGCCTGTGTGTGTGTGACACCCCCAGTGATGGTACACAGCCCCGAGGTCTGTGTGTGTGACCCCCTCAGGCACAGCCCGTGTGCCTGTGTGTGTGTGACACCCCCAGTGATGGTACACAGCCCCGAGGTCTGTGTGTGTGACCCCCTCAGGCACAGCCCGTGTGCCTGTGTGTGTGTGACACCCCCAGTGATGGTACACAGCCCCGAGGTCTGTGTGTGTGACCCCCTCAGGCACAGCCCGTGTGCCTGTGTGTGTGTGACACCCCCAGTGATGGTACACAGCCCCGAGGTCTGTGTGTGTGACCCCCTCAGGCACAGCCCGTGTGCCTGTGTGTGTGTGACACCCCCAGTGATGGTACACAGCCCCGAGGTCTGTGTGTGTGACCCCCTCAGGCACAGCCCGTGTGCCTGTGTGTGTGTGACACCCCCAGTGATGGTACACAGCCCCGAGGTCTGTGTGTGTGACCCCCTCAGGCACAGCCCGTGTGCCTGTGTGTGTGTGACACCCCCAGTGATGGTACACAGCCCCGAGGTCTGTGTGTGTGACCCCCTCAGGCACAGCCCGTGTGCCTGTGTGTGTGTGACACCCCCAGTGATGGTACACAGCCCCGAGGTCTGTGTGTGTGACCCCCTCAGGCACAGCCCGTGTGCCTGTGTGTGTGTGACACCCCCAGTCAGGGTACACAGCCCCCCGGTGTGTGTGAGTGACACCCTCAATCACAGCCAGCAGCCACGTCTGGTGTGAGGCCCCCTCAGACACTCCATGAATGACCCCAAACGACCCCCTGTGTGTGTGTGATACCCCTAAATTCCACCCTGCTGCCTCATGGCTGTGGTGATGGCCCGAAACCCTGTGTGGGTGACACACCATGACGCACCAGGGCACAGCCTGGGGCCCAGAGTGTGTCACAACACCCTAGGACACAACCTGTGGCCTCACAGGCAGCCGAGACCGCCTGACACGCACCCTGCAGCCCAGTGTGTGCCCTAAAACACAGCCCACAGCCCGGTGTGTTTGTGGCTGTGACACAACCCTCTGCGATGTGCCGACAACCCCGAGACACAGGGGTGTCCCCGTGAGGGTGACAGATGCTCTTAAAGCACATCTTGTGCCCTTGTGCGTGTGTTTGTGAGGGAGCACATCCTGCAGCCCCGCGCGGGATTGAGGAGGGGGGGTGAGACACCCCCAAAACTCATCCTGCTGCCTTGTGGGGGTACCAAACACCCCCAGCACTCATCCTGATGCCAAGGGGGGTTCCCGACGCCCCAGCGCTCCTCCTGCTGTCACTCTGCACAGGAACAGAGGGTCAACAAGCTGCAGCCACCCTTGTGTGAGAGAAAACCCATTCCTTCAATCATAACTATGCCCCTCACAACCGGAGAAGTTGGGGTTCACCTGTGCTTGTTTGTGTGTGTGAGAGAAAGCTGCTTCCACCCCCAGTCCATGCCTGGTAATCAGCAGGAGGGGGTGTTGAAATGCTTATCTGTGTGATAAAACACCTGGCAGCCTGAAAGGATGAGGGAGGGTGCCCGGGATTTACACCTGTGTGGGACAGCTCCCCGTCCCAACACGCACCCCACAGCCGACGAGGGGCAGCCGTGCATCACCTGCAGGGTGCCAGTTCCCCCCCAGCACCCTTTCCGATGGGCTGAGGGTTGGTGTGGGAAGGAGAGACTCCCAGAAACACACCCTGGCTTACTGGGGTGGGGTCACCTGTTTATGAGACACCCCCTCCCCCTTTTCGCAAGAGGCCCAGGAGGGAGGAGGGTGCAGTGATACTGCTGTCTCAGGGACACCTGGATGGGCAGGGAGCTGACACCTGCACCTCTGTCACCTCTGTGTGTGCAATTTTCCCCTCACAGACACACATCACAGCGGGCCGGGGTGCTGCTCTGTGCCCTCGAGCCAGGTACACCCTACAGAATCATGGAATCACTCAGGTTGGAAAAGACCTCCAAGACCAGCAGGTCCCCACCTTTGCACCCAGCCCAGAAAACTGAGTGCCATGTCCAGTCCTTCCTTAGACACCTCCAGGGGTGGGGACTCCACCACCTCCCTGGCCAGCCCCTTCCAACGTCTGACCACGCTTTCTGTGAGGAAATTCTTCCTGATGTCCAACCTCACCCTCCCCTGGCACAGCTTGAGGCCGTTTCCCCTTGTCCTGTCCCTTGTTCTGTGGGTAGGAACAGGAGAAAGGGGATGACTGGGTGTCACCTCTGCCTGTGAATTACCTTGTGGTGGATGGTGGGGCTTCACCCCACCTAAATAGACAGCTAATATGTGTGTGTGTGTGAGAGTGTCATTGTTGTGCCCCCACCCCTAAAAGTCTGTGCATGTGATTCTCCTTCTGAGTTTTCAGCAAAACCCCTCTCACAGCCCCACGGTCAGTTGTGGGGGGAAAAAATCCCCCCAGGGTACAGAGCACGTGTTCCCTAATTCTCCCTTCTCCCACACATCCTCCTTGTCTCCATCCTACAGTCTGCAGCGACAAGGGGACTTCTGTGCACTGCATGGTGTTGGATGTCCAAAAATAGACTTGTGCTCCACCTCCTACGTTCGCTTTCAGCTGGGGAATCCTGTTAATGGAGTGTGTTAAAACCCAGAGAGAGGCCAGATTGAGTTCAGGCTGGAAGGGGAGGTGAAGCTTTTAAAAATGTTCACTGCCGGCGTGGTGTTTCCCTGAGTCATTAAAATCCTGCTGAAACGCTGCACATGGATCCTTGGATGCATCAGCAGCGCTTTTCAATCCTAAAAGCTCCAAGAACGTTGTGAATTCAACCGAAGGAGCTCCGTGCATGCTTCTTCTACCTTTTCAAATGGAGGAAGGGAGGAAAAAAGAGAGGAGACAAACAAGGAACAAGCAAGCAGCCAGGGGAGGAGGCTGTGCCAGGGTGTTTGGCCCCATTGTTTTAGCAACAGGGACACGATCTGTTTGTTTAACTTATCTCTTGCATTTCTAATGAGCTGCGCAAGGTAACCTCACCCTGAAGCCTTGTCCCGGATTCTTCTCCACAGTGGGGAAGAGGAAGGGAATGTTAGTTACGCTCGAGATTGATTGTTAGGCACAGATTGTAGGATTCTCACTTTTTATCCCCATTTCCATCAATGCCAGTGTGATCTCAGCGTCTTTTCTCCTTTGACAAGCGTTTCACCCTCCATGCCATCCTACTCAAACTCTCGCTCCTTTTGCTCCTTGCCTGAGATCAAGGGAAGATTTTCCAAATGAACAAGGGGCACTCCAAATGTTCTTTACCTATCTTATGTATTCTTTCAGATCATGGGATGGTTTGGGTTGGAAAGAACCTTAAAGATCATCCAGTCCCACCCCCTGCCATGGGCAGGGACACCTTCCACTATCCCAGGCTGCTCCAAGCCCTGTCCAACCTGGCCTTGGGCACTTGCCAGGGATCCAGGGGCAGCCACAGCTTCTCTGGGCACCCTGTGCCAGGGCCTCCCCACCCTCACAGCCAGGAATTCCCAGTTCCCAATATCCCATCCATCCCTGCCCTCTGGCAGTGGGAAGCCATTCCCTGTGTCCTGTCCCTCCAGCCCTTGTCCCCAGTCCCTCTCCAGCTCTCCTGGAGCCCCTTTAAGGCCCTGGAAGGGGCTCTGAGCTCTCCCTGGATCCTTCTCTTTTCCAGGCTGAACAACCTTAGCCTTAACTGAGCACTAGATCTTCTTCTTCATCATCATTATCATCAAGCTGAACCACAGCACAGAGAGTTGTGATGTAACTGTTCTTCCTCAGAGACCTACAGAGACACAAGGCCTCAAAACCAGTTTATTAAAGGCAAAATGAAGGAAACTCCATGGCCTGGAGCCCATCCTCAAGGATTTCTGATGGATTTCACTTTGATTTTCTGAGGTCTTTGCTGGGGTGGGCTGGTATGAATGCTGTCGGAAGCCCAGACTTCTCTCATTTGAGCTCAAAAATGGACTATTTCCCTGGTTTTTACTGCTGGCAGCTCTGATCTCACAGATGTGGAGGAGCTTGAAACTTTCTGGCGTGACATAGGACTCAGGTTCCACCAGCACAGAGTTACATGAAGTGAAAAATAAGAACAAAAGTATAAACTGCATTTACCATCAGAGGAGGAAAGTTTCCTTAGAGTGGAATAAATGTGGAAATCTTAAAGCCAAGTTACCTTTATTTTGAAAAGTCATTTATAGAGCACTGTGAATTTCCATACAGGTCCCTTCCAGCTCAGGACGTTCTATCCAGTGATTAAGAGTGGCAGGTAGCATTAATACAGTTGGGAATCTCCTGGGAAAGAGGTAAGAAGGTCCGTGAGGAGCTCCCAAGGACCCTTTGTCCAAGAGGAAAAGGAAAGTAGTGAGAATGTGAGTAACTGAAAGAATAATGCACTGCAAACCATCTCTGAATATCCACCAATTTTTAGTGTTACTTTAAAAAGAATGTATACAAGAGATGAACTTCTCCCTGGAGGGATTTAAAATCCACGTGGATGTGGCACTTGGGGACATGGGTCAGTGGTGGCCTTGGCAGTGCTGGGGGAATGGGTGGACTCTGATCCCAGAGGGCTTTTCCAAACTTGATGACTCCATGATTCTGAACTCATTTTACCACATTCTTCTAATTTTCCCTCATCCCAGTACTTTGTTTACAAATAAACTGCTCCAGCCAGTGCAATTTTAAGTAGTGAAACTGTTTACAGTCTGGAAACTCTCTCATGATGTGATCATCTTTTATTTTCTTGCAGTTCCTGCATAAAGCACAATGAATAGCACAAGTGCAAGTGCTTGCAAGAGTCCATTAGAAACAGCCTTTATTCATTGATGAATCCTTTATTTCCAAGCCACTTTAAGATCTTTCCATTAGCTATTTTTAAACCATTTGTTATGCACGCACATTGATTTTGTCTATTTTTTTTCCCCCTCAGATCAGGGTATTGCACAGCACTGAGTCAACACCGTTCCTGATAACTACTGTGCTTGTGATTTTATTACAGAACAAGACGAAGTTTGTTCTGTGACAGGAACCATTTGCCATGAAAACTGCTGATGGCTGCTCCATTACATCCCCACTCTCCATCTCCTTCTTAGCTGGTACAAACCACTTCATCATACCCGGGTCAGGAGCGATGCTGGACGAGCCAGGCTGAAACTCTGTGGACTTACCTTAGTCACACTCTTCAAATATTGACTCAGTGCTGTTTTTCTTCTTGGAAATGGTCTCCTGGGCTGTTTATAAACACTCACATTCCCACCTGGTGTGAGAACAGCCGTCTGAAGAGCCAGTTCTGCAAAGGATGACACACATGTCCTTTAGACTCGCTGGCTTTAAAATGTTAGCTGTGCTTTTGATGTTCTTTTTTAAGTTGCTTGGGTAGGAAGCATTTCATCATCGTTATATAACGTGGAAATGGCATTCAACTTTGTCCCAAATACAGGCAGGGAATATTTATCAAACGCTTCTGCTTTTCTGTTTTGTTTTGTTTTGTTTTGTTTCACAGCTATCCAAATATATTTGGATACACAGAGAGTATTGGCAACTGGGCTCTGCTAAAATATTGTTCATCAAACTGAGCTGGGTTCCAAAAAATCTTTGTGTACAACGTGGTAATTTCTGCACAGGGAACATTAACTATGTGGCTGTTTTAGAAGGGATGTTGGTCAACTGGTTTAAAAATCCCCTTTATGTTTTCCCTGCTGTCAGACGCGTGAGGCTTGTTTGTTTGTTTGTTTTTCTTTTCCTTGAACACCAGCACTGTTGGCACAGTTCTTATGCCAAGTTCAAAGTGCCTTTTGCTGGATCTGAAATGTTCTTCCAAAGCCACAGATCCACATTCCTTTACCCCTGCTGCAAGCAGTGGCAGAATATCCTCCTCGCTCTAATAGATGAGGATTAGGGGGCAAGGAGAGGGTCATTCCTGGGATATCAGATCCTGTCTCTCTCCAAGCAGCTTTGTTAAATTGTACAGTCTTTTTCTTCCTTCTTTCCTCCCCCACCTTGTTCCAGGGCAAACAAAGGAAGAAAGCAATGACCCCTGACAGAAATATTTACCCTTCCAGGCTTTGATCTGGTGAAATCCTGGTGTTAAGAGTTCACCTTCGTACAGGTGAGGCTCATGGAAAGCCGGGCACAGAGAGATTCCTGGCAAAGGAAGGGCTGAACTGGAGCTGTGCTGCTGCTGTGGGCTCAGCCACCACTCTGGGCTCCTCCTTACCTCATTCTGCATCTCCAGGGTTGTGGATTTTGTCCTTGGAGTAAGGTAACCTGGCCAACATGACAAAGTTGATGGGATAAGGAGGAGTTTCGGACGGTGAGCCTGGAAAATAATATTATCAGAGAGATGTAGGACATGAATTATTTCTCCTTCTTTTTCTAAAAGAAATAGCCCTGCACTGTCCCCCTGGAAAGAAGGGGGCAAAGATGTGAAAGGTATAAAAGTATCAAATGTCGGGGCTACACTCAATTTTCTGTCCAAGACCCTTTCAGCATTTTCCTGAGGATTGCTACAGAAAAGTTAGTTGCAAGGCAGGCTGGTGGTTAAAATGCCTCTCCCATAAATGTGGTTGCCATCCAGATGCATCCTGCACCACGGAGTCACAGAATCCCAGGCTGGTTCAGGTTGGAAGGGACCACTGGAAATCACCTGGTCCAAGCCCCCAACTCAAGCAGGGTCCCCCAGAGCCTCTTACTCAGGATTGTGTCTGGGTGGCTCTTGGATATCTCCAGTGAGGGAGACTCCAGACCCTCTCCAGGCAATCTGTCCAGTGCTCGGTCACTGCACAATAAAATTCTTCCTCATATTCAGGTGGAATTTTCTGTGTTCCATTCCCTGCCCATTGCCTCTTGTCCTGTTGTTCAGCACCACCAAGAAGAGCCTGGTCCATCTGTGATCCCCTCCTTCAGACACTTAAAGCCCTTCAAACCCAGGTACTTGTCTGCTTCTCCTCACAGGGCATTGACGTGTCCCATGTCCAAAGATGCCAACAGCTGCTCTGTGAACACACTGTCCCTTAAGTGATGCCATCTCATTCCTGAGATATGTCCCTTCCTTCCAAACTGCTCTTCCAGGAGAGCTTTGTCACATGTCTCTTGGCTCTGGGATTGGGGCAGTGGCCAGGGTTAGAGGGGTTGCTATCATTGATTTATTTTCCTTGCTAAAGATACTGAATAGCTGGATGAAAATAATGAAGAAAAGGTGGTTCTGGTGTTTTCAACCAGTTGAAACAGGATGCAGAAGTTCCTCAAAGCTTCACTTTCTTCAGGTCTTTCATTTAGCCAAAGCCCTTAAAATATAATCTGAGAGTAAACTTACTTCTTTGCATTTTTGTTTTGGTTATTTTTATTTCCAGAGGAGATCCTGAGAATTTGCTCAAAAAGGAGGAAAATAATTAGTTTTGTAGGTCCAAGAACAATAAATAAAGTTGACACAGATATTTTTAGGGACAAAGGGAGAGGGGTTGTGTAACGTTCTGGACAGCGTTGCCTGCGGACTTGACGGGATCAAGGCTGGAAACAAGGACTCTGTATTCTCACTGTGCCAACCACTAAGCCTGGAGACAAAGCACCGAGACCCTCCAGAGGAAACCATCACAGAACCTTGGGAAAATGGGAAGCTGCCTCCTTTTTGTAGATGCTGAAGTAAAGAAAGAGTAAGAGGTCACTGTCTCTCCCACACACGTTGCTTGTCGGACATCTGAAAGGACACAACACACAGAGCAAGAGCTGGAAGAACCACAAGGAAAAATAAAACCCCTTTTATTCTGCACAAACCCCTCTGTCTGACGGGTCGCTGAAAAGCCAAGAACAAGACGTGGCTACAAGTTGTGAAAAGCTCCTGCACACAGAGATTAAAAAGGAACAAACTAAAATAAAACTCCCTCATTCCCTTGGGAGAGGGTTGGAAATCACAGGGCCAGGGTGAGAAGGGTTTCATGTGGGTGTGGGGCTGTGCCAGAGTTCACAGCTGAGGATCTTGAGAGCAGGGTCAGATGAGGAAAAATGACGTTTTAATGCCCTCAGGGCCAGAGTCACAAGGCCTGGAGGGTTACACACAAATGTTTTGTCTCATAGTAACCTCCAAAAGCAGCGCTGGAGGTGCAGGACCCTGGGAACACTTGTCACTAAAAGTTACTTTGAGGTGACTGTAAGTGTGACCATGTGTGAAATCCTGACTTTGCTGCCCCTGCTGTGAGAATTTCCATTGAGTTCAGCAGGGTTAAAAATTCACCTTCTCTCTGGGGTTCATCCTTTCCCTTCCCAAACTTTCATTATTGTCAATTGATCCCAATCCACTGGATGTATTTCTGGCTCAAACCTGCCATGACTGTTATGCACAGTGAATCATAAGAGATATTAAATGTATTACCCAGCCCTCGTGGTACACTCTGTTCTAGGAAAGCATGGTAGCAATGCTCATCATCCCATCCTTGATGGAAGCACTGAGGGAAATATCTCAGAGCGTAACACCAGCACTGGAAGCACTCACATAAAGCCAGGTATGACTTGAATACCGACTAAAATAGTCCCTGATTGAGAAGACCTTTAAGCCTGCACGAATCTGCAGAGATGAAGACGTTACAGTCTCTGTGAGGTGTCACCTGATAGCAGGTGAGTGACCGTGGATCATCTGACACGGTCACACCGCCCCGAGGGAACGGCCTCGTGACTCGTGGTTTAGGAGGTAGAGCGGGACCTTTGCTGCCTGTGGCTGCAGTGTGTCACTGGGCAGGAGGGTTGTGCAGCCAAAGTCACCGTGCTGTCATCTGTCCGGAGCTGCTGGGCGGTCAGGTGGTGCCTGGGACCACATTCCAGCTATAAATATTCCACTCGTTGCATGGAAGTGCTTCCATCAAAAGCCTGCAACTCCTCCAGGACGCTCCAGCTTTGCTCTTTGATGAATGTTCCAGCTACTTTGTTCTGCCTCCAGTGCCAATTTATTCACTTCTCCACTGTTAAAAGGTCCCCCCTTTTATGTCACCGTTGGAAGATGGATTGAACTGTAGTTTTGAGAGGGACTAAAAGCCAACTGTTCCTTCAGCCAGGCCAGTGGGGCAGGCAGGAGATCTCCTTTCTATTTATAGTGGAAGTTCTATTTTAGCAAGTACTGAAGAGCCTGGCAAGGAAAGTCAGGAGAGGCGAGCTCCTTCCAGTTAAAAATCTTACTTAGCTTTCACATTTTCCAGGATCCCATGGGCTGAACTGAGGGAGTCTGTGCTCATATGGTACAGAGGGATCAAAAAGGAAAAAGAAAAAAGAGAGAGTGAAAGAACAAGCATCTGATGTGGAAAATCTTCCTGTGGTAAAAAATCTGACTCTGGTAGGAAACCTGACTGTGGTGGAACACTTCCAAGGACTTGGATTATGGAAAAGGCCACTTGAGGAGATTTCCTCCCTGTTTCTTCGCAGAGGCAGACAATCATCTAACCATGAAACAAATCTTCTGCTTCCCATCAATTTGCATTCACTCCCATCCACGTACAGCTCCAAAATTTCCCATTTATACAATGAATAGTGACATACAAGAGTATTTCCAACACCTCCTGTCTGAGTGCCAGGGATGGGGACACGAGTGGCCACTCAGAGGACTGAGTTCCTCCTGCTTCTGGCCTGTGGATCTGTCCCTGGGCTGGCATAAATGCAGTAACCAAAACCTTTCAGAGTATTTTCCCTTTTTTAGTGGGTTGAATCGTATCCCAAAGTATCCCAAAGACATCCAAGGAAAGGCTGGTTGTTTATTTAAGTCCCAGGTCACAGTAGCCCTCTCCTCCCCAGGGGCAATGTGCGAGTTAGAAGCTTGCAGTCACGTACATCATGTTTGTACAGCAGGGTGGATCTGCAAACCAGCGTTGTGTTTAATGATCATTTCCCTGCTCCCCAGAGAGGTGCTTGCTCTGGAAAACAGGCACCTGCCCTCTCAGATTGGCTCAGAGCAGGTGTGGAATTTCAGGTGGGTGAGGGAGGAGCACGTGTTTGATGTCACTCTCACTGCATCTGATTTCACGCCCTGATCCGAGGGTTTGTTTGTGCCACGGGACTTTATCACCGGGTCGTTACCTGGGATTTGTGTTTCATGAGGGAGGTTCTGGCAACACAGTGCCACATCCAAAGCTGGTGTCAGCACTGCCATCGGCCTGATGAGCAGCATGGGCAATGACAGGTTTAGTGAAGTGAACATCCTTCTCCAGGCCATGGTGTCCTGTGCCTCGCTCTCTTCTCACGCGGATTTAAAATTCCTGATGGGGGGAGAGTAAAACCAGAACCACGCTGTGTATTCCCACCCATCCTGGCCTGAGTGGGCAGCCAGGATCACAGGTTGTGGCTTGGGGAGGTAAAGCACAGTCAGACAAGGTGGATGTGCTGCAGTTAGACCTCCGTGGGCAGAGAAAACCCCGAGCAGAGGGGCTATTTGTCCATCAATTTCTGTTCTGGTCCTCAAGAAAATGGAGAGAAGATTGGACCTCTCACTGCCTCGTACCTGAGACAGACCCCAGTAAGAGCCACCCAGCAAAAGGTTCTGTCCTTTCTGCTGCCTTTTCTATGACCTGAACATGGCTCAAAATGAGAGGCACAACTTCTCCTCTTGCTCGAGGAGAGCCCCTCCCCTCCTCACCTGCAGTTCTGTGTCCAGCTCACGGGTCCCCAGCGCAGGAAGGACACGGAGCTCTTGGAGTGAGTCCACCAAGGAGGACCAAAGGGATGGAGCACCTCTCCCACAAGGAAAGGCTGAGAGAATTGGGATTGTTCAGCCCAGAGGAGAGAAGGCTCCAGGGAGATCTTAGAGCCTCTTCCAGTGTCTAAAGGGGCTCCAGGAGAGCTGGAGAGGGGTTTTGGACAAGGAATGGAGTGACAGAACAAGGGGGAATGGCTTCCCACTGCCAGAGGGTAGGGTTAGATAGGATATTGGGAAGCAATTCCTCCCTGTGAGGAGGTTTGAGGTGAGGGCCTGGCACAGGTTGCCCAGAGAAGCTGTGGCTGCCCCTGGATCCCTGGCAGTGCCCAAGGCCAGGTTGGATGGGGCCTGGAGCAACCTGGGATAGTGGAAGGTGTCCCTGTCCAGGCTTTAAGGTCCCATCCAACCCAAACCATTCTCAAATTCTATGATTGCTATTAGGCTTGTGAGGGTTTTTTAGTTCTCCATCAATTCCATATGCTTCCCTTCTCTCCTTTCTCAAGGCCTAGGCAAAGCCAGCCAAGAATCCACATTTTGCAACTGCTGTAGCTTTTGTAACTGTTTTGGATGCTGGAAAAGCAATACCCCAGGAAAGAGGCCAAAGCTAGCAAAAATGTGTCAGGTTTCAGGGCTTCTGATAAGATGGGGAAAGGATCTATTTCCCCAGCAGCCAAATCATAAATGACAGTCGAAATCTAGCAGTGATTTCTACTTTTATTCACCTTTTCTCTTTACTTTACCTTGCTTTCACCAAATCTTTTTGTAGCAAGAAAGGAAGGGCCTATTGCAAGTACTGCCTGGGGAAAGGCAGGGATCTGGGCTTTTTTCCATGGATCCTCTATCAGTCACACAAAGAAACAGAGATACTGCAAACACATTATCCCTCCTCCTTTACTGGTCACTTCATGGCAAACACTGGTGCAAAAGGCTTTTGACAAGTAATTTTTCCTCATCTTCTTGGTCTGCTCAAGCTCATTTATTCCATCCAAATGAAACACTATGCTTAGGGAAAACATCCCTCTGCCTTGTGACTTTCTCCGAGGGCCGTACTACCTCCCTTTCCCTCACATCCACCTTTTTCTCTTTGTGTGGCCTGTGGATGCTTCAGCTCACGGATGTGCTGGGGAACAAACCCCATCTCTGTGTCTGTGCTTGGCATCAACAAAACGCTCCCCCCACAGCTCTGCTGCTCCTGCTTCTGGGGGTGGCCTCCTCCTCTGACAAGAAGCTCATCCCCTCTGGGCTCACTCCATCAGCTCAGTTTGAAAACATTTTGCTCACAGCAGACAGGAGAAGCTCCTTGTTACCACCTAGTGCCTGTTAGAAATCAGCTGATAGTGCTTGAGTGGAAAGATCCTTTGACTTGAGGTGAATCCATTAGTGAGCTTCTCTGAGGGTTTGGTTCAGTCAAGGAAGCAGCAGCCTCTCCAGGAGCTTCTATGTGCTCTTGCTTTATTTTATTTTTCTCAGCTGTTGGTACCTGAGGCACCTCTGGCACCCTGAAGAGAGAATCACAGAATCCTGGAAGTAAAGAATCATAGAACGACGGAACCACAGAATGGTGTGGGCTTGAAGGGCCCTTAAAAAACCATCTCATTCCAACCCCCTGCCATGGGCAGGGACACCTTTCACCATCCCAGGTTGCTCCAAGCCCCATCCATCCTGGCCTGGAACACTTCCAGGGATGGGAAGATGGCATGGGTTTTTTTCTCTCGCCTTCATCCAAGCTCGCCGTGGGTTTTCCTCCACCCACACTGCAAAAGTCAGAGCTGGCCCTTTGCAGCCATTCCCCATCCAGTGCCCTGGAGGCATGAAACTGGTGGAGGAAGGATTGCCCCATAAACACCCAGCCTTCTCCCCTGGTGGAGGAAGGATTGCCCCACAAGCACCCAGCCCTCTCCCCTCCTCTGCTCCTGGAGGAAGGAGGGCTCCCCTGGGAGCTGCCAGGCACCAAGCTGGTCCTTGGAGCCAGGGGAGCAGCAGGACAGGGAAATGCAAGGAGCAAACACAGCCACCATGGGAACAAACCCCTTGATGCTGCAGAGCAGCACGGATCACCCAAACCATCTCTGTACAGCCCCCTCCTCCTTAACCCCAGAGCAACCCACCACAACTACATGGGTGTCTCAAGGCAGTAAATTTTGGAAATTCCACTTCATTCTGGGTTGATTTCAGCCTGGAGTAACCATCCTTTAAGATCTGAAATGGCTTTTGTGTCAAATTTGATTTGTACAGATGATGTTTATTTATCTCAGATCATTCTTTCCCCCTTTTTTGGCAACAACGTAGCTGGTGATCCAGAAATACCTGCTCAAATTAAAACATACCTAGAATGTTCAGGAGGCTTTAATAGCTCTTAATAAATATGATTATGTATGATTTAAAGGCCTTCACCAAGACAGAGGATCACTGCCCTGGGCGTGGTGCCAAACAGAGAAGTGCAACCATGTTTGCTCCTCAAAATGTGCAAACCCCAAGGAGAAACTGAAAAATCAAGAAAAAGGAAATGTTTAAACATATTGGCAGAGAATAAAGTGAAATTCTGAATGATCAAATGGTCTGTGGGAGGGGACACGGGGCTCTGGCAGAGTCTGGATGTGAATCCAGATCAGAAGGTATCCCCAAGCCAAATAACAGCTGCTCCCTCTCTCACATCTGTCGTCAGGGTCCCTCTTTGAGAAGGATTAGGGAAAAATCACCGTGATGCAAACACCCCTCCAAGAAAGGGCTGAGGGAAAGGGCTCGTGTCTCCTGCAGCCCTGCTCCTGCCCTGTCCTCTCTCCCCTCTTGGCAGGAGGAGACCATTAATGCTGGGGAGAGAGGAGACTGATGCACAGACCTTCCAACCAGCTCAGGCTGGAAGTTTGGCTGGTTTTGGTTGGAACTGTGTCCGTGCTCCACAAAAAGCAAGCTCAGACATGTGTCAGTAGAGCTGAGCTGGCTGCACTTCCATGGTAGATAAATACTGATTGATAAAAAGCTGCCAACTGTTAAATAAGTGTCATAGGATTTTATTTTATTTTATTTTATTTTATTTTATTTTATTTTATTTTATTTTATTTTATTTTATTTTATTTTATATTTCATTTTGGAGTTTGCTAGTTTTTCTGTAGCAAGACCATCCCAAGCATTTGGAACCCATCTGCAGCAACTGCACACCCAACGTGGGCCAAAAGGATGTGATGGAGGGATCAGAGATTTAAACTTCCTGTCCCCTGTGGCTCCTTACACGAGTCATTAAAAGCAGCCTTTTCAAACTTATCCTGTGATGATGAGACACTGCTTTTTTTCCCATCCAATCTCCACATTTTCATTTCCAGGTCTGCCCTTTGGCAGAAAGAACTGCTTGTGGAAAGACAGTCCTGCATCACTGTGGGTAAAATGCTGATTTTTTCATTCCATGCCGCTTCTGTGAAACAGGAAGTATTACAGCCTTTAGAAATCCATATAGAAATTGTAGTAGCAGGGCTAATTATAAAAAATTGTCACTTATCTGGGCCTCACACACAAAATCTGTGCTTTTTAGATGTGCCTTTTGTCTCTGCAGGAGTCTGACTCTAAATGAAAGAGAAGAAATACACAAACAATTCGAACCCTTGTTTTGTGGAGTTTTTTTTCCTAAAATAATCCATCCTAAAGACTTCACGTACAGCATAAAATAATGAGAAATACATTATGGTCCTGAGGAATTGGAATTGCACCTGAATCCTTCCTCTGCAAAAGGCAGGTAGCTTAATTTCAGTGCAAAAATTGGAATTTCTTGAAGGTCAATGACCACGGATAGAAATTATTTTATTAGGCAACGTTAATCAGATTGAGGCTGGTCTAATCAAAGGTGTGAGGAGTTGGCTTTGGCTCTGCTTGGCAGCGTAGAGCCCGTTAATCCAAGTGTCACAGATGCTGAAACATTCCTTCATACGGCATGAGCCAAGCCCTGCAGGCTGCCAAGAGCTGCCTCTGAAATTCATGGGAACTGGGAGTGTGTGGCAAGACCCAGCTTGCTGGAAAAACCTCTCTGGAAAGGAAGGGAATTGCATACCAGGGCCTGGCGCAGTAAACCGGCTGTGGCCTCGGCCAGCACGAGCCGGCACCGGGATCACGGTGTGGGGAAGCTCATAAACCAGGGTGGGGAGGGTGCAACTTGAGCATTTGCAGGCTGGAATTTCATTCATACAGCCCCGATCACATGGCTCGCTCTTCCGTGGTTTTACAATAAAATCTTGGGTCACGTCTCGGTAAAGTCTGTTTTGCTCGGAGAAAGGAGGAGATTCCCCACCGCTGGTGCTGAAAAATATCAGCTCCGTTGCACAGCCCTGCTGGGAAACAGGCAGAGGTTCCAGGCAGCTACTGAGCCAGTGCCCTGACTTGGCATTTACTTGGAGAGCGCTGCAAGAGGGTTGAGCTTGGTTAAACCTTCACACCAAGTCCAGACAG
Source organism: Dryoscopus gambensis (assembly GCA_013389985.1). Classification (NCBI taxonomy): domain Eukaryota; kingdom Metazoa; phylum Chordata; class Aves; order Passeriformes; family Malaconotidae; genus Dryoscopus; species Dryoscopus gambensis. The sequence goes on along the minus strand of WEIT01012319.1, from coordinate 10,140 downwards.
AGAATGGAAAAAGGCAGATTTTCCCTCTGCCACCTGTTTAAGCTCCAAAGTCAAGATGCACAAAGCCAAGCATGCTGATGAGAGGTGCACCCACATATTCGCCCTGTGCTGGCACTGCTGAGGCACCTCCAGTCTTGGGGGCAGTTTTGGGTTCCTCAGAACGAGACACTGAGAAGCTGGAACGTGTCCGGAGAAGGGAACGGAGCTGGGGAAGGGGCTGGAACCCCAGGAGCGGCTGAGGGAGCTGGGGAAGGGGCTCAGCCTGGAGCAAAGGAGGCTCAGGGGGGCCCTTGTGGCTCTGCACAAGTCCCTGACAGGAGGGGGCAGCCGGGGGGGTCGGGCTCTGCTCGCAGGGAACAGGGACAGGACAAGGGGAAACAGCCTCGAGTAGTGCCAGGGGAGGTTTAGATTCGATATTAGGAAAAATTTCTTTGTGGAAGGGGTTGTTCAGCCCTGGCAGACGCTGCCCAGAGCAGTGGTGGAGTCCCCATCCCTGGAAGGATTTAAAAACCATGTGGATGTGGCACTTGGGGACATGGGTCAGTGGTGGCCTTGGCAGTGCTGGGGGAATGGGCGGACTAAATGATCATAGAGGGCTCTTCCAACCTTAATGATTCTGTGATTCCATCTTCCAAGAGGTTCCACACAGCTCTCCAGCCCCTCAGCTCTGCGGAAGGATAGCTCAGAAACTGCTGGAGCTGTTGTAGTGGCTGGAAGTCATCCAGGGAGGATGAGGTCTCATGGCCAAGACCAACGGCAGAACAAAAAAACCAAAGGGCAGAAATGCCCTGCAGAATCTTTTTGCTGGTATTTTGTGTTTCGAAGCTCATCCCTGCAGGTATTTTCCTGACGCCAAATTCACTGGTGTTTTCATGAGGGTTTTTTCAGCTATTCCTTGCTCACCTGGCAGCTGACCTCCTTTCTTACTGGTGATTCTTATCTCTGAGTTGAGCAAAGCACATGAAATATGCTTTCATCTGCTTGGGAAGCAGGTAAGAAGGATAAGAAGAGATAAGAAGGAATTGGTTGGCCAGTGTGAGATACAAAGGAGATTACAGGAACTTTGCATCAGTCCTGCACAAACAACGAGGTGGCTGATGGAGCTTTTGAGAAGCAATGATCAGGGCTCACCCCAGAGTATCTGGTGCACCTGATGTGCAGTTTGATGACACTAAGTCTCTGGCCTTTTTTTTTTTGGGGGGGGTGGGTATATGTTTTGATTATGCACAAAATACCAACCTAAAATCAACAAAAAATGTCCCATTATCTGCCATACTTCAGCCCCCATAAGCTGGACAATGAAATTTCCTAGAACCACAGAATGTCCTGACTTGGAAGGGACACACAAGGATCACTGAGTCCAACTCCTGGCCCAGCACAGGACACCCCAAGTGCCACACCATGTGCCTGAGAACATTGTCCAAATGCTCCTGGAGCTCTGGCAGCCTTGGGGCTGTGACCACTTCCCTGGCGAGCCTGTTCAGTGCCCAACCACCCTCTGAGTGAAGAAATTTGACCCAGTTCTGAAGACATGTAACCCAGTCCAGCTCTCCAGGGCATTAGAAGTCAGTTAAGTGCCCTCTTCTCCCCTTACACATTTACTGCCCTATTTCAGCCAGTAGGTCCCATTAATTTTATTGTTTTCCGATCCGAGTTTTACAGGGGAAAATGTTTGGATTTTATTGTTATCATATCCTGTGAAGGTTTGACCCAAAATCTACCCCATACAAGAACACTGTATAAAAAGAAAGTGGCCTTTTCTGATCCGAGGACCTTGCACAACAAGCCATGAACATTTTGTAACAACAGCTGGTCCAGGGGTCCTGCCAGGACATGATCCTGGCTTGGCTTTTGAGAAGGGATTCTTCTCCGATCCGGTGGGGAGGCCCTGGCACAGGGTGCCCAGAGAAGCTGTGGCTGCCCCTGGATCCCTGGAAGTGTTCCAGGCCAGGTTGGAGGGGGCTTGGAGCAGCCTGGGATAGTGGAAGGTGTCCCTGCCCATGGCAGGGGTGGAATGAGAAGGAATTTAAAGGTTCCTTCCAATCCGAGCCAGTCTGTGATTCCATGACAGGGAGCAGAGTACTGCGTGGTGTTTACTCACACTAGGTAATTTCTGGACCAGAGCAACTTTGGGAACGTGCCTTGCTTTATGCCCAGAGCAGCTGCAGGTCCTGCTGACACTCTGAGTCACACTGAACAAGGCTGGAAAAAAGATCTTGGTCCTGCTGCAAACCCAGCCAAACTCCCATCATCTTCCCCGGAGCCAGGATGTTACCCTGGGACTTTCCATACCGCAAGCTGTTCCATGCAGATGCACCTCTGATCTTCTTCAAAGCTCCCCTGGTTTTCCAGGGGCTGCAGACGGCTCTGGGATCTGCTGCTGGAGCAGTGCTGGAGCAAGTGCTCAGAGGAAGGAGCCAACAAACAGCAACTGCAGCTCGGAGGGGCTTCTGTGGCTGCCCACTGGCTTTGCAGATCCTACATTCCTCCAGAGCCTCCCTGCCTGGCGGTGGGCAAGAGGGGATCCCTCAGGAGGCAGGGGAAGACAGCAGCAAAGTGCAAACCTGAGCGTGTTGCTGAAAACTGCTTGAAATTCCCTGGAGATTTCAAGGATGACGAGGGATGTTAAACACCCACCCTCCCTGGAAGTCCACCTTTTCCAAACATTACTATTTTCCACACAATGGAAAATAAAGTATCCTCTCTAATGTGTGGTGAAAAGGTCAAACCCACTGCGATTTGGGAACATAATGCTTCCGACCAGGGCTTTCCTGGGGAAAACATTTCCCAGAAATTTTTGATGTTACCAATCTTGGAAAAGCGCTGCTTGAGCCATAAATGGTGGTATCAGAGGAAAAAAAAACATATGACGATGTCTTGTACGACCACGAGATGGCAGCTGGAGCCTGGGAAGTCCTTCGCAGACTTTTTTTTTTTTTTCCAGTAGCTCCTAAGGAAAACCGAGTCATTTGCCAACCCAGTCCACATTTGGGAATATGCACCTGTGCCGTGCTGGCTTTGAACATTTTGCGTGTGCACTCCGAGCTCCAGAATATCTGATTACCCCTTTCATTTCCCTGCTCCTCTGAGCCTTCCTCGATTAGTCAGTATCAAATAAATGGTTTTAAGCAATGTAATCCCTGTTGATATGAAAACAGCAGCGCATCTGGTCTAACACCACTGTTAGGATCCAGCCTGCTCCGACACCTAATTCAGCAGAGACCCGGAGCCAGATGTTCTGCCCGCCTCGTGCCACCACCACTCCTGCCTGCAATTTCTTCTGGAGCTGGGCTTTAAATGGCTGCTTGTGTGCGTTGTTCATCAGTGATTGTGCTTCATTCCACGGGAGAGCACATTTCAGCAGCAGTTTAAGCAGGCCCTTGGATGCCCTTCATCCCTGCAGTACAGTTTGCTTGTGCTCGGGCTCTGCAAAGCTCTGGTGAAGATGCCTCCACCAAGATTTGGGAGGGGATTCACAAGCAGTTGAACAACACCTTGATGAAGGCAGTGTGAGGCCTGAGGTTTCTCAGCCCTGTTGAGATCCTCAGAGGGACCAGAGAAATGTGAACTGGAAAGTGGAGCTTTAGGGCAGAAATTAATTATCCTGGAAGAAGGAAGGAATGATCACTTACATAGATGGATTTTAAGACCGTGGAAGAAGCACATGTGGTGGTCAAGGTAGTAGTTTGGAAATCCTGCTGTGAAGCCATTTGGTTTGGAGCCAGCCTACACAAGAAGTATCAATGCACTTGGCTGCTTTCCCCAGAAGTGACAGCTTGGTACACTCCATCCCCACCTTCCCCAGCTTTTCTGCATATGCCAGTGCTGCACGGGAATTCTGCCCTTTGCATAACGGACAACATGCTAAAATTTCTGTATTTCTGCCTGTGGGAGATCTTCACATGGTGTTCAGCCACCACTGCCCATCTTCACTCCCTTCCAGCTCTGTATTTCCCTGTTGAGCTGGTGTTCTCCCAGCTGGGGAGTTGACAATCACGAAAAAAGCTGAGAAATTTCTCAGCTGAGCCAGGTAACAGCACCTTCCACTTCAAAAACACCCTAAAGAACAAAGGAAAATGGTATTCAGTTTGTAATTCCTGTTATTGTGCTGGCTGACACAACTGGAGCTAGAGGAAGATGGAATGATTCACCCACCTCCCAAGCTAGGACAGACCCAACCCCTAAAGCCTGGTACTCCCCAAGATGACCACGTTGCCATGATATCTCCCGCTACAAGAAAACATCCCTGCTCCTCTCCCCCCTTGCTTTCACATGCCATGAGGAGATATTGCGTAGGAACTCTCATGTTTCTTGTAGCACAAGGAGGGATTTCTTGGCAACTGGGCGGGGGTAGGAAGGAGTTGCAATGGGAACACCAAGCAGAACAAGGAGGAAATTGTTATGGGCCCTGGAAAAAGGTGAAGAAACATTACAATGATTTCCGCACTTCTCGAACAGTTTGGTTTGTGGGATGGGAGCTGCCACTGCTCTGGGTGAATTTTAATGAGATTTCCTCTTTCCTAAGGGCATAAGCTGATTTTATAGGACAGGGGAACACAGCCAGATCAGAGCTGCTCACTTCTCTTTTCCCTGACCCATTGTGAGTTATTTACAAAGGTTTAGACCAAGTTAAAGCAAAGATGAATTTCAGAGCCTGCGGGTTAATATTTTGCAGCTGCTTTTCTGAGGCCTGATCCAAGGACCAACAACGTTACCAGGCACCTTCCCTCTGACATCAGGGGGCATTAGGATGGGGTTTATGCATTTGGGAGAGATTTTCTAATAACTTATTTAAACGCTGGAGAGAGCAGCAGTGATTCAAGTCAGGCTGAGGGTTCAAGATTAGAGATCAAGAAGAGTGTCAAGACCTGCGGGTTTGTGCGTAGTTTGGAAATGGGGCACTAACCTTGGGAATGGTACAGTCCTCATGAGGAAGGGACAATTCACGCCCCATTCTCCCCTCATCTTCTAGGCTTTTGTATCCCAGTGACATCCCCTTGTTGTCCCTGGCACTCTGTGGACTCTTGGTAGCCAGATCATAGAATCGTGGGATGGTTTGAGTTGGAAGGGACTTTAAAGACGATCTCATTCCAACCCTCTGCCATGGGCAGGGACACATTCCACTGTCCCAGGTTGCTCCAACCTGGCCTGGGACACTTCCAGGGATGGGGCAGCAACAGCTTCTCTGGGCAACCTGTGCCAGGACCTCACCACCACAGGGAAGAATTTCTTAGTCAGGACCTCACCACCACAGGGAAGAATTTCTTAGTCGGGTCTCATGCTGAGGGATTCACATTGTTCCTGTCCCATTGCTTTTGGAGCATTGTCCATAACCATCAAGTTAATTGCCCACGGATGCAAACAAACTTCAGCTTCTGGAGATGGTTCACCTGTGCAGTGGGATGCACTGAATCTGTGTGTCTTGATGTGAAACTGGTTCTGCAGGCAGGAGCTGGGATATCAGCTGATGTCCCATGCAGGAGAAAGAGAGAATTAGATATTGATCACATCAGAGATCATGAACTGTAGAGCTTGAAAACCAGGACATGGGTAAGGAATCATAGAATCATTTAGGTTGGAAAAGCCCTCTAAGATCATTGAGTCCCATGGTTCCCCCAGCACTGCCAAGGCCACCACTGGCCCATGTCCCCAAGTGCCACATCCACAAGAAATGGAAAGGGTGCACTGAGAAAAGGTAACCAGCGTCATCTCTTGGCCATTGCAGAGGACAGTGGCTCCCTGCAGCAGAGCTGTTTGCAGGCTCCAGAGATGTCACTGGGAATGCCCAGCTTGCTGTGGGACGGGATACTGGAAAGGGAATGGGCCTTTGCTCTGCTAAAACATACAGATCTTATGACTCTTTGGGGTCTCCTCAGCAGCTCCTAAGCCCCCCTCCCCTTCCCAGTATGAGGCAGACCTGTTCTACCACAGCAGTGCCTGTAGAGTTCACTGGTCCACAGGGAGCTCCCAGCACAGCAAAACTGCCCCAATTCTGCTCCTCCAGGGCAGATGCAGTGAGAGGATCAGTGGGAAGAGCTGTGGGCTGTAACATCCCAATTACACCCTCTACTAAGAGGAGATCCAGCGAGAGACTGACGGAGTGCTTCATGGAAGCGGGGTTGGAACTAGATGATCTTTAACATCTCTTCTGACCCAAACCATTCCATGATTCTTTTTGCTTTCCTGTCCTGGCAGCGTGGATTTGCCAGACCAAAGGACAAAAACTTGAAAGATGTCCTGGCTTAAGACCAGGCGCATGCGAAGAGCAGCTCCATCATGCAACCTGCTCTCTTGAAGCTGTTGAGGCAGCTGAGTTCTCTTCAGACACAAGCATCCGTCTCTTGCTGGGATGTTGCTTCTGCAGCCTGGCTCAGGGAAGCACTTGCACAACTTTCCAGCCCATCCCTTGGCCCAGCAAACAGAACTTGGGCTGCCATGGGTCCTGTCTGACCAGGGGCAGGCTCACAGCTGTGCCCCAGTTGTGTGGAGAACTCGGGATCATAAAAAGAGCTGAAAACTGGGACACCCCGGAGGGTTTGTTTCCATAGTCATCCCCAGCTGTAAATACGAGGGTTGTGATTTCTAAATCCCATCCTCCAGATTTCTTTCTGGCAGATGGCTGGGTCCTTTTCTCATTCCACTGTTTCAGTTTTGCGGTGCACAAATTCCTGTGCACGGCATGGGATGAGTTTGTAGATCCAGGGTCTGCAGTGAGCAGGGTTCTGTCAACCAAAGCAAGACGATGCTGAAAGCAAGAGGAGTAAAAGGCCAGGCTGGATGGGGCTTAGAGCAACCTGGGCTACTGGAAGTGTCCCTTCCACTTGGATCCAGATAAACTTCAAGATCTCTTCAAATATCCAAATCTTTCTGTGAAACAGAGTCATTCCCACCCTCGGGAAACTCGACCAGTGTATTTCTTCTTTGAAGATGTGCCCATTGATGCACATCCTTGTGTCTTTCCATCAGCAATGAATAGAAAGAGAAATCAGTGTTTTGTCTGCAGTGCCCACAGCCAGAGATTCTCGGTGTGGAAATGTCACCACTGTGATGGTCTTTCAACCTCTGGAGGACAGTGCACTCCTGCCATCTCATGGACATCTCATGAACACAGAGGAATTCCTCAAAAGGAAGACGGGATTATGATGAATTTTTCTTCAAATCTATTTCAACAGTTGAGAATTTAGCTAAGTATTAAATAGATTAATTTTTTTTTTGCCTTTTTCAGGCTTTTGATTATGCAATTTTCATAATGAACTCAGTGTGGTTGTTTCCGATTTGGCCCCGTAGCATCTGGCAGGGAGCCTCTGTCTGAATGCGAGACTTGCTGCATCCAGATTTGATTCCTTTTCCTTGGCACGGCTTTCCCTCCTGCTGATGGAAGCTTTAAAGAAAAAAAAAATACCATGACATCTGAAACACTGCCAAAAAACATCAACATGCTTTCCGGCTGCCATCTATTGTGCAATGCAAATCTCTTAAGATTTAATATTTCTAAAACTCGGTGCACCTGTTTGCAAGAAAAACTACCTTGTCACATGATGACATGTTTGGCCAAATCACTTTTAAAAAATTTTTTATCTATTAGCTTTAGAGTGTGAGCTCCCTCCCTTTCCTCCCTCTTTTTCCTTCTCCACCCCAAGATTTCTCCATGCAAAAATCCTTCTTCCAAGAATTGCTATCTGTAATTATATGATGCATTTCCCACCCTCTGGTTTTGACAGATCCGTGTCTTCTATCTACCATAAGAGCTGCAATGACTGGGTGCATTTGTCTGGAAGACACTGATGCCTGCTGTACCCAATTTATACCAGATAAACCCCAGTTTGGCCCAACTGGGAGCTTGCCAGTGCCTGCGAGGTCACGTTGGTTCAACCAGCTCTTCACTACCCATCAGTGGACTGAAGAGGGCTCTGCTGTCTGGCCAAACCTCTCTGTCTGCCACAAAAGACAGTTTCTTCTTCGACTTGAGTTTTTTTCAGTTGTTTTTTAAGGTAGATTTCAGCTCCACAGCTGCTTTGCTGGGATGGGAACCTGAGACAGAGCTGGATGTCACAGGTGGGCTCGGGTGGGCCAGGAGAGCTTGGAGTGAAGAAGTCTCCTGAGAAACAAGTGGCATCACTTCATTTTGCTCCCACCTGGTAGATCAAAGTATTGCTCAGTGATAACGTCTCGAAAGCCGCCTTCCAGGTGGCACAGAGATAACGTGCTCTGCTCAGGTTACACTTGCCTGTTGCTGGTCTTGCTGTCACTACAGCAAGCACAAACAGTGGGTGCTCACTTCAGGGGTTGTTCCTGCAAGCCCTTCTCCTAGTTTTCAGAAGGGTGGCAGCATGGTCTCACTTCCACCTCCCTTTGCCCAATTGTTTTTCCGCTCTTCAGGGAGCAGAAGGGCTGGATGCAAGTTGGCTTAATTTCGGATCAGACTCAATTCAGCACTGTAGGTCTGGTTGAGCTCAAGAAGAACTGGCACAATCTCGATTCTGGAAGAGCACATTTCATTGAAAGACCAGGAAAAATGGTTTTCTTCTTCTTTGGGGTCTTTTTCTTGATCATTTGCCTTAACGCTACTGCCTTCTGCTTAATTTCTCCACACTAAATTCCAATTAAATTCTCCACATTTACACCTGTCCTAGGTAGTTACTATTTAGCACTATCCCTCACACACCTCTTTCATACCTACTCCTGTAAGCCTTTGCTTGAGTTCTTGGGTCCTCTGCCTTAGGGCTCCTGGCCTCAGCTTGAGCTCTGCTGGCCTTTGCTCTCTGCCTCCTGGCTTCGGTTGTGTACATCCTCCACAACACTGAGAGCAGGGGCAGTACTTCAGTAGCAGTCTAGGAAGGACTCCCGTGTGCAAGAAGAAAGAACACCTTTCCCTCAGAAGGGATCTGCTGTGGCAAGGACCCCTCTGGTTTTCTCCTCCATGCAGCAGTTTGCATACAGAGTGTGAACTGACATAACCGCAGCGTTGTCCTCTTCAACGTCAGGTTCCCCTTGCAGAGCCTCAGCCCCTGACTTCTGTCAGGGCCCCAGGGAGGTGGGATGTTCCCAGAGGAGAGGTGCCTGCTCTGTCCCCATTCTCCCTGTGCCTCAAGTCCCTGTGTTGAGGTGGGCGCAGAGAGGATGGGGATTCTGCGGGGACTCCTGCCTGCCCCGCATCTTGTCTACCTGTTGGGCCTGTCCCAGGGCAGCCCGGCTGTGATTCCNGCTGTGCCTGGGCAGCGGCCTCAGCCGAGCGGGATGCAGAGCTGCGGGAGCCCACGGCTCTCTGCCGGCCGCACACCAGCGCTCCCTGCTCCAGCTGGCAGGCCCTCAGCACCCGCCCTGTGCCCTCACGCATTCACGGCTGCGCCAGGCCATGCTTGCTGCCTTCATGGAGGCACTCCTGGCCCCAGAGCTCTCCAAGGGCTTCTCCAGGGGCACCTTCCTGCGGCCTTTCAGTCCCTGCACGAGGCCCAGCAGAGACCTGCAGAGCGGCTGTTTACAAGGGCCTGCAGGGACAGCACCAGGGCCAGTGGCTTCCCCCTGCCACAGGGCAGGAGGAGATGGACCCTGGGGAGGGAAGTCTTGGCTGTGAGGGGCATGAGGCCCTGGCACAGGCTGCCCAGAGAAGCTGTGGCTGCCTCATCCCTGGAAACATTCCAGTCCAGGCTGGATGGGCCTTGGAGCACCCTGGCCTGGCCAAAGGTGTCCCAGCCCATGGCAGAGGGGTACAACTGGATGACCTTGGAGGTCAGAGTGGACACTCGCAGACACAGTGTTTTTTCAAGTTCCGCCTTTATTGGAACTTTGCACTGACTGCAGGTCCCAGAGGAAACAGACTCTTCCAAGAAGGGAGGGTAGTCAGTGTCATTTTGAGAAGACAATCACGTATTTTAAACATTTAAAATACCAAATTATTCCTGCAATTATTTGTATAGTAACAATTCTTTTATATCCTTTCATATATTATCTATTAATTATTCAGTGATGAAGTTTAGTTTAATACTGATGATTATATATAATTACCTGGTATGATAAAACTATAATACTTCAAATATGGTTCATTCATATAATTTGTAATAATTATTACTATGAATGATAATTATTACATAAATGGATAGGTAATAGTTGTAATTGAATTATTATTTGTTCTTATTGTAA
>WEIT01012313.1:0-85451 GCA_013389985.1 Dryoscopus gambensis | reverse complement strand
CTGGACGGTGCCCGTCCGTAGGAGGACGATGGAAGAGAGCCTACCAGCTTTCCCTCACCCCACAGAAGGAAGTTGAAACGCCCTAATAAGGGGCGATTTCCAGCTCATTAGCGGACTCGAGTTATCTCCGTGTGAAGTTCAAATACTAATGAATAATCTCTCCGTAATTAGCACATCCCCCAATTAACCCTCCGTTGGGGAGAATAATAAACGGTGGCAAAACAGTGAAAAACAGCCGAGCGGGTGGGGAGGGTGCCTGGTGGTCATTCCCGGGCCCCTTTCCTCCTCCCATCTCCCCCTGGATTCTCCTGTTCGGGACTCCTAATTGTCGGGCGCTCATCCCCGGGGCACAGGCCGGCCACCGGGCCTGCCGAGCTAGCCAGGATGCACTAACCTGCATTGCATCCCGGGATTTCCCGCACACGCGGCAGGGACGGCAGCAAACCCCGGCCCTGCCGGCTCAGCACCCCCTGCACAAACTGGCAAGCAAGGCTCTCCCCGCCGGTAGCTCCGCGTTTTTTTCGGGGGACACGAGCAATCAACAAACTCTCCCTTCCCTTCCACCGGTTCAGTTTATAAGAGCCCCTCAATGCGTAGGGCATTGATTGTTCCCTTTTCTGCCCCTTTCAGGGGTCGTTTCTGAAGCCTGAGTGCAATGGTCGATTTTATGTATTTATTTTTTTTCGACCACAGGGATGGAGGGTTGCTCTGCCTTGTCATGTTGTGTGGCCAAGGAAACATGAGCCATACGCCAAGTTCCAGAAAGGCACTGAGTGTACTGGGCTTGCCTCCTGCCGCCTTGCACCTGTAGGGTTTGTAAAGGCTGCGGGAAAGGCTGGAGTGTCATTTGCCAGGCTGGTCCCACTGCCCCAGGCAGCGGCTGCTGTAGCAAGAGCTGGAAGAGGTTCAAGCCTCTAATATCACTTCTAGCTCCTGGGCAAACGTGAGCTGGTGAACTGGGGAGGGGAAAACGCAACACAAAAGCGTCTAAACCTTGACAGTGACCACAGTAAAATTATCCCCTGCTTAAAAGAAAATGCACACACATGCACACATAATGGGGTGGGGGGGGAAAGGCATAAATGCAGATCGACTGGGAAAAACCCCAGAGCTGAAACAAAAGACACGCCAGTGCATTTCTAGCTGGCTGGATGATCAGGAAGGGTTGCAGCCATTGCGGCTCTGCCTGCCCTAATTCCTATCCCCAGCTCCGACTGAGCAACCGCAGCCCCGCAGTCCCCGGAGGGCCGCAGAGCGCTGGCTCCTTCTTCCCCGGCAGCGCTGGATGCACCCGTGCTTGGCAGGCGGCTGCTCTCCTGCTGCCTCGCTCCCCCTTTTAGCAGCCTGGCTGAGCCCCGCAGGGAGGGTGTGCCTTGCCCCTGCTCGGGCTGCCCTCCGACACGGCAGACCCTGCCAGCCCTGGGCTGAGGTGGTGGCGGTCGATTATTTTTGCTTTAAGGGGAAAAAAAAAAAGGCCTTTTCCCATCTGTTCAAAGGCTGTAACAGGGAGATGGAGTGGGCCTGCGCTAGGAGCAAAAGCTTGAGCCAGGAGACACAAAACTGAGGAAAAAACTATCTGAGCGGTAGTGAGGGCAAACTGGTTGGTGCTTATGCAGGGAGCAGGGAGGCACGGTATGAAAGTAAGGTCCAGTATCCATTTCTCACAGGACTTTCTGGTGGCTATGTCCACATCTCAGAGGAAGCAGCCAGATACTGTTGGTCCTTGGCTCATTTGCACAGTCTAGGGATGAATGGATCAGTGGCTCTTCCAGACCTCTTCCTCTCCAGGGTCCTTTTAAAATCTATGCTGTTGCTGTCCTGCCCAGNTGCACCTGTAGGGTTTGTAAAGGCTGCGGGAAAGGCTGGAGTGTCATTTGCCAGGCTGGTCCCACTGCCCCAGGCAGCGGCTGCTGTAGCAAGAGCTGGAAGAGGTTCAAGCCTCTAATATCACTTCTAGCTCCTGGGCAAACGTGAGCTGGTGAACTGGGGAGGGGAAAACGCAACACAAAAGCGTCTAAACCTTGACAGTGACCACAGTAAAATTATCCCCTGCTTAAAAGAAAATGCACACACATGCACACATAATGGGGGGGGAAAAAAAGGCATAAATGCAGATCGACTGGGAAAAACCCCAGAGCTGAAACAAAAGACACGCCAGTGCATTTCTAGCTGGCTGGATAATCAGGAAGGGTTGCAGCCATTGCGGCTCTGCCTGCCCTAATTCCTATCCCCAGCTCCGACTGAGCAACCGCAGCCCCGCAGTCCCCGGAGGGCCGCAGAGCGCTGGCTCCTTCTTCCCCGGCAGCGCTGGATGCACCCGTGCTTGGCAGGCGGCTGCTCTCCTGCTGCCTCGCTCCCCCTTTTAGCAGCCTGGCTGAGCCCCGCAGGGAGGGTGTGCCTTGCCCCTGCTCGGGCTGCCCTCCGACACGGCAGACCCTGCCAGCCCTGGGCTGAGGTGGTGGCGGTCGATTATTTTTGCTTTAAGGGGGTGAAAAAAAAGGCCTTTTCCCATCTGTTCAAAGGCTGTAACAGGGAGATGGAGTGGGCCTGCGCTAGGAGCAAAAGCTTGAGCCAGGAGACACAAAACTGAGGAAAAAACTATCTGAGCGGTAGTGAGGGCAAACTGGTTGGTGCTTATGCAGGGAGCAGGGAGGCACGGTATGAAAGTAAGGTCCAGTATCCATTTCTCACAGGACTTTCTGGTGGCTATGTCCACATCTCAGAGGAAGCAGCCAGATACTGTTGGTCCTTGGCTCATTTGCACAGTCTAGGGATGAATGGATCAGTGGCTCTTCCAGACCTCTTCCTCTCCAGGGTCCTTTTAAAATCTATGCTGTTGCTGTCCTGCCCAGTGAAACCCAGTAAGTTCTGTGAAGGGCTGACAACCTAAGGAGAGAGAGAACAGTTCAGCCTTTCTATTCATCGGGGCTGATTCATTAATGATTAGCGCCATTAGGTGCACTACAGTAGTGCCTGAGGGCCCCAATTAAAGGAAAAGTGAGCTTGTTAAATCCAGAAAGCCAGAGTCTCCCTCTGATACTCCTGCCTGATGCAGAGGTGGTGCCTCCAGGGTGGGCAGCAGGAACAGCCGTGGCTCTCTATGTGAGCAGCCTCTGTGCCTTCCCCCCTCCCTCCTCCAGCTTTTCCCTCTCCCTTGCCTTAGTTGCAGATCCTGCTTACAGGGTGCTGCAGAGCAAGGCTGCTGCAGGAGTTGGCTGGCAGGACTCGCAGGAGGAGGTGGCAAATCAGCTTATTTTTCTGAGCCACTTCACTCTTCATCATGAGTGGGTTTGGGTGGACTTTTTTTTGGTTTAGGTTTTGGGTTTTTTTGGGCAGGGTTGAGAGCAGGCAAAGGGGTGGGGATTGCAGGGGAGTCTGTTATGAAATCAGATGCGATTTTATATGTCTGAAAGAGTTTCTTTAGGCCAAAGGCAGCTGAAGATCAATTGCAGTGTAGGCAAATGTGCTTCCAGCTGGCTGGTGCCTCTCTTGAGGGACAGTTTCAACCTGGGGCCCATTGCAATGGTAGTAGGAAGGGGCTTTCATTTGCTTTGGGCTAAGGATCTTCTGCTGCCCAGTTCCACCAGTGAGAAGAGAAGCTGGAGATGATGTGGGAGAGTGACAACAGCATTGTTATTGGTGAGTTATTGGCTGTTCCTTTCCCCTCAAATCCCCATGGTGGGTCTGTGTTAGAAGATTTTGCTCAAAGCCCCATACTCCTGAACTATGGGTTTGCTAACAAATGGGCAGACTGCACTGGCACAGGCTTTGCCTTTCAGGAGGTACTGAAGAAATAGGTTTAAATGGATCAAATTCTCAGAAACCCAACCTGTGGCTTGTGCCCTAGCTTTTTAGGCTTTATTGTTTGTTTTACTGTGTTTCTTTGTTTGCTTATCTCCAAAGCTGATATGAAGAAAAGATGGAAACAGCCTCCTGAAGGTCAAGGTGAGACTGACCAACACCTGAGTGCTGGCATTCACCAGCAGTAATAAATCCCTGCTCACAGGTGCTGGAAATCTCTTCAGCCAGAGAAACAACATTGCTGCAGGGGCCAAACAACTAGTCCTGACCTTCTTTACACAGCCATTCTCTGGGAAAAAGTATCCCCTGAAGTCAATGTGCTTTCTGCCTAGGTAAGGATTTTGAATGCTCGGTTTTACCTCAGACAGGAATTTAATCCCAATATGAACTCTAGGTTCATGCCACTGAAATACAAAGAGCTTTGTGTGTGCATCGTGCTTTGCACCTCCAGACTTCTTGCCTATGATATTAATTTATTAAGGACTGTGAAAAAGTTACTAAATCTCTCAAGCATCAAAGATCAAATCTGCAGGGCACCCTTTTTTTTTTTTTTTTTTTGCCAGGAAGCAGCCTCAAGAGTGGATGGCCAGTGCATCCTTTAATACCATAAATTTCTTTAACACTTTGGAAACTACTGGATATTCGAACTGTTGCTCCCCAAGGCAGTGAAAGAAAACCCCTCAAAACCTCAGTGAACCAAATTAAAAAACCAAGTGACCAACCAAAAAACCATTAGTAACCATAAGAAAGAAACAATCACTGATACCGATAGGAGTTGTTTTAATCAGATTTATCCCACCTTAAACCTATTTAGCTGCAGACACTGACAGTAAGTTTCTTTCAGATACAGCTATGTACATGGTCTAATTCTGCCAAATGCACCTCTTCAAGAGTCAAACCATGTGTCTAGTATACTCTCTCTTTGTCAGAACTGCTAATAGTAGTACTTCTGACAATAGTAGTACCTAAAGTAGAAGAATTTTTGCAGTAAATTGTCAGTTTGGTATTTATGCTTCTTTTAATGCATTTTATTTTGACTGCGTAGCGTAGGAGGTCTTATCCATTCCTGTGCTCCCCTGGGGCACTTTCAATTTTCCAGTCCTCTGGCACAAGCTGCCTTTTGCAAAGGAATGATTCCTGTAAAGCCACTGCCTCATTTCGTTTCCCATATTCTAAGAAATCCTTAAATTATGTTGTCAGATGAAAAATCCAGAACATATTTTGTTAGCATGGAACATTGGTCACATTAGTTTTGCAACGCCTCGTTGAAGGATCCAATATGTCAGAAAATTGTCCTAAGCTTTACTTTTTATTGAGGCTTAATAGGTGCCCTTGTTCCTTTTACTAGACCCATGGTGCAAGACTTGGTTTTGTTCTGTTGCCAAGACATTTCACTCAATCTCCTTCAGCCTTACTCCTAGTGTCCATTAAATGGGAGTAGCACTTTGGGACCTTTGAGATTTGTGAAAAATGATACATGAAGGGATAGGCTTTATTAATTAGAAAAATCTTATTTTATCTTTTAGCTTTCATCAGAAGAAAAACGCCCGGACTGAAATGACAACGACAAATAATAGGTAAAGGATGCTCCCCTGTTGCTTCACAGATCTGTTACATAACAGAAAACATTCAGCCCTGGGCGCAAGAGAGTTGTGTTTCACCTCTCTCTCCGAAGAAGCCTCATCTTAAAGAAGGTTGTAGCAGCCCAGCCTCATGCACATGCTGCGCTGCAGGCATTTCAGGCTGTGAATTTCAGCCCACGCCCTTGGCTAGACTGTCGAGGGCAGGTTGCAATACCTTCTTGCAGAGATCCCAGGTCGTTTTCAGCCATGTCACTCATTGCTCACAAGCCCTGTTTTGCTGTGCATCAAAAGTTCATTTAATTACTTTCCCTCCATTTTCTTTAGGGGTTGGTGATTTGCACTCTCTCCACCTACATCAGATATCTGGCACATCACTACTTAGAAGGCTTAGGAGAAGAAGAATACATCAGTATTTCACTGAACACAAAAAGTTGCACAACTTCCCAGTCTTCATTTTAATGTCAGCTGTTGTTAGTTTGTTGTTTTTCTTTTTTTCTGTAAGATGAGTGATTTCCACTTCTTTTTGAATCCCACCTGTTCAAAAACCTTGTTTTTCTCCCCAGCAAGTGTTAACAAGGAACTGCGAGGGTTTTGCTCAGGCTCAGTAGTCAGGCAGTCCTGGGGTGGCTGACTTCTAGGAAAACCCCACAGCAGGAGCAAACAAGAGCCAGCCTACGCACCAGGCACAGCTTTTGCTGGTCTTCAGCTTATGTTCCAGTTCACACTTGTGGTAAATGAATCGCCGTTGGCAACTGCAACACAGACAAATGCAAGGAGCACAGATCCAGACGAGCTGGACGCTTCATCATGGAGCTGCCCTTAGAAATGATGGCCCATTATGAGGCAGCTTCACCCTCCTCAGCAGAGCTGTGACAATTCACGGCAGTTCAGGACTAGCTCTGCTCACTTAAGTCCGTGCTCTGAAGTTTCCTATCTCATCCTTTTTGTGAACCAGATCATGCAAATGGGGGCACCGGAGTCACAGGCAAGTCGAGTTCCACACGAGTACTGGCATGAGAAGGAGCAGCAATTAGCTCTAAATTCATTCTACCAGCCTGTCATTTCTGAGCTCTCCCCTGCTGCTCTGCAACTGGAAGCCTTGCACTCTAGAAGAAGGGGAGAAGAACATTTTGCTCATGCTCATATTAATCAAGTCATCTTGTGAGCTGCTGAATCTGTGAAATTGTATCTCCCATGGAGTTCAGTGGTAATGACTGTCTTCGGTGTGGACTCTCTGGTGTCTAATAATACAGTTATATTTCTGCAGTGGATGCACTCCTGGCATTTTTTCCCCTCTGCCTGCCTATTTCCACAGCACTTGTAGGCAGCTGAAACCTTTGAGACTTCTATCCCCTGTCAAGTTTGATCAAACTCAGTTCACAGGCTCAAAAAATTATTTAGGAGGGACCGACTCGGCACTTGCACGAGACAGTGTGATCTCATAAGCTTCCTTTCCTTGGGAAACTAGGCTACCAACCTAGCAACAGGGCAGGAAAAAAGCCATCCTGCTAGCAAAGAGGACCCAAACACCAGGAGGAAAGAGGAGAGGTGGGAGAGGAAAGTGAAGCTGTTTTGAAGGGAAAAAAATTGCTGCCTTGTGGCTGCAGAGCTCTCACACTCTTAAAGGGTCAGCCTTGGAGAGATATGCCAGAGAAAATATTCTCCAGGAGATGGAAAGTTCTCTCATGAAAACTGGTAAGGGAGAGAAATGACCTGGATTCATCTCACCAGTTGGCATGCTAAATGGATATCTATATGGTAAGGATCGTCTCCAGTGACACCCATTTTTCTCTGTGGCCTAGAGGAAGACAGACACAATTAGCATGCAACCTGTATGCCTGCAGTATCTAAAGCGAGGTGTGTCCTGTCCCAGAGGGAATGATCTTCTTCCCGCTCTCTCCTTCAGACCAAAGTTTTCCATGGTGCTGCTGCAGGGTTTGTTACTTCATGTACTACATTTGTATTTTAGAAAAGCTGCTGTGTGTCTTAATAGCTGCAGATGTATGCATGGTTTTACTGGGCATTTATTATCACTTATCCTCTTTGCACTGAAACCTTTCCTGTCCTTGTATCTTATGGAATAAAATTCTTTAAGTGAGCTTTAATGATTCTATGATTCTACTTCTTTACAAATTAGGGAGCTGTCATCCCACTTTTATTTGCTGTCACACAATGTTTGAAGCTGTCAAAAGTATTATAGTGCATACTCATATAAAATGATATTTAATTTCAGTAATTATAATGTCACTAATTGTGTTTTTGCACCTAATGCAATTACTAGCATTCATCTATTGAGCTCTGCTTTGTTCTTCCTAGATTTAGGCGTTCCCTTACTCTTTAATCTTCCCTGCCTATGGTAGATCATACACACAATGAAACTCGGAAATAAAAGCTCAGAGCTTCCCATCAATTTCTGTGTGCCAAATGAATGGGATAGTTTGGAACTCTATGTGTAGCTGGAGTGCAGGATATGCTCAAAATCCCACTGACTGTTTTAATGTAATGTTTATGAGGCTTACAGGGGGTCATGTTATCCAAATATTACACAGTGCAACTGTTTGTACCGGTCTACTCCTAAAGATTTTCTAAGTTTTAGGGGGCTTCTTTGGTTTGTAGCCTTTCACTTAAAATTATTCCAGGGCTGCTGTGGCAGCCTTTCTCACCTGGCTTCACAGCGCTCTTTTCCTCACAGCCTTGCGGGGGTGGATTTTTTATGCCATATTCCCTGAGAAAAAGCTTCCTATACCTCAGCCATCCTCCTGTACTCTTCTCTACCTTCTCCTCACATTGCTGTCGAGTTATAATTCATAGAATTCAGCATTGAAGTTCCCACACTCTCTCCACTTGGTGCCTTCTAGACTGATGAGTACATTTTAGAACAAACATTACATATAAAGAGTATATAGTAGTAATTTTAATATAGGATAAGTAATACCTGATTACAAATGCATACAAGGCATATCAGCCAATGAGCATGCAATATTCATACTTAATCAAGCATAATCCAGCCAGTGCCAGTGTTGCCATCAAAGATCACTGGAAGGCAACTAGAGCAGGCTTTAATGAAGGGTATAATTTTACTAGGGGCCGGTTGTTGATATGACAGTGATCTCCTGCCGCACTGGAGCAGACACCAGGAGAGGACGGCCACCTGAAGACTCCCAACTGCATCCCGTCTGGCTACAATTTCCCTTTTAACCTTGAACTTGGTGTACCCCATCAGCTGCAAAATCAGTGAATACAGCATGTGCTTCATGTCTGTCAACCTGCCTCAACTTTCTCTGTGTTTAAGTGCAAATTATAAAAATAATCTGATCTTCAGAATTCCCGCTCTGCCCTAGCAGAGTTTGAGGATAGTGCTCCCTCTTCTCAAAAATGCCTAAGACTCATTGGCCTCTGGGTTATAGTCCACACAGAAACTTCTTTTGGTTCTATTTCTTGAAAAGAAACCTTTAGTGGGCAGTACACCTTTATTATTATTGCCATATGTCAATATTATTGCCATCCATTATTTCACTTTAGGAGTGGATTTTATTATTCGAGCTTGAAAACTGTTCCCAATTGTCTTAAATTAAACCGACATAAATTTAATTTAACCTAAAGGGAATGGTTACCTCCCAGGCAGCTGCTATGCTTCTCTCTGCTGCTAGCAGTGTGTGGTGCTCCAAGATTTCATGTCCTATGACACAAAGTTGCATCCAGGCTTGAGTGTCCATGTGGTAATGAGCACTGACTTCACTCATTTTTTCTAGTTTAGCTCATCTGCAAAACAAGCCCTTCGAGTGAGTGACCAAATTCACTTGGTACAAATGTTTGTACTCTAGAGACCCTGTCAGAAGAGTGGGGCGTGAGCTGGGCACCCGGAAGACAATGAGGTTCCATAACAGCAGACATGTGTTATGCAAACTGCTGCTTGCACAGGTTTTTGAATAAACTTTTATGTTTTAGCTTCTTTGGAGCAAAGACCAAGAGCTCTGTAGAGAGGCTTTTTAGGAAAAAAATGCCTAGCACAACATTAAAAGGTAATTTGTACTGAAGTGTCTGGAGAACTCAACCTTAACAACAAGGTGAGTCACCTAAAAAAGAACCGACAGACCTTAAACAAATATATCTGAACAAAACCTTGTCGGTAACAAGTATTTCCTGATGATGTTCATCATCAGAAATTACATGGATCACACATGGACATCAAGATCTCTTGTGGGTCTCTCCAAACCTTTTTCACAGCTTTCTAGAATTCCAATGTGATAACTGAACGTCATCAGGAAATACTTGTTCTTTTAAAATATTTGTTCTTTGCAGAATGTGTTCTTTTGGTTAAATAAACAATATTATTTGGTCACCAGTCACTACTGCTACTGAATTAATGAAAATGTTTGCTGACCAGCTTTTCTGAAGACTTACTGGGGCAAAGACTAGCTAACAAACCCATGATGTTTCTCTGGCACTGGAAAGTCAGTTTATGTTACTTTGGGATTAGAGTGAGAGAAGAAGTTTCAGGACAAGAAGCTGTGTTGGACATCTACACACAGCCCACTAAGTCACTCCTCTCAGTCGGATCCACCATGTCCTCAACTGGCTACCCTTCTCTTCCAGGGCTTTTTTGCAGCACACTTTTCCTCAGCAGCTTTATGAACTATATTCCCCTCACCAAGCATAAATGAGGCCCCCACATGTCAAACCCTGTAACAGGGATAGTGTCTCTTGGCACCACGTCCTGAAGAGCCGATGGACTCCCTGCAAAAGGAGCAGATTATAAGGCAGTGGAGCTTTACTATTTTTACACCATGACAAGGAAACTCGGGTTACTTACAGAAGCTGGCTCAGAGAATAAAGGTGTAGGAGGAAACACAGTCAAGAGGAAAAGGTTTACCCTGGATATTTACATTCAGTGTACAGGAAAGGTGCTTGGTAACATGCAGATGTTTGCCCCAGTTTTCTGTGTAAACAGCAACTGGCTTTAGCATGTGAACTTAGCACCTTGTTTGGAGGAGCTGGGGCTGCAGGAACTCTGCATTTGGCACCGAAGAAAGAAACTCCTTGGGGGCTGTGGAGCCCTGAGACAGAGCTTTAAATATGTATTTAAAGGTCAGACAGCAGCTTTGGCAACTCATTTTAGCATTTTTTTTCTCTGACATATTCCTAAAATGGGCTTAGACTCTGGATGCACCTGTTAAAGAGGATAGCATGAACAAAATCAATTATGATCACAAAAGTGGAGTTTCAGGTCTCATATTTTTTTAGAAATATAGCTCTGGAAGACAAATCTAGAGCAAAAGAATACACTGACTGCAGCTGGGAGTATTGCACTCGGTAATATGGAACCTGCCTGAGGAATAGACAGAATATAGTTCATGTATTATTTTCTAGGTCAGTGAAACTCCAAACACAAATGAAACCATCAGAAAGTTTCCTTGGTTTTGTTGCACTGGTGGAAATCCTGAGTGCCTCTGAACTTGATTTTCAGAAGTTCCAGATCCTCTCCATTCCCAGGGTTACTACAACTGGAACTGTGGCCGCTTCAAGTTTAAGCCCAGCTTCAATTAGAGATTTCAGGATGATAATGAAATATTTTGTTCTTAGCTGGTGTGCAGATATGGGTTAGCTGCAGCTTTGAATTCTGTGTGTTAACTCCCTCAGGGTTGGATTGATAGGAAAGTTATTTCTGAAAGAAAACAAAAACTAATGGTTGTGTAGAAAAGTGTGAATATAGGCCATTTTTAGTGTGTTTTGTGCTGTATCCCATCACCTTTACCTGTCCTCCCTGAAAGGCAGGCTTGGTTGTATGCACTGGTATTGTCTGAAGCTAGTTCTTGCTCACAGGCTTAGCCAGACTCCCTTAGGTAATGTTTATGCACTTGTGTCTCCAGGCAGTTCTGACACAGCTCCTCAGCAGGGGGAGAGGGCTGTCCTGAATATCCCCTGAGATCAGCTGATGGAGCAATGTTAGATAATCCAAGTCCCCAAGTAACTTCCACATGTAGAGTTGCAAATTATTCCTCAAGAAGTTTATATTCTGCATTTCCTGCACTTGTCACTCCACATGCCAAAACTGTTCTGCCAACCTGCCTCTGAAGCCACATTTCTGTGTCCTCTTTTGCATGTTCAGATCCCCAGGACAAGCTGAGCCCAGGTGACAGATGCAGTGGGGCATCATGTGAGCTGCAGGATGGGAATGACCCTCACACACTTACCTTTGGCCAGCTGCCCCCTGGTAGCAGCTCTTGTGCTGGATCCCACCCCACAGCATGTGGGAACAGGGTCACCGGTGCTGTGGGGTAGGAGCCGGCACGGGAGAAATCCCATGTCCAGCTGGCACAGGTCTGGGTGGGACCAGCCTTCATGTTCCTGGAACCCAGCCTGGCATTGCCTTCTGGAAGCACCCGCTTTCCTCTGAGCATCATCCAGGAATTCTCTATAATCATCTCTGTAGATACCTGCAGTGGCCTAAAAGGAACAAAGTGGCTGGATATGACCTGAAAGCATGAATAGTACCCACAGGTGCTTTAATCCTGTCAAGGGTAGGGTGTTTTTCCACTTCTGCATATAAATTAGAGACCAGAGACCTAATCACCTCACAGCTTTCCTTAAGATGATAGCAATTATTTATTTTAAAGTGCTTTGGGTTAGGCTGAGAGAATAAAAAAATATAGAGGAAAGCCAAAATTTGAGCTTTGTGGCTTTTTATTTCTGCAGAAGTACATTGCTGAAGGATGCCTGAGAAATGCCTGGAGTCCTTGGCTGCATGAAGGGGGGAAAAAAAGGTGAACTGCTTTGTCTGTCAAGTATGAGGTTATGCAATAATAGATCTTCCCAGATGACTTGTCAAGTACCTCTACTGAGAAGGGACAAATACAGAATTAGGGCAGCATCACTCAATAAAATTTGCAAAACTGAAAGATGAGAAGAGAGCATTTGCAACCCATTAAATGTTCCTTCATAGCTTTGTTGCCTGACAGCTTGGCTGAGCAGCAATACCATGACCTCTCACAGACTCCTGTGGAAAAGTCTCATCTAGCTCTGGGCTTTCATTTGCAGCTGGAACATTTTGTCAAATGCATTTTCATTTGCTTGGCTGCTCAACAGGTGAACACACCAGCCAGTATTCTTATCCATAAGCAGAAAACCCAACTAGTATTAATGGTCTAATGTTGCTTCCCTGTTGCAAACCTTGGTACAGACTTTAACGTGCACAGCATTAATTGAAATGATCCATAGGATCTTCAGCAGCACTTCCTGAAACACTCTCCTACTGTTGGCAAGGGCAGCCAGAGCCCTCTGGGAGAGGTTTGAGCAAGTGTGGCTGATTCACCTACGTCATATCTCTTGGCTGAGTTGTTTCAGTCATCTATTTCTGATTAACACCCTGTGAGGAAGCTGTTATTGAGAAATCAGTGCATTGTTCCTGCTTAACTCAACCTTTCAGCTGCTCTTAAGAAACAGCAATGGCACTTTATATTTGCACCTTACCTTAATGAGTGATTACTTGCGAGTGTGGACAAGTCCTGGGATACATGATTCATTACCTTAGAGGAGTGAGAGCAATGTAATGAATGTGCTGAGCCACCCAAGGGAGAATCTTCTATCCAGTTTTTTCAGGAAGGGGATCCGAAATGAATTTTACCTTGGAGATTTTGGGAAAGAGAAATGGGGTTCTTTTTTTCACTTTATCAGTAAAAACAATGGAAAGAAACCAAAGGAAACCAAACCAGCATTTTGATGGGATACCCATCCCACTTGCATTGTTCTTGCAGAATAAATTGGGGAAAATACCATTTCATTCTCACATAGATTGTCTCCTACAGATGTTTCTCACTGCAGAGGGCTATCCGTTTTAGTGGCATCCACATCTGTGGCAGGAGCACTCATGGAGAGCAGCCATCCTTCAGATGTAGAAGGAGGAAGATTGCCAAGTTACCCGGGCTCTCATCAGTCAGACTGAAGACGGGCAGTTAGATATTCACTCATGTATGACAAGTAAATTGTCTTGGGTCAAATCTTTCCTATGTCCAGTAACTGACAAGCACCCAGAGGAAAACGGCATTTCTGGGAAGAGAAAAGAAGCTGCTCTTTATCAAGTGTGTATGCATGTGACTTGGCTCCCTGAGAAGATCTACAAGAGCCAGGCTTCCATGGCTCTTTACCCGTAAGTAAGCCACACTGTTTATCCTTGTACTTTTATAGCCATCGGGCAGCATTGCCTGGTGTTTGTTTCTCATTTTTTCCCCATGGAGATAGGCCAGAGAAACCTGTGGCATTCCTGCGAGGGCTGCAGTGTTGCAGAGGTGAGATCCTTTGTGCAGATGGACAAAACCCATGGGCTGTGTGGGCTGGGGAAGGTCTCCTGCCTTTCAGTGCACCAGAGCTGGGTGAAGAGTACAAAATCACCAGCATTTTGCAGTGGGAATTCCCTTTGTGCTTTGTTTTGTTTGCAAAAGGAGACAGGGAACCTCATGGTAGTTAAGATGAATCATTTGTCTCTCTTGCTCTTTTTGAGCCATGAGTTTCCCTTTTTATGGCTAGACTGGTTTCTGAGAGCTGATTTACATCTGGACTATTTTCTGACCCATGTAGGGACCCTCCATGGCAAAATCCATGCTCCTATACAGTTAATGTCCACATGTCCTGCTGTTGTGGCTGGGGGCTTCTCCCCACTACCGCAAAAAGACCTCGTGCTGCAGCAGATTTCTCTTCTGGATATCTCTGTACTGCTGATGTAGCCTGAAAACTTGAATGGAGAGTTCTACTCCTTGTGCTCAGAGTGAGACTCAGTGTCCTAACTCATTCATTGATCCACTGAAAATCAGCCTGCCAGTCTGCAAGGTGAGTCTGGAAGGTCCTGTAAGGAAAGGACCTTGATGTGTGCTCAGTCTGCAAATCCCAAACACTGGTATACAAAAGGACTGTGGCCCTGAGACCTCAGGAGCAAACTATGGGCTCAGTGAGAAGGGTCAAGCCACAATAAATGAGTTGATCATTGACCTTGTCTCATTTTCCTATTTGTAAATTACCTAAGAATGCACTTGCTGTTTTCAAAGGGTAGGTCAACCCGTTTTAACTAAAATTTGTGGTTCTTAGCTTTGCTTTTTTTAATGCTTAGAAGGAAGAAACAGAGCTGTGGGAATAATAAAGCAGCATGACCGTGAAAACCGTATAAAGCTCTAGAGAGGAGGCATGGCAGAAGACACAGTAAAGGTCAAACTCCACTGCACTTTTTAAATTTAAAATGGAATTTTCTGTGTATGTGTGTACTCTTAAATGACCTTTGTCTTTGTAATGATCCCTCTTTAAAAAAAACTGAGTGCACAGGGGGATGAAAAGCTCTGCCACTGCTCACTCTTGTATTCCAGAAAGTCAGTCGAAGTGACCACTGCAAAACAGGACATGGTGGGCAAGGTGGGGAGTGGGAAAGTGGGGATAAGCAGGTGTGACAACACCAGCATCACACGTTGCCAGATCCTGGTGTCCACTCCCACCCCCTCCTGTGTGCTGAGGCGAGTGCACAGGACATTTAGGCCGATCAGACTTTGCAGGGGTGATGTCACTACCTTGATGTACATCACAGCACTGTGTAACAAGCAGTTTTTCAGCTCAACAAGGAGGTGGACATGCATAGCAAAGCATAGAAATGGATTTGGTACTGTCACATAGGACATCTCAACAAGCACAGCTCTAACCACAGGGGCTTTGCTTACAGCGGAGCCCACAGCTTCATTCCCTAAATACTCTTTGATGCTATCTTCTTCCTTTCTCAAGTGCAACTGCCTCCCACACAGGCATACACACCACAGAAATGTTGGCACAACTTCTAGGTCATCTACATCCACCTGCTCTGGGCTGCCCTGTTGGAGTCAACAGCTCAGAGAGGGCACCACAAACTGGAAATGTTTCCCAGCAGAACAACAAGGAAATTTATGATGTGAGAAACAACTCACTAATCTTTTTCATAAAATATCCTGGATCCACATATGACATTTATAATCCAGCAGCAGTTAGCTCTCTGCCACATGTGGAAATTTAGTTTGCCTGTTCTTAGCTAATTGGTGAAAAGTAAATTAGTACTTGTTATTTAATAGTAGGATGATGAAATATGAGTTACTCCACACTTGACTCTGTGTCCTAGATAGTAACACATGATTTTTTTAATAGGATCGACTTTCCTTATATTCAAAATCAGTCATGAGAGTGATAAATGAGGCTAATAATAAACAAACCTTCAAAGGCCTTTGGGACCTCATAGAAGCAAGGTTCAGATGGCTGCACAGTGACAGAGATTCTCCATAGCTCATGTAAAGGAATGACTGCCAAGTGTTAGCAGTCACACAGCGGCAGCTCCCAGAGGGCATTTCTTCTCAATGGCAGAACAGCCTCAGCCAAGGCAAGAGTATGTAACACCCAGGTTAGGAAGTCCTGTGGCTTCTCATCGTTACGTATAAATATGTTTTCCCTAGAGAAAAATTAATCTGCACATGCCTGATTTTCATATTTGTCCTCCCCATGACCCTGCAGGGGTCCCGAGTTGAAGGCAGGCTACTGGGATTATGAGCCAGATCAGCTGCTGCTGCTACAACTATCAAATAAAATAAAGGAGACAGAATAGCAGTCTCCTCATTTTTAAGGTAATTAGCAATAGAGTAGATTTATGGCCCCTGCATTTATTGACTGTTTTATTTATTGGGCAAATAGCCCTGTGACACAAACAAATGTAAACTCAATAGAAGTATTCCAGCGAAAGATCAGACTGGAAAATGTCTTTCAAATAGGAGCTGGAAAATGTTGCATGGAGATGCAAGACTTTATCCTGTAAACATCTTGTTCACCACATACTTCTGTAGTAGCTGTTGGCATCCTGCATGTCACATAACCCTGAGTTTGGCTGGTCAGCCATGGATTACAGGGGGGTCTTGATCAGGCTTCAGGTGCCTGCAAAAGGCTAAAGTTTCTCCTCTGAAGTGACTAGGCAGCCCCCAGGGAAAAATTATAGATTTCTAATCATTATAGATGCAGAGAACATAAGGATCTAGAATTATTGTGCATCATTAATAATTATTACCTATATTCCTTACAAAATATAGGTGCAAAAGGGTCTCATTCCCCTATCTACAGCGCTGCAACTCAACATCCATCCATTTCAGATCTAGGGAAAGGCTGAGGGAATGGCAGGCCACTGGCTCCAGCCCTTCAGGCTGTGGCCTGGCATGTTGTGACAGATGGAAGCCAAGGGCAGATGTGTCCTCCCATGGTATTTCCCATGTCCCTTCCCACCAAGTCCTAGAGCTGAGTAGGAGGGAGCCTCACAAGGAGCTCCTCAGCAGCTGATGTGTTCTTGTGAGGGAGAAATGACATTTTGGAGCAGGCATTTGGCAGGCTGGGATTTAAAAACACGAAGGGGTTTTTGCAGGAAGTTCACAAGCGCATGTCATATACAATGTGGAAAAGATGTCACAAGATTATCGATGAGGGTAGGTCATTAGCTGAGGGTGACATGTTTTGGTGGATGATTCCCAACTGAAATGACCATCTGTGTCAAGTCAAATTAAACTGGCCATCAGTACACTTGTCAGTTAAAAAATAAAAAGAAATCAGGGAAGAAAGGCTTTATTTTCTGAACTGTCAGGTCACTTCTACAGCCCTGAAAACCTGGGCTCACCACTAAATGGTGAGCACATACTTAACTTGCAGCATTCAAGCCATCTCTACAAGGTTAGGAGAGTTCTTGGTGTGCTGAAAATTCAGAATAAAGCTCAAATGCTTTTACTGGCAACATGCTTGACAGTTGGCAGGATCAAAACTTCTCAGACTATTTTTAATAACTAATCCATGTCTAGAGTTGAACGCAGTTAAAAATCAGTTTTGCAAGGAAGAGAAACTTTTTCTTCTACATTTTCTCATGAAAAAAGGTATTACTCTCAATGCAGAGTACCCTACCTCACTTACAAAATCAACCAAACAAAAAAGCTGAGCATGATTTCAGCAAAAGAAAAATCTCTTTGTGGGAGGTTTCTAATTTTCTTTAACAAAGACAGACAACAAAGTTTATGATTGTCCTTAATGAATGAAAAACCGCCTCCCACCCGCTCCTTTGACTGAAGTTATTTCAGCCATATCTACCTGAAAAATGCCTTTTCCTGAGAGGAATGAAGCTGGAGGATGAGGTGTGCCAGCCTAGTCCTTTTGCCTGTGCTATTCTAGTCCCTCAGGCCTCAACCTGTTTATTGATTTGGCTAAGAAGAGGTGCTATGGAAAGGGAAAGACTGCACAGTTTGTTCCACCTGAAAAACAGGATTCCCCTATTGTCTCTTGGCCTGAGTAGCTGTGTTTGGTGCTCTCCCTTCTGTCTCATGCAGTGAGGACTCCCCATTCTATTTCAGCCTGCTGAAGTCACCACCTTCGCTTAGAGTGCTGCAATTAAAGCAGCTTAACGAGTTTGCATACGTCAGCCAAATTTCCTTCAGTGGCATTTAAACTAATGTAATTTATCTCACAGTTGCTGTGGATCAATGCATAGGATCAGCTCCCGTTGTTCACCTTATGCCTGGCATAAGGCATTAAGTTGCTGCCATCGGCTGCTGTGTCTGAGCCCTCAAGCCCTGGGGAAGCAGCCCCAGCTGCTGCACTGAAGCCAGTGGGCTGCCTGTTTAATTGTCCAGCATTATCTGGCCAAGAGTGGCCAGATTGTACCCCTCTGTGGAAAAAGGAAAAAACCTTAGGCACAACACAGACTGCCTTTCCTACAGATCACATCCAAGGTACAGAAGTTTAAATCCTGAAACTTGTGATCATCTTCATTTCAGTCTTCCTCTTTCATTTTTCAGGATTAAATTTTCCCAGTCCAGTTATTCTTTGTCATCCTGGAAACATCTCCCTCATTAAAACCTCCAGCCAGAGGAGAATACATATGTGACAGCACTGAGAAATGTGGGTTTTCTGTCCTTGGCTGCCAGCTAAGTCACTGTTTGGGCACTTCTGTCTTTCCACAGGCTTCCCAGGGGCTTACTGAAGTCTCAACTTTGAGTTTAGACCAAAATAAACAAATAAAAAAAAAGGTGATCAACAGTTATGAACAGAAACTCTGCCAGCCTGGGTCACACTGAAACACTGATATTTTCCTGTCTATCTTGAGTGAAGACATTTATTGACCCCATTGATTATCATAGCTCTGAAGGTCTATAATTTTGGTGGTCTGTGGTGGGGGGAGGGGGGTGGAATTGATGTCCTTATAACACAGATCTCGTCAGTGGAAATTTTGCTGGGGTAGAGCTCCCTGTAGCAAATCAAATCCTCAATAGCAACCATCTTCCCACACCTGTAAGTATTTGCTTTAGGGCTAAAATATTTCACAGTCGGTGAAAACCCACATGTAGTTAGAAAAACATAGGAATATTCCCACAAATGTCAAATGTCAGTGTTCCATTTGTGCCAGCTCTGAGGATGAAAGCCTCTCTGCAGTGCAATAGCAGCATGCCTCTTAACCTAGGAGGGTTTAGGGAGTGTGAGCATTACAAGATTCATTCTCTGAAAATACACAGAAATATACTTCTGGAGGAGTACAGTGAAGCATATTTTCACATACTGTCCATGAATATTTGCTGAAATCGGATTTCGAACTGACTGTCACGAAGAGCCAGACAAGACCCCCAGCTCTTGATGCTGATCCCATACAGTCAGACAACACAATGGACAGCATTCCATAGTGTTGGTCCAGGCAGTTTGAACTAGAAATATTTAACGCTTGCAAAGCAATTAACAAAAAAATACTCCTGGGCTAGATGGGAGAGTTTCATTTGCAATAAGCTATTCATATGATAAATGATTCATTAAAAATTAGTCTACACCATCCAATCACAAAGTATTTCTTGTTAGGGAGTCAAAAAATGGAGAGAAAGGGAATAATTTTCATTATAATTATGGCAGGAAGATGATGAATGATGATGCACTGAAAAACTTTACATGTTTCTGTCCAATAAAAATTAGTCTCACCTTTTCTCCCTGCTCTTTCATAATTTAAGACTCACTTGGTTTTAAAAGTTCAAGCCTGTCATGTAGTTAATCCTCACTGAGAGCTAGTGTAGATGACACGTTTGAAAATAATTGGTTTTAGGAATAAGAAAGTTATCAGTGCTGAAATTTGCTGGGTTCTTTCAGAGAAGGCATTCTCTACAAGATGTTCCCTACAAAGCAGGAGATTCTTTTACTGATCCAACTCTTGCGAGTGGATTTAGTAAAACACAGCTCAAACCAGTTCAATTATAATTTGACTTGAAAACAAACTTTGTTTTTATTGTCAGCTTTTATTATCTATCACCATACAAGCTTCCTATCGTCTTAATAGCACAGCACCACTGATGAAAATCTGTTTCAACTGACCAATCTTGCAGCCACCTCAGCATAAATACTACCTCTCTAAATTAAAAGAATAAGATCGAATACCCAAGCACTTAAAAGTTTGAAAAGTTGAGAAAAACTTAGAAACTGTATCTTTATGTTAAAAAATTGCTTCATTTATGCGGTGGCGTGCTATATTTTCAGAAAAAGTGTTGTCCAAATACCCCATTATTCAATATTTCTTTGACGGAAAATAAAATGTTCAGCACACATTACAAAACACCAAATGGAATCTTATTTAATTTTCTCCTGGATGTTTCTAACACATTCTGACTTCAGTACTTGAGCAGAGATGAGGCAATGATACATTTCCTTCCACAGCACTGCGAGGGAAAAGTGGTAGAGGCAGTAAAGTCTTGCTTGTGAATTTAGTGATCTTGAACACCCTATCCACAACGTCAGTATTCACATAATTGTGTTCAAATAGTAGTTCCCATCTTAGAAATGCAGTCCTGGAAGGGATGCCCTGGATGGTGCAATCTAGGGTCCTGCGCTGGCAGGCAATGGCTTTGTAGAGTCCCGTTCATCAATCGCTCAAGCTTCACCTCAAAGTTATTTTGGGTTCACAGCATCCTGTGGAAGCCTCTGCGAGGACCCCATCACTTTGATAGCAAAAGGAGTTTCTCATGTCCAGTCTAGACTGAATTCCAGACACTTTAAAACCATTTGCTGTCATGCTAAACCGACTTTTTAAAGCAACTCTTTTTTCCTCTCTGGGATATTTTCAGATAACAACTCTACCTTTTGTCAGCGTTTTTTGTTGCTAGGCTAAACTAGACAAATTCAGCCTTTTCTCAGAAGACAGCCGGTTATCTCCCTCCGTATCCCTGCCCTGCTCCTCCTCCAGTTGAAGTGCATTGTTCTTAATATGTGGAAACCAGGTCTGGACCTAAGCCCGTCATATGGTCACCTTCCAAAAAAACTATTTTGCTCAGGGCAGGTTATAAAGAAATTAAAAAACACGTTTAGCATGGAAAGGGTCAGGCAGCCTTGAGGTGGCAGGACCAGTTTCAGAGGTACCACCAGCAGTTCCAGACCAAGGATGGAGCCTGAGACTCTGCTTGTGGTGAGGCTGAGCCATTGTCTGTAGGTTTACAGAGACATCCAGTAGCTCAAGGAGCCAACACTGACCCTAGCTGAGGGGAAGCGGTGAAATCTCCACTTCCTGGTCTTAGTTATGCTGTGTAAAGACAGTGGGTCTGGGGTGAGGGAGCTGCTGCACTTTTGGGCCTTTTACTGTTACCTGCATAGGTTTCCTGACAGAGGAGATGTGCAGGATAACATAACACAGGACATGAAAAATATCATCTGGAAAGAAAAAAGTGTTCTTAGTTTGGTCAGCCTTCTGTTTTTAGCACCATCCACATCTTGAGTCAGTTCTCAAAGTAAGTAAATGCTTCATTCTCTCTAACTGTGTTTCCTTCCCTTTCTACACTGCTTTTGTAATGTTGTCAAAAAAGGCAGTCAAGCTTTGGGGATGTTGGGAAAGCAGGTTAACACAGTCACAGATGCATCTGCTGCCACTATCTCTGTGAGATAGAAAAGCCCAGAAGCTTTTACAGATCAAATAATTATCACAAAATTGGCTATTGCCGAAGCTTCTCTATCTATCATTTATGGTATTTCAAATGAGAAAGACATACAAACAAACATAATATCCTCCAGGACACAGGTACACAATGATCAAAGATCAGTGACTTATAAGCAGCCAGGAAAGGAACCCTTTCTGGAGACACTGTTATGCAGAACAACACATAAACTCAGTTGAAATGCCTGACACATATAAAAGTTTGCAGGAAAGAGTCCCAGGCATAGATAGAATTGCTACAGCCAAATCCCTTCTCTGAACACCTATTCATAAAAGTAGGTCCCCAGCTGCAAGAATCATTGCCCCAGGAAGTGAAAGATGCATTACAGAGATTTTTATCTGGATAGGCTCTTGCTCACTGCCTCGGTTTCATTCAGCGCTCTTAAAAATGCCCTACTGCATCCTGGAGGTAGTGGATGAAAGAAAATCTGTGCCTATCCTTTACACATTAGTTGTTTACGAGTTTGAAACACATACAGAGGTTCTTCTAAGTGTTATATATACATACATATGTATACAGGTCTTTGTATGTACGTGTGTATGTATACACACACAAATGTACCTAGCGTGCGTTATAGACGTGGGCCAAGTTTGTTATCGTAATTATATGCAACAATTAAAGAGAGTCATGAGACACTGGCACAGGTTGCCCAGGAAAGCTGTGGATACCCCATCCCTGGAAGTGTTTGAGGCCAGGTTGGATAAAGTTTTGAGCAACCTGATCTAGTGGAAGGTGTTCCTGCCCATGGCAGGAGGTTTGGAACTGGGTGATCTTTAAGGTCCCTTCCAACTCGAACCATTCTACGACTCTATGATATGATTCTGTGAACTACAGGACTGTATACGAGACTGGGTAATGCCAAGTAAATGTCAGTAATGACAGTGCTGACAGGTTGATGAAAATAAAGGTTTCTCTGTCACTGAGCTGGACTTTCAAGTATCTATTTGACTGCATATCTAGATGTCTATTTAGACACACACAAATTAAATAGGTCAACAAGTTTCTTGCAAACCCTAATAGTTTTGACATGGCAAGCATGCACCAGACAAATGCCTATCAGGATAGTTACTGATGGGAACCAGGTGTTTTGTAGCCAGTTGGTGAGAACACTGCAATGGATCAGAAAGTGTGCTCATATGTATGTATCAAATGTAAGTATTCCAGAAGGCATGACTCATAATGTTTGTGTTCTTCCTTCTGGGCAGTTAGACCTCTCTGGTAATATTTTGCCTAGCATTATAGCATGGTTCAAGAGTTTTGATGCTTGTTACACTGACATCTCTAATGGTCAGCTGAGTCTCTAGCCAGACGGGTCAGGAGATGAGGTAGAGGCTTGGAGGAAAGGCCAGACACAGCCCTGCTCCCTGCAGGTGGAATTTTGTAGGTCACTGCTCTAACCCACACAGTAGTTATTCTGCTACTCCTTATCCCAGAGATGCAGGTTACAGAGATGGGGGGAGGGACAGAAGGATTGCACCTCCTGTTCTCATGAGTTCATTATCCCTGTTATTCACTGAGCTCGCATAGAGGATAGCAAAAGGGAAAATGGTGATCTCCTCCTGCATACAATGCAAGATGCATGTAGTACCTCTAAGTCCATCAGGATAGACAGTTCCTCAGACAGACAACTGCTCTCCTACCATGGTGCCTCAGGGCAGCCTCTCCAATCATTTCCACTTCCTCAAGATATTTTTCCTTTCTACCAGAGCAGGCACAATATTTGTAGTTGGTGAAAGACAGTGTAAAGGGCTGCTGACACCTGCAGATGGCTACATGAGTTATGGCGCAGAACAAACTAATCAGAGAGATATGCAGAGCAGATTTTATTTTCCCATCTGTGAGATGCATATTGGGCTCCACATTCCTGTAAAAGAAAACATTAAAACCATCCGCTGTCTCTGGAAAATTGCTGAACGACAGCATAGGGAATAGGGTGTTTCTCACTGACAGGGCTGTCTACTAAATAGGACCCAGCTCCAGTCAGCTTACCTGTGCTAAACAAGAGTGAATGAGTTGACTATGAATGTGTTTGCAACCCCATGGTGAGGTGTAGCTCCTGGGACCCAGTGCAGGGAAGGAAATGGGATTCCCTACTCCAGCTGTTCACTTACACCTTTCCACCTTCAGCCCAGCACCTGAGCCTCCTGCATCCTGAGGCCGTGTGCAGCTGAGTATCTCACACCTGAGAGACAAGCTGCCACTATGGGCACATTATGGTAATCTGGTCAAAATCAAGTGTTTCAAAAAGTAACTGTGGTTCTTGGGCTCCTTACCACCCAGCTCTTTGGCAAGCTGCCGTGTGCTAGAGTTGCTCTTCGAGGGCTCGTCATGACTCCGAAACTGCAGAGTAGAGAGTGTAAAGGCTTTGTTGTCCCAAAGCAGGTGAACTCATCTTTGACAAATGAGTCCTCTGAAAAAAAACCAAAACCAGACCATGTTATCTCAGATCCTCAGGTTCAATTACCATTTTGTGGAGGCCCTGATAACTTCAGTCATTTCACGAGAAGCAGCAACCTACGTGTGTGAGCAGCCATTCTGGGTAGGACTGTGTGCTCACACACAGAGCTAGTGTTAGTTTTCATGTGCACACAGCTGGTGCGTGCATCTCCACACTCACATGCTATAGGTAGCTACCACATCTACATGTCTCCTCTCAGCTAAATGAACAACTTGCAGTACGCAGACGTGGGTGTGGGTAGTGTGCGTGTCTCCCTCCCACGGGCACTGGTGGCTGTGTGCCTCCCTTCGCACGCATGCACAGCCCAGATCTGCATAAAAAGGCTGGAAGTTGGCATCGGCAGCACTCTGCACTTCCTGGAGGAAGAGCTGATGTGTGTGATAGCTCCAACAGAAGCAGGAGCGGGCTCATCCCAGCAGTACACCGCAGTTTCCTAGGTAACTGAACTTGAAATAAGGTGATGTCTGGAACTGGGTCTTATCAAATCAATTTGCTGAAGGTGCATACATGGAGGGGAAAATCCCCTCATGTAGGATCCTACTGACTGTAAAAGCCAACAATATACCACTTACTTATTTTGGTAGTTGAGGGGTTTGCTGCCTTTTAATGATCAGCAATGACATTTTCCCATTGAAGCCATCTGTGCGGGTAGGGACGTGTAGAAAATATGACTGTGCATGTTATGCATTATTTACACAAGGCCACAGCTATGTGCTTTGCAGACAAATGAAGAAAAGACAGATCCCTGCCCTGAGGGGGCTGCATGATGAACACAGGGCCTACCTTGCCTATTTCTGGTACCTCACCTTATCCGTGTGAGCAGCCCAGGTTCAGCAGCTAGACTGGCTCCTCTTCTGCCACAGAGTTCCTAAACTACGGTGGGCTGCATATTTGAGACAAGGTCTACAAAAATATTTGAGTGGTTACCTGAAGTGTCTGGATGAATCTGAGATCAGTGGGCGGGAGAGCAACATGCCTTGGAAAATGAGACTTCACTTCTTTGGGTATCCCTCTGCCCAAGAAACATAAATGAGATGAGGGCATGTGCCCAG
Source organism: Dryoscopus gambensis (assembly GCA_013389985.1). NCBI lineage: Eukaryota > Metazoa > Chordata > Aves > Passeriformes > Malaconotidae > Dryoscopus > Dryoscopus gambensis. The sequence goes on along the minus strand of WEIT01012313.1, from coordinate 60,583 downwards.
GGTCTGGAGCACATCTGTCTCTACTGTTGAATTACACCCATCATGCTCTTGGCTCGTGCCAGGTGGCACTCGGTCAAGCAAGTCTTAAGAACTGCCTGAGCGTGACATGAACCAGGCAACGTAGGAAGTGATACAATGTGCCACTTTGGTATGTCCTCTTGCACTGTCCTCCAGCAGAATTTCTCTTTGTGCAGCCCTCTTGCTCTTACACTAGTCTTCAAATCACCCTGAACTCAGGATCATCCAGTTAAAAAACTCCTCACTAGTAGAAGCTGCTTTTTGCCATTTGTTTTTAATAGACAAGACAACTACAGTTTTTCCAAGGTCCTTAAACCCCATACCCCACTCCAAGCTACCTGCTGATCCCATTCTGCTTGTACCTGACCTGGGTCAGAGACTGCTAGTCTGCAGAAGTGGTGTCTCTCTTCTCTGCTGGGATAGGATTAATCTGACACAGCCAGCCATGCTTCTGCTGGCTCCAGCCCAAAGGAGACAGCTGTCCCCTCCCCACTGAGCCTGGGGAAACAGCAAAAGCATCAAAGACATCATCTTTTACAGGCTGCAAAAGCAGAAGCAGCACCCACATATCCAGACTTGGGGGTGAAGCCTGCAGAGCCCAGTTTCAGAGCCTGAGCATGCCTGGATGCCTCAGGCATGGAACAGGGCAGAGGGGACTGGGGGATGTGCAAGAGGCGTATGGCCTCCCCCACACCGTACATGCTACAGCCTGTGCCTACTGAATTGTGGTCCCATTCAAGAGTGACCCTGTAAGCCACCACAGCCCACACGGTGCTTCTGGCCTGGGGGGCACCAGACAGCTCTGGAATGTTTGTTACTATTATTAGCACAGACACGGTCTGTGCCCATCTGCAGCATTTCCTGTCCCTCACCGGGGTGTTGTGAGGACAAGTACCTTAAAAGACTGAGTCAAATGGGACATCAGAGTAATGGAGATCATAAAAGCACTGGTTATGACAACAGAAGGTGATGACACATAAGTGCCTGTCCTTCCATCACGTTTTTTTTAGTCTGATGTTTCTAATACACGTGACAGACCAATGTCTAGGACAAAGGCCCCTGAGGAGGCTGGTACAGCAGGTCTGGGAATGTTTTGTGCTGTTGCTGCCGCTGCATTCAAAGGGACACACAGAGGATTTCAGTAATCCAAGCATCCCACTTTGATCCAAATGCACTCTGCATTTAGTTTCTGCCTTTTCTTGGTGTGTTTGGCAATGGCACGGGGTGCAGAGCAGTGCTGCATTTTGGACTTTGGCAGCTGCAAGACAGAGAAGCCAGCAGAGCAGCCCAGAGCATGGCTTGCCCTGTATCCCCTGCACCGTGTGCCCCACAACTGCCCGGCATAGCGGTTCCCACATGCTGGCAGGCAAATTGCTGGTGTGCTCTGATACGGAATTCCCAGGTGCTTTGGGGCACTTGACTACCCTGCCTGCAGGTTCGACATCCCTACAGCTCTTGAGTCCAGTATTAAGGACAGATGGCCTCAAAGTTTTCCTCAGCTTGCAGCATCCTGCAAAGCTGCTCAACACCCCAGGGTGTCAGAAGTCTTTAAAAGACAGACTCTATCATAGTTTATCCAGTGGCAAAGCAAGCTGGAACAGCTTAGAAATCTGCAGTATCCATTAGCAGAAATGCTATGCGATTTCCAAGGATGAATCCATGTTCCAACAGCTTCTTCCAAACTAAATTAGCTTTGCAATACTTGATTGCAAAACCACAGCAATTAGCAGATGGCTCAGGATCAAGTCAAGGGCCTGATGTGACCACAGTCAAATGTGGAGGACCACTTCATCTTCCAGTTAGGTACTGTGTCATCTTAATGCAAGTGGGGGTTTGGGTTTGCTTTTAACTGATGTCTAAACCAAAAAATGGAGGGATCTATTTTTATTTAGCAAGATATGCAGAAGCGTTATCAGCAAAAATATTGCCTGCAGTGTAGAGATGTTACATTTCATTTCAGGCAAATGCTGTTAAGGCTGCCCGGGATGTGACAAAACATCTGACTGATTGTTCTCCAAGTGCTGCTCTGTAGCCCTCAGAAAATCAACACATTAAGTTTTCGCTATAGGCAAGCAATTAGGAATAGAACCATTCAAATGAAATCAAAATCAAATCTGGAGAGAAAACTGCAGAACATTTGCTTGTCGTTTCACCTCAGAAAGTTTCATTACTGCTGTGCTCAGCACCAGCATGGCCAGCCTTGGGACAGTGCACTTGAAGATGGGGTTCACAGGGGAAGGCTGGAATCCTACAGTGGCTTCAGTAGTGAGCCTGAAAAAATGTTCACAGTTTGGTGCATTTGTTAATGTGGAATATTCTGTGCATCCTCCCAGCCCGCCCTGGGTACACATCCTGCAGTACATCACAGGGTCCTTGTCGCCTTCCCATCTTCCTTGGGAAGACATATGGAGAGGCTTTCTGGCCAGTCATTTCACCTGGGCTTTTCTGGTGCAGAAGCAGAGCACAGAGAGGGGTGGCAGGGGCAGGCAGTGTGCACCTCAGTGCGAAAACAGGTCACAGCCCAGGCACTCACCCAGACTCCAGAGTTACAGAGTGCTCCTGGGTCTCCTGGCTAACCCATGGCTTTAGGGCTCAAGAGAGTGAGTCAACCTCATAAATGAAAAATCAGTGCAGTGCCTTTAGTGATGCTCAGAGTCCCATGCCCAGGCAACAGAGTTAGGAAAAGAGTGTGTCCCTCTAGCCAGCACACCAGCATGAAATAAGATTGTTACCAGCCATACAAATAAAACAAATAAGAACCAGTAATGTATATTTAATAGAGAAGGAACAACTTACCAAGGGCAGTGGTGGATTCTCCTATTTGCTTCTCCATCTAAGATCAAGTTGGTCAGTTTCTCTCAAAATATGTACTCTAGTTCAATAACTGCTCTTGCACTGAAGCAGGAATTTAGTTCAGTGAAGTCCTGAGGTCTGTGCTATGGGCAAAGTCTTACTGAACTGCCATAATGGTCTCTTCTGGCCTCTAAAAGTGGGTGGATCACTATGTTGTCCTTTCCCTTTCATCCAGTCTCATGTTTCACATTTGTTTCTTTTCAAGTCATTTTATGGCACTCACATGAACTATCTGAGTACTTCACAAGCTATGAATCACTTCTGATTCAGACTCCCTTGAAGTCTGCCATCCCTTTCTCTCGCATGCAGAACCAAAGCTCTGAACACAGAAGTCCCAACTTGTACCAACAATGAATCAGAGCCAAGAAAATCTTATCCTGTGAGATCTGCTCCTGCACCACCACCTCACCAGTATCAAACCAGCACATCTAAGTCTGTAGTTTCCCTTCTAAAAAGAAGTTGCAAAGCAAACTGGACAATGTCTTTAACTACAGTTTTTAATTGGGCAGTGTCTCCTACTGCCTCTTCTCACAACCTGTTAGCCTGAGAGGCTGCCTAGATGCCCATTTAACCCAGACAGGAATCAGAGGGGGAAGGTAGATCTGAACTTTCTTTGCTTATCTTATTCCTGGACCCAGACAAAGGTTTAAAGGAATAAGAGGGTGAGCCTGCAGGGGTTGTGTGGAACATGCAGCTCAAGGGAATCTACTGCAAAGTAAGCAGAAATGGCTGTATGGAACCATCTTCCAGTAGGTGGGTACAGACACTGTGCCATATTCCCAGTCTGGGAAACACATTAAGTCTGAAGAAAGGACCCCTGTCTTGTAAGCGTGGGGAGGAGGCAAATGACAGGTATGAAGGTGGAGATGGAAGTCTACTGTCTATTAGATTTGCACTGCAGTAAAGATGTGTTTGCCTTCATCACGTACAGCCACATCCTTGTGCTCCATATTTGTTTATATCAACCTTAGCTGCAGCAGTGCTCCTAGAGAGACAGGTTTTCTATTTATAGGCACCAGCAGTACATCCCTTGACTGCAGGGCAGTCTGAACATTCCAGCTTCTCCTGCTGCTGACAATCGCTTCTCCATCTGAACCAGAGACATGGGCACTCCTGGGTCCATGCGAGGGGAAAAAAGAAAGGGATATTGCTTCCAAGCCTCTATTCCCCCTGCAGTTGGATAAACACAGTGGTTATTTCTATGTTCCTCTCTTTTAAACTCATATGCTTATATTTAATCTAGAATATAAACGATGATGGTTGATACGCTGAAATGCTCTAGTAGCTAATCAAGGTGCCTAAAGCATATGGGAATATCTCATGTCTGAGCAAAAAAAAATTTCCTGTAGAGAAAGGGGTCTAAGCCTGAGCTCCAGACACGCAAGTCATGTCAGTGGGGACTGAGGTAATTCCCATGTCAGGGTGTACATCTGCACTGAACTCACACTGTCCTTCCATTTCTTTACCCCTCTCCCATTTCCTGAGCAGTTCCTGGGAGCATTCAGCTAATCAAGTTCCACTTTAGCTCATTCTGAGGAAGAAATACACACAGTTGATGTTTCTGAAAATATTAAGGATCAAAGAAAAAAAGTCTGGAGATGACCGTAATGGGTTATCTGTTCCAGCTACCATCTCCTCACAAAACTTATCCCAGTGCTTGGTAAAACTTTGAAAAAACTCTTTTATTTTGGCTAATATTAATGTCTCTTGTTGCCTTTTGACTTCTTGTCCTGTCCACTGCAGAGCTGACAGATTATATGAAGAACAACTGGCTAAGTACAGGCTAGAGAAGTGGACAGTGAGATGAACTGAAAACTGGCTGCACTGCCAGGCTGAAAGGATTGCAGCCAGTGGCACAGAGTGTAACTGGGGACCAGTCAGCAGGCGTGAGCCCCAGGAGCTGGTGGCAGGTTCTGTATCATTTAACATCTTCATTAATCACCTCCAGGCTGGGACAGAGTGTATCCTCAGGAAGCCTGCAGGTGACACAAAAGTTAAGGAAGCAGCTGATGCACCAGAGGGTTGTGAAGACATCCAGAGGGACTTTGACAGGCTGGAGAAATGGGCTGATGGGAATCTCACAGAGTTCAGCAAAAGGAAGAGCAAAATTCTGCCCCTGGGAAGTAAAAATCCCATGCCCCAGTAGAGGCTGGGGGATTTCTGGATGGAAAACAGTTTTGCAGAAAAGGACCTGGGAGTTCTGGTGGATACCAGTTTGACCTTGGGTCAGCAACATGATTTTGTGTAAAAGAAAACTACAAGCCTTCTTGTTCTGCATTCAGAAAAGCAGTGGCAGCAGGTTGAGGGAGGTGACCTTTCACCTCTGCCCAGACCTAGTGAGTCATATCTGGAGCACTCCATCTACACCTGGGTTTCCCAGTAAAAAAGAGATGTGCACATACTGGAGCAAGTCCAGGGATGGGCCACAAAGATGATTAAAGGATGGAAGCATCTGACATATGAGGACAGGCTAAGTGAAATGGAACTGTTCAACCTGGAGGAGCAAAAGCTCAGAGGGATCTTCTCCATGTATATAAACACCTGATGGTTATTTATGCATGGGAGAGGATTTGGAAGACAGAGCCAGACTCTTCTCTGTTATGCACAGTGATAGGACAAGAAAAGATGTGAACAAATGGAGATACAGGAAATTCCATTTAAATACACAAACAAAACTTCTCCGAGGGAGATTAAAGACTAGCACAGGCTTCCCTGAGAGGTTGTGGTGTTTCTCTTATTGGAGATATTCAAAACACAACAGTACATGTCCCTGAGCAACCTGCTTTAGCTGACTGTATTTGTAACAGGTGCTTGGAGTAGATGATCTCGAGGTCCCTACCAATCTCATAAATTCTGTGGTTCTGTGATTCTATTTCCTTCCTCTCTTGCAGTAGCCTTTTTACATTCTTGAAGGTAATTTTCATATGCCCCACTCATATCAAGTTAGTTCAATATTTCTTCAGAAGAGTTGTCTTGTTGTGGGCTTCTGGACCTTCTTCAGTCAGTCTATGCTCTGCTCCAAGTACAGTGTTCCACACAGGATGCAGCACAGTAGCTGAACCTGAATGACAGCAGTAAGGTTTGGAGTTAACAGGCCACAGGGAGAATCAGGTGAGAAGACAGACCTGAAAGAGAGAAAAGAAAAGGCCAGCAAGCAAACAACAGCTGCTACCCATCCACTGAGTGCCAGCACACTGTTAAAAATTTTTGTTCTAGGTGTTAATAGATATCTTCAGAAATTTTCCAGAACTTTATGCTACACCTGTCTGGGAAAGAATGCATTTGGCTTGGCTTACCCCCCACTTCTCCCCCTTAATATGAAGTATTTATATTTTTCCTTTTTAAAAAACAGTGGATTGGACTTCAGCCTTGTTTTACAAATCCATTTTGTGCCATCATCCCCCTTGAACCCTAACCCCCTGGGAGGTGACAGCCCTGCCACCTCACCTGGGACCCAACTTCCCATGTGTACCTGGCAGAGGACTAGATTTTCAGAGGGCAGACAATGCTGGTGAGTTCTCCTGCACTGTGCCTGTAAGCTTGGCAGGAGGTGGACTCTTCCCAGTACTCCAGAAGCCAGGACAGGAGCCAAGAACCAGGAGCAAGAGCAGCCAGAACAATCAACTTCAATGTGCTGTACTCTAAAAAACAAGAGCATGTATCAAAGTAGGAAGGCTCGCAACAAGGGGTTGTCTTGGTCTGGCTTGTTTATGGCTTCATTTCTCACCCTGCCTCCTCCCTCATCTCTGTTGCCAAATGCAGGTACATAGCCCTTTTCAAAGTACAGTAGAAACCGAGGGAATAAAAATTCTTGAAACCATTCAAATATGAATTCCTCCCTCATGGAGAAGGCCACCCTCTTAGTACCCTGTCAGTCTATGCACTGACAGTTGTCACCCCTGCAGAGCAGGCACCAGATGGGTAAAGGAGGGAAGGTGTACTTTTTCCTTCTCTAATAGCTGCATTCTGAAAACCTAAGGAGGTTGTTTTGAACTGCTTCATATTTTCTGTCTGCTGTATTACTAAAGGAAGGCCAGTGAACAGCATAAGAAGTGCTTCAAAACAAAGTTATAAACTAAGTGAAAACAAGAGAGATTGCTCCCAGCACAAGATTACAGTAACCAGTGACCCCTAATGACTCCAAGGTCATTTACTTGTGAACAAATCTGTACATTTCGGATATATTTCAGATATATTTTCATATAGTCCCAAATCATACTGCCCAATTTAACCCAGAGAAGGTTTTCAAACCTTCTAGCACGCTTGAGCAATATCCCTTCAAACCAAAGAAGCCATTCCCTGAGCTAAGCTGCAGCAAAGTCACTTTTTGGTTTTGGGGGAAATTATTGTTTGTTGGTTGGTTGGCTGCAGTTTTATTGATGTTTCCCCTTCCCACCCTCCTCTTCTGCACCCCCCCGACAAAATCAGGTATCTTATTATTTGGAAATGATTTAGCAATATGTTTACAAAATTAGAAAGGGACAAATCTTAACTAAAGTGTGATATGTCTACTCTGATATTGCATGTATCTTTGTTTCTTGGCTGGTCTTAGCTGCAATTTTTCTCTGTGTGCTTATTCTGAATGTAAATATCCTGGTGTAGTACCAATGTGTGCTTGTATAATACAAGAACATAAGACCCATACATAATGTAGATGTAGGAACCAACTGAAAAATGTGTCATTATTTTGAGTGAAGCACAACAAAATCAGAATTTAAACCTTCTCCTCTCAAATACGGAATGAAGGCGTCAGTTTTTTTCCCCCATCCCTGATCTTGTAGGCCTGTTAGTTAGCAAGAAGACATCTGCTAATCTTTCAGTAGAAGGGCTTTTATCTCTTTGCCTGATTGTTTGGTGACGGTGACAGAATTTCATGTGTCGTGGTGGGTTGGCAACGCTCAGTCTGGGGATCTGAGGTGCTGGTGGGGACTTCTTGAGTTTTGCCCTGCAGAGCAGACCATCAGTTGTGTCAACTTCATTCTTGGACGTATAAACTTATGGACCCCTCTTTACCTTCTGGTTCAAGCTTCTATTGATATTCCACCAGGAAGCACATCACAGGGAACAACAAGGATTATCACTCTGCTCCACCTGCTGCTGAAGGCAGGACCTCCTTGGCTTCTCCTCTAGCTAAGATGCTCTCTGTAGAGGTGTAGGTAACACCTTGAGTCTTCAGCTTCCCTAAGAGCACTGGGAATGCTCACTGGGATGCTGCACTTTTTTTTTCCCCTACTAAACCTTCCAAGATTTACTGAGATCTGAACTCTTGAGAGATGTGATAGATGTTAAGTCTGTCCTCCTTGCTTTCCTTCCATTTTTACAAATTGCAGGCTTGGCACTCCTGAATTAGGATATCTATTTCCAGAATAGCAACAGCAGATTTCAATCTCTGATGTATTTAATGAGAAATTATAAATTAATAGGCCTGCTTCATGGAAGATCTATGCTAAATCTGTGTGGGATCCTTAAGAACTGCATAGTCAAAATAATTGACTGTCTGTATGGCTGTAATAAACACAATTTAATCTAGGAATATCAGGACAGTCTAAAATACATTAAAAAAAACCCCAACAAAACACTAAAATCACTTGGCAAAAGGGTTTAATGTGTCCTCAGCAGACCTGGCTATGCCAAATTTAATTAAGTAGTTCTATTTGTGTCAATAAATTATCATCCAAGGTAAAATAAAAGTAATTCAGTTTGTTAAAATACTGTTTTATTTAGATGCACAGTTAGCGGGTTTATTGTATTGCAAAATAATTCAGCCAAGGAATCAATGTTAACACTGAGTACAACTGAGTTTACAAGCAGTCTTCTGACACCAACTGGCCACAGGTACGGACAGAATATTTTATATAAATGGCATATTTCTCTTTCACTTACACACACACAGACAAATAGGTATCTCTGTAACCATTTTCTAAAAATCATTAGCTGAATGCCACTGTATTACTACTAAAACTAATACCTGTTTTCTTACAGAAATTGCTGAAGGCGGCTTCAGGAATGTGGCAAAGTAAAAAAAAAAAAAAAAAAAGAAAAATACAGCATTCATAATCTTGTCTGACTGCACCTCTCCATTTTTTTAAAGGCTATGCCTTAGCCCTGTGTTGGTTTTGTACCATTCTTCAGTAAAATATGGATGAAATCAGATCAAGAAAATGGTACCAAGAACAAGTCTAATGGACTCTTGCAAGTAAGCTCTCCACCATTATGTGGCTGCAGCAAGGATGGAAAACATTTCCAGTGCTGCCAGCTGCGCCAGGATGCCTGCTAACCTGTGGTAGAAGCCTGGTTGTGGAGGAATGGAAAGATGTGCTCATGCATATTTTATCCAAGAGGCCTTGATAAACCCACCAAAAAGTGAATCACAGTCCAGAATGATAATTGTTATCACTGGGAAATTGTCACATCACCCAACCTGAGACACCCAGTAGGTAATTAAGGCAGTAACTGCCTAATGTGTCTGCACTGGGAAATCGGGTTGCTCCTCCTGTTACCCAGCTCCACTGATTACACATCCTGAATGCATGTTAGCTCCCTTTGGGAGTGAACATCCAAGAGGAAACTCAAGCACCTTGAGGGAACAGTATCTCCCAGGTCTGCAAAGAGAGGGCATTTGGAAAGAAAGAAGTCTTGCTGCTTCCAAAAGAGATGCTCCTTCAACTCTATCTCAGCATATTTTGCTCTCTAAAACTTTCTTTTTAGGGACAGGGAGTGGCATCCCTTCTTCTTTTACAAAAAGAACCCAAACCACTTCTCTGAAGGCTGGAAGAAAAGCTGTGTCATTAATATATGCACTTTGAACAGAGAAAACACCATATATACCTGTGTGAGGGTACACGTGTGCGAGTATCTTTCTTTTTAATGTTGCAGCTGCTATGAAGGGAGGCTGGGGTCAATCTAGAGCTTGATAGGTTTGAATGCTCACCAATTACCTGTTTGCCCCAGGATCTCTCCCTGGTGCCATCCACAAAGACAGCATACCTAGCAACAGCTTTAAGAGACCAGTTTACTGCTGAGAACACCAGAAGCCACAGCTTTAGGAAGGAGAATGATGTTTGTAGGTGTCACATTCTCTTTCACTGTGGTCATTAGCGCTTAAGGTACATGGAGGGACAGTGGTGGGATTTGGGTTTATGGTAAAGATATATTCTAATGCTCAACTTCCTTCAAGATTCTACAGAGCCCCTAGAAGCAGGTAGGAAGATGGCACCAGGAATCAATTCCTCATTTTCATTTTTATTGTGGTACCCTTGCCAGTTGGGGTTAGAATTAGGGTGAGGCAAGTGACATTTTCTAAGGGCCAGTTCTGTTCCCAAGGACACAAAATCCTAGGAAAAGAACTGGTGGTGCTGTGGTCCAGGCCATAGGTTCTCTTTTCCCATAGGGAATGGTACCTTGGCTATTAGCAGGCATAGAGGATGGGGTGGGATTGGCTTCTGTGATTTAATGAGGCATTCATCATTGTAGGGCTTTCAACAATGTAAGGACAGCTGGTGTTAGCAGAGGTAAAATTATGTGCTCCTTTAGGGAGGGAGGTTACCTCCTCTATGTGAATAACATTAAGGTTTGTGTTGGGATTATAGTTATAGTTTGGAGAATATAAAATACCAGAAGCACAACCGTTCTTGCAATATGCAAGGCCTAAAGACATAGTGAGAGGATTTCTGTTGAGAAGAGAAAATTCTCTTCAAGCTCTTTTCCAAGACAGATTGGTTCCCGGACTTAAGACAATGATCAGGGTTTGAAGGGCTGGGAAACCTTCAAGAGCCCAGCATTCTGCTGGATGCTACAGCAATTATACAGCTACAGAGAAGACATAGGTTGGCAAGGGCCCTTCCCCCTTTACATGCTCTTCTACTGCAAGGATTAGTGCCCTGACATCAGACTTGGGGGTAGGGATAGGGTCTGCAAATGTCAGCCCCAATGCCCCATATTACCCCATTCTCCACAGCCCAGAGGCAGAATGCAGCAGATTTCTGTGATTTCTGTACCTTTTCAGAGTAGGAAAAAGTGCAAAGGCCTAAAGCATCAATAGACAAGCCTGTTCCCATCTGTGGTGATACGAAGGAAATAAACACTCTGGTACTGGCACAACTGGATGGGGCCCTCAGGCTTGTCTCTCTCCTTCTGCAGGGACCGATCACTTGGGGTAGCAATCAGGGAAGACAATTTATATTTTTAAGAGCTGTCTGTGTGTCCAGAGTCCAAGTAAGTGTAGAGACCAACGTTCTATTTTATTGTGGGGATTGCTGCCCAGGATACAACTAAAGTGAAGATTTGAGCTGGGATTATCTTTACTCTCTCCTCAGCTTATTTCCCTTGCTTTCTGCAGTGCCTGTGTGGTAGTTCATTCCTTCTGGAGTAAATCAATCATCATCCTCCCAGAGGAAATGTGAGCACAAGTGATGGAGGAACAGCACAGACACATTTTGCAGCCACAGATGTCATCGTATTCAGCTCTTCCCACCCAGGACAAGCCAAGCACTGTCCTTAGCAGGCCTTGAAGCCTCCTGCCTTGTCCTGGGGGACCAATCACATGCCCATCACACAGGCACCAGCTGAGGAGTCTGTGACACAACCATCTCTGGCACTTAAAGCACTTTGGATTAAAACCCCCCACACATACATAATAGTGATCTTTATGTCTCAGAGTCTCTGGGGTTGCCTAATGAGAAGACTTTGGCCTAGAAGTGTCCCGACCACGCCATGACAGGGGCCCAGCCCTGACCACTGCAGGCATGAGCCATGTTGTACCAAGTGGTGACACATCTGTCCAGTGCACCTTGCAGAGACAACAGTGAGAAAAGAATTTGAACTGCTTGGGGAAAAGAAGCTCCATAGAATTTGATCCCTGCATCGATCACTGAGAGGACATTTGATGCTCAGTCAGGTGTTATAGATGTCTTTCTTCCCAGAACACTTCCTTCACACACTTCAGATTTTATTTTCTGGTCCATGGTTGGTTTTGCTACACAGTGACACAAAATCATAGGACAATGTATGTAATAGCAGGATAACTTGGTCCAAGAGAAAAGAGGGCAATCATATTACTATCCCAAACAACACGAAGGAAAAGAAAGTTATTAAAATTGTGACTTTATGTTTGTAGTCGATTTCAAATTAAAATAACTCAAAATATTTCTGTGCACTGAAAAAAAAAATCTTCATTTTTGTGGTAATTTTCTGCCCCAGTTTTTCTGCAGGCTTACCACACATGAAGCAAATATCAGTTCTTAACAGCATTTCATCTCTAACACTCTGTGACCCATTACTACTAATATCACGCATTTGTATGATTTTCCTCAGGTGAGTAGTGTCTTTTAACTCATTAGAAACAATCATACATGAATGAGAAAGTAAAGAAGGCTTGGAGTAAAATTCCAGCTATGGGTCAGAATCTCCTACTAACTGTAGCTGCGTCAGGATTTTGCCACATACCACAGACACAAAGACAAGATGCAATAAAGGATTCTGAGTCCAGCAGATACAGAGGAGTTTAGGGTCTGTTTAGACAAAGAAATAAGGTTACTTACCAAAGTTCATGAAGGAAGGTTGTGGCTCAACTGGTGATTCACCTCTGGCACTTGTGGTTTGGGCTTCTAGCCCCCAAGCCATGTTTCCTGTTGCTTCTAGATAGCTGTCTTCAACCACATGGAAAAAGAATGCAAGAGGTATGATTTATTCCGGTTGTAAGGCAGTTCAGTCATCTGTGGTATTGGTGACACTGGTGAAGAGAACTTGTCTTTGAACAGTAAGGTAGCTTTGTGCATACAAATATTCTTGATTGTGAGCATCAGTTGAAGAAGAGTAAAAGCTTACTTTCCCGATTTAAAGAGCTATCTTTCCACCCCACAAAATAAATCAACATTCCTACTTAAACCAGCTATACTTCCACCCTGCAACTTAAAATTCAGGAAAAGACAGAACATTTGCTAAGTTTTTCATTCAACCAACCTTTGTGTCATGAGTAGCTCCAGTCTCTTACCCCATACACAGCTTTCCTGAATACTATTGAGCAGGAAGTCTCAGTGTAAAAATCCAGCAATGGTGTGGCTGAAGCAAGAACCTTTTTATCTCTTCATCTTCAGGGGCAAATATTGGTTGGATATGCAGAGTTACTTATCTCTTACATTCAGTTTCGTTCGAAATCATTTAAAAAGAGCAGTGGTATCTAAGACTGGAGTCAGTCTGGAGAAACCTTTCCGATCACAAACGCAAGAAGCACAGATATACTTTTATGTCTCTTTTAAACACTGATTACCGGGAAGTAGAAGTGTTTTTTAAACACCTTAGTTCCAGTGTCCTGAGGTTGTTAATGGAAAGAGGAAATTATGAAGGTCATATATTAATATTTCATTGACCACGAGTCAAAACAGGTTGGCTGGCAAATGTTTTATGCCTTCCCACCTGTGCGGAATTGCCATCGCCCTCCATTAAGGACCTGATTCCCATTAGCTTCTTGCAGTGGATGGGGGGAAGGGGAACATGTTTTGTGTGCAGTGCTGGAATAGGGAATGAGATTTTTGCAATCTTTCATTTAAAAAAGAAATCCTTGGGGGTCTGTGAGTGGCAGGTTGTACTAGAGATCTCTCAGAGGCGCTCAGACCTAATGGCACGATGACACCAGAGCTAACCTTTCTTCACCAACCTCCTTTGTGTCAAGGGCTGACATGGCTGATTTCAGAAAGCAATGATTACTTCTCCTCTTGCTTTACTCTGTTGTGGAAAAGGCTGGTTGGAAATCACTGTTTGCTGTTTTGATTGAATGCATCAGGACTCTGGGTATTTCTTCTTTCTTTAGAGGCGTACATTAGTATGCTGGCTATCTGGAGCTCACTATGGAAAATATTCTAGTTGGAGTAGACTGCCTGCCAGGAAAGACTGATGGTTTGGTTCAGTAAAGAAAATTAAACTAAAATAAGATCTGAATCTGAAGCTCTGGCCCCAGCCTGAGTTGAGATGTATTTCTGTTTCTAAAGGATTCCTAAAGAAACTTAATTTAATCTTAAAACCAAAAGAAAACATTTTGTCTTTGAGCTTATTTTTTTCTGATGCTGGCTGAGGTTGAAACAAGCAGTATCCACAGAATGACAGTCAAAGATTTTTGCCTTAAAGAAAACTTGGGAAAAAATCCTATCTCACTCCAAAACAATTGTTCTTATGAGGCTGTTGGGCTATTTTGCAGACATGGGAGTGGCAACTAATCATACTAAAATCAGACTGCCTCATGCTACCTCAGACACATGTTGAGTCCTTGAAACCATAAGGGCTCTTATCCAGATAGCTATGTTCCCAAGAAGAGTCAAGCACCCATGTGAAAATCACACATTTTTCTGGATCTGAGTTGCCAAAGTTTGCCCAGGGTTTGCTCCACTAACCTTTTTAGAACACTCTCTGCGTACCTTCCTCTGTCCTTGCAGTCTTGCTCATGTTCTTGCAACCTTTCAACACTTTCCAGGAGATCATGATTTTCCTATGACTCCATTTCCTCTGACCAGCTTGTCCATATGCACTGCTGAACACCTTTTCCTCCTGTGAACGTCCCTGGGCAGAAATCAACACAGAAAAATCCTGCTTTTGACAACAATCACTTCTAGGGATCTTCTGCACCATAAAGGGACGGATGATGGCAAATGACAGATAGGAAGCTGTCTTTGCAAGGCTCCCGAGGAGGCTGGGACAGGGGGAAAAGGTGCTGTGGAGAGATACATTTTCCTAAAGATGTCCCCAAAATTACTATGTACTGTGTTATGAATCTTCATAACTGGAGTTGTGAAGTCCCTACCACCTCCACATTTTAAACAAACAGTACTTGAAATGAGGAGTGCAGGCAGAGGATAATTTGCTTTAACACTGTCCCGCAGGTTTTCTAGAAAATACACAGTAACACTTGTGCAACAGGAGAATTAGCACGAGTGTTTGGACAAGAAATGGAAAACATCTCTCATATGAAACTCAAAAACATACACAGATCAAAAAGCAAGTCAAAAAGTACGTATATTTACTCCAGAAAGCATTAACATCAGAACTGATTGTATTATTAATTTAGAAAATAGATTAATAATTGGGTAGAAGAAGAAAAAAAGGACAGCTTCTCAAACATATATTACTGTAGAAAATGAGGAAGGTAGCAAGGGAACATCCATCTAACTGTTACAAAAAGAGAAATGATGAAAAAAAAATCTATAAAAGCTTCCCCTTTATTGTTTTTCTAACCTCATTTCCAGTAGTTTTCCCATTACCTGCCCTGCTCAGGGAATACTTCTGCTTTTCTTTAAGGTGTTTTTCCCCATGTTATTTTGCATCATATATTTTTATTGAATCAATTGCCATGAAATTTACATCATACAGCTTAATTAAAGGGAAATTATTTTGCTGAGGAGCCTGAAGGTGGAAGAATGGAATCAATCAAATTCACTATAAGACTAGCTTCTTCATAAAGACATTCATTTCTAAGTTTAGTCCTTGGGAAATAATAAATGGAATGCTATTATACTGCCTAGAAAATACGACAATTTGGTACATCTTAAATGTTTATGACAAGTCCACCGTACTATGCGGAAACCATCTTTTTTTATAACTCAGGTAAAATAAAAAATAAGAGGGCCTATTTTAACAAGGGCTGGGATGCTAATAGGTGGCAATTAATTGTCCACAGATGATTAGGGGAAAATGAGGCAGAAGAAAAATTTTCCAGGCCATCACTTCTACTGGGAACATCAGGATTTTGAACACTAGTAGGAGTTAAAAGAATGTACTGGTGACATAAAAAGATATTTTGCTCATTTTCCTCCACTAAGATGTCAACTCTGCCACATTTACTGCATACAAGAGTTATGCTGGAAATCTGATAATTATACTTCTACCACTTCTCATCAT
Organism: Dryoscopus gambensis; assembly: GCA_013389985.1. Classification (NCBI taxonomy): domain Eukaryota; kingdom Metazoa; phylum Chordata; class Aves; order Passeriformes; family Malaconotidae; genus Dryoscopus; species Dryoscopus gambensis. Next base: position 44,827 of record WEIT01012313.1, on the reverse strand, counting down.
TTTATGAGTACTAAGTATAATTTGTTTCTGTGGAACCACGTCATGCTGGGCCCTTGTATATAAGTGCATAGAGTGCTGCAGTCCTATTGTGCTTGTTATCTGCATTCTGGGGCATACTCCAATGACAACTGCTTACAGAAGATGCATCATGCCTAATACTGCTAATTTTCAAAGTGATGAAATAGCAGCTCTAAACCTGTTTTGGACAGGAAGTTCCTAAACTTTTGCATATTCCTCCCTTGCTTCTTCCAAAATTCCTATGTCTTCCTCTCTCACGCTCTCTACCATGTACCCTATAACAAAATCCTCAACACAACCATTCCTTCTTACATTTAAAGACATGGGGAGTGAAAAGGATGTTTCTCTATTACCTGCATCCTCTATTACCTCTACTCTGAAAGCTTAAGAGAGAAAAGTTTTGATGTCTACTTTGGCTCCACTCCATTCCTGTGTATGAATTTTCTTGGTGCTGCTGCAAATGAAATGATAAAATAGCACAACACCATGGCCTTCTGTTGTTCTCGAGGCAAAGGAGAGTGACATCACACATGGCTAAAGGAAGCTGTTTGGTGTGGGCAGGTGTCCAGGTCAGTGCACACGTGTTGGGCCTGGGGCTGGGACACTGACTCAGGAATAGCCTTTCTCACCATCCTTCACACCCCTCTTTTCTGTTAGTGGTTTCACTTTCCCTGTAAAACCTTTCCTATAGGTTACTCTCCTTCTTGTTTTTTTTTTTTTCTTTCTTATTTTTCCTCTTTTTCTTCTTCTTTTCCACCCTCTCACCTTCGAGGCATTTATATGCTGGGGTAGTGAGAGAATTTGCTTAATGTCACAGAAAACAAGATTTTTTTTTTTTTTTTTTGCCGATTGAAAAACAGCAATTGGTCTTCTTTATGCAGGCAATAAAAAGAAAGAAAAGTGAGTGAAGCCTCAGTAGCTGCTAATATCTCATAACCATTTTTTTACTGTGATGAATTAGCTTCAACAGACACTTGACTCAAACAGCCTGCAATCTGATTTTGTAGCTTCAGCCTGGTACTTTGAGTAAGCACTGACAGCAGAACAAAGTACAGGCTACACTGAAACCAGACACTCCTGAATTAATGTCAGCTGTGTATTGATAGAAACAGTGCATCATAAGTAATGTGGAGTTTGGTTTTACTTCCAGTTTGCTTGATAACATTAACGCTCTACGGCTTTATTGCTGAAAAGGAGACATTCCTGAGTTTCTATCATTTGTATTTCGGAACACTTTTTTAAAATTTGATTTTGCAAAATCAAAATGGGAGTAGAAAGGAATTTTCCTTACCTTAACTAAACATCTCGGTTTCAGTATCTTGATCAGTTCTGGACACATCTTTTAATTTTTATTAATCATAAATAACTATTTTCATGGGATAAAGTCCACCAGTGAATCTCATTTCCTTTAGTGTCAGCAGGATAAGCATGATGAGATAAGGACTAGACAAAGTCACATGAAAACACATGAAACAGGGTCACCACTGTTACAAGAGAGACATAGAATACAGAAAGTTGGGCAGATGCTGTAAATGTTATGCGAGCTCTGAATTTCTGGGTTTCCCAGCTTAGGTGGATTGGGTTGAGCTGACCTGTGCCTGTAGATGACACTTCTCAAGCCAGTGCTACAGCTGGGAAGGGCAGTCACTTCCCCAGCTGACCTATCAGGTGTTGTCTGACAAGATATATAGGGCGGTGAAACGTTCTCTTTTAAACCCTTATAATGATCCTGCTGCGATGCCAGATTCCACATTTTTGACGAGTGTGTTCTGCCTGGTGATGGATGAATTCAGAGGGAAAGCAAAGGCTTTCCCCTCTGGGGAAATACCTGAGTGAGCTGTTGGAACACACCACGAAATGCTGAACCCAGAGCAAGTCCACCCTCATCTAACACTGCACTGAGTCAGGGGCAGCAGCCCCTCCCTACTCCCACAGCAATGATGTCTCTTTTTAATGCCTCCTTTTCTTTTCAATAGGTGTTTAGGCAGGGAAGAGGAAGAGAAAGAAAGAGGAGAAAAGGAGGAAAAACCCCCAATGCTGAGGTTTGACTCTGAAGTCACTTGTGTGAAAGGGGTGAAATGTCAGTGAGGATGTCAGGTCACTTGCAGGTAGTGAAACAACATGAGGAAGAATCTATACAATGCTTCCAGTCAAAATGGGCAAATGTTGAGGAGATTTGAATTTGCTTATGGGTGAGAGAAGAAGAGATGAAGACAGGAAGGGCTCTTGCCTCACTCAGGGAAAGGGGCAGCAGAAATAGAGTTATTTGTGACTTTCCCAACTTTCACCTCCAGGCGTGTAAATTCCTTCCCCTTGCCATTACCATGTCAGTTTTTCTAAAGGGCCTGAGTTGCCAAATTCCTTTAAACTGCACAGGATAGGCAAGGCATAAATTTGGACACCTGTCCTAATCCTGAAAATCTATGTGAAGAAAATTTTGAAGAGTCAGATTTTGGGTCAGCTAAAATTATTTCCTACTGCCAATAAGTGCCGGGAAGCTGTGTGTTAGTGGGCCAGCAGTTGTTTGGATATTGGTCCCATGAAAATGTCGCTCAAAAAAGTAGGCTTTGCAAAGGCTAAATCTGCTGCTAAAGACATAACACCTTCTTCTGATCAAGGTAACTGGATTAGGCTCCAAATTTACAAAGGTTGAGGTTCACAGTGGTAGAATTGTACAGTAACTCAGGTAGAAAGGGATCTCTGGTTGTCCTTTGGCCCAACCTCCCTGCTCACAGCTCAGACAGTCAGGTCAGGCTACTCAGAGCTTCAGGAAGCTGAATTTTTAACATCTTTGAGTATGAAGAGCCTGCAGAGTCCTTGGGTACCCGTTCCAGTGTTTGACCAACCTTGTGAAGTTTGTTCCCTTAAGATCTATCTGGAGTTTTCCAAGTCCCAGCTAGCGTCTTGTGGCCTCTTGTCCTGTCACTGTATGTCTCTGGGAAGAACCTGGCTCCATTTTCTCTACAGCCTCTCATCAGGTAGCTGCAAACAGCAATAAAGTTCTCCTTCTGCCTTTTCTGAATAAGGCTGAATAAATCCCATCTCCTGGAATAAATCCAGAGCTACAGCTGGAAGAGGAGTGGAAAGGGTCTGCCAAAGGAAAGGCAGGAGCTTCAACCAACAGTAGGCCAGGCTGCATTAGGAGGAGTGTTTCTATCAGGTCAAGGGACATGACCTTTCTTTGCTCGGCATTGGTGAGGCCGTATCTGGAATGCTGTGCCCAGTCCTGCACTCCCCCATACAAGAGAGACAGGGAGAAATCAGAATGAGCCCATCAAACCTCCAAGCAGCAAGAGCAGGGATGCTTCCTAAAGGACAGGAGAAGTGAAAGCCCAGACCTATGGTTAGATGGGGGGCTGGGAGGAGGACACTAAAAGAGAATGGAAGCTGGGAAAAGCACCCTCTGCTGGGGAATGCTTAGTCTGTGGGAGGGTTGGGATGCTTTTAGGGCTCCAACCAGCGTGAGGGCTGATGTAAAGGAAAAGCTGGAACCTCCAGCCCACTGGACAGATGTCAGTGGGGCTGACAGAAACTGCCCAAGGAAACTGAAAGCTAATATCAGAATCCATCTCACAGGAATACTGAGTATCTGGGCAGCGGGGATGCTGTCTAAAGGGTAAGTCACTGGCTAAGACTGAGAAGTCAATGGTTAGGGTTGAGGGCAAGAAGGAAAAAGCTCAGAGCTAGCTTTGGTGTGGGACTGCCACAGCAGCCTGAGGGTGGCAAAAATAATCATGCATAGAGAGCTTTTTGTTGTTGAGAGGCTGAGCTGATTACTTGGAGGCCCAGAATAGGGTTAGCATAATTGTTGGGGGGTTGAGAAAAGGGAAAAATTTAGTCTGAGTGGGGCTGGAAAATTACTCCCCGAGTAAAGCCTGGGGCTGATGCTTATTTTCATTGTGATTTACCACTGGTATTTTTGCTGTATGCATCAGGCCCTCGTCAGTGCAGTCTTGGTTGAGATTTCTTACTGAAAATACAGAATACTCCTGCTTCTCTCCACACAAAATTCACCTTCTCAGCCACCTGCTGCTGCAGGGAGAGTTGTGTCATGGTGATGCTGGGACCATTCCATCTTCCCAGTGTCTGCATTAGGCTCTCAGCTGCTCTGTTTGACATACAGAGTAAAAACAAAACAACATAAAGAAATCAAAACACTCTAAAACATCCCCTCAGGGCAGTGGTAGAGCATTTACGCAATAATGTCTTAAGTCAGAACAAAACATAAAAATGTATATTAGGGGTGGGAACTGGAGGCTCCAACCAAGTTTTTCTCCCATCACGTATAGGGGCTGCTGCTGTCACCAGGCGTGTGCCTGGGGGAACACAGGTCCCTGACATCCCAAAACAGGCAGACCTCAGAATCAAGGGACTGAATCATCAGTGCCCTGCAGGTGAAAGACAATTCTGAAGAGCTTTCACAAAGTTATAGGCCAAAACTGTATAATGTGAAGCCCTCTATCAAGCACCTGAATTCAAACTGGGTGCTAGATCCTGCAAATGCTTTGCACACCAGAGTAGCTTTGGGTTCAACAAACTCAGCAGGAAGGCCCTGAGGGATCTGGGACTAGATAACTCACAGAACAGAGTTGGAAGGAACCCACAAGGATCATCATGTCCAGCTGTTTAGTGAGTGGTCCATAGAGGGATCAACCCCAAAACCTTGGTGTTACCAGCACCATGCTCCAATCAACTGACCTAATCACAGACACTGGACTCAGGGATGTGTTGGCACGAGCTGTTCGTGGCCTGTAGATGTTTGTTAGTGCTCCAAGGACTCTCTGCTGCTGTGCAACGGTGCCTGTGGCGTTGGAGGTTTGTAGGTTTTTGTGTTTTCTTGTCGCACAGATCATTTCAGTGGCTGGGCTTCCAGCCTGGCTGGAGAGAAGTGCTAGGGCACTGGGAACTGCGGGACATGTGCCAGCAGGAAGGAAATATCCTGAACTGCTTTTCCCTAAGGGAAAACTATCCTGTCACTGCTACCTGAGCTCTCACCTCTTTCACTGGAGGCTTTTTTCCCTTATCTTACCTCCTTCTGCCTCTCTTTCAAGCTCTTTGGATGCCATCCAGTGACAAGGGACATTCCAGTGACTTCTTCTGGAATTTAATGACTCCTAAACCACCTAGATGGGTCAAATTGCATTTGTATGTATTATAAGGTATTAATATTTAGTACACAATAGCTCCATACTTGTCACACGGACTGAGCTATACCATACTGTCAGTAGATGTACTTTACTAGCTAGCCTGTGGTCCTCGGGATGGAAACAAGAGTGATATCTAGGCGAGAACAGCATTTCTGTGAGAGATCCTATAGCTTTAAGTGCTCCTCACTGTACTGCAGAGGGACTGCATTGGCCTGTCCCTGCTCCCAGCCACAGCAGTGAAGAGCAGCTCCTAGCTCTGCTAAAAAGATTCAGCTGGGAAGCTCCTTCCTATCTGAGATGACCTTGAGGAAAGGTGGCTCCAGATGAGGACTTTCTTATGTGTGTAAATCACAGGAGAGCAAATGTCCATCTAGTGTTCAACAGGACCAGCAGCCCTTTGTGGGCTGTTTTAGAGTCCCACTTTCTCCATTGTGTTTCTTCTATCTCCCTCACCTTGGACCCAGAGATTTTGCAGTTGCATGGGGATAAGACCACTGGAAAATTAATCTTGTCGGGGCATGGGGGTGTGTTTGCAATCCGTCCATCTCATTAGTGGGTGTGTCCTGGGTCACAGTGTATTCTATTACCATCTTCATGAGCTGTTGAAACCAGGTGTAGCAATGTTCCCTGCCTCCTCTCTCCAGACTATCTCCTGTTAATGGCCCCAACAATGCCTTGCTGCATGACTCACCATCCCATTGTGAGATGCTCCGCCCGGGGGAAGGAGCCAAGCATTCCCACCTGGATATAGTCTGGGGTTTTGGAACAGCACAGGCCAGCCTTTCCCACGGGATTCCCAGAGGACAAGAGCTACACAACCACCACTAGACTTTCTGAGGAGGACCAGACCTTTTCTACAAGATCACCACTTCAACAGAACCACTTCAAAGAGAGCTGCAGCTATCAGCTGATCGGACTGCTACCACCACCCTGCCCAGCAGGGTGTCAGGTTGTACCCCTGACTCTGTCAGGTTAAACCAGTGCTTCTGTATTATTGTTTTGTTATATATATATATATATATATATATATACTAGTAAAAAACCTGTTATTCCTATTCCCCATATCTCTGCCTGAAAGCCCTTAATTTCAAAATTATAATAATTCGGAGGGAAGGGCGTTGCAATTTTCATTCCAAGGGAGGCTCCTGCCTTCCTTAGCAGACATCTGTCTTTTCAAACCAATACAGGGTGCATCATGGATAATCAATGCAAGGGAGGTGGCAGAAAAGCAGCAGTGGGCCCAGGGGGAACGAGCAGGATGCATCTGTCCTTTCCGCAGCAGTGAGCCACTTGGCCAGAATAGGGATGCCAGCAATCAGGAGACCCTAATTCCCCTGGGAGTTTCTGCTACACCTTCACAGCCATTGAAGTTTCATGAACCTGGTGTTCAAGGGAGAAGGCACTGTGGTAGAAGGAAAGCCAGGGCTGGGGAGACTTCTTGGTCTGCCAGATGTGAAGAAACAATGTCTGGCTGAGACTTCCTGTGACAGGTTGGGGGTTGAATGCACTGGGCTGGGACCAGGGGTTCCATCAGGGCAGAGCCTGGAGCTGCTGGTTAAGCTGCACTAGTGAAGGGGGATAGGGAGCACAGGGACCAAATGGGCTTCCCCAGAACTGCCCCAGGGATACAGCATAGCCCTGGGCCACCCACCTTCTCAAGGATGTCTAGTACAACTTATCTGAGGCCAAGTACCAGGACAGGAATACAGGTAAAGTGGATTACCTGAACTGCTAAAGCCATGCACAATATCCCTTCAAAAGGGGCTTCAGGAGAATAAAAGGTAATTTCATTTTCCACTGCACTAGGGAGTATTAAGCTTTAAGTTTGCCAAATACATCTGAGCTAACAAAACAGGAAGTTTCTTGAGAGACAGAACTTCCTCAGAACCCCAAAGACAGAACCAAAATGACTGACATTTTCTCATATTCTCTGTCATGCATTTGACAAAAGCAGCATAATGTAATCCCCTTTACCTGGTACCAGGAGAGAGGAATAGCCTGTATAATGAGAAGATAACAAAAAATTGAAGGACTTGCAAAGGACACTGGTGAATCCTGAAAGCCAGGAGGTGTTCATTACCAGTCCATCAAGACACTCTTGAGACACACATCTTCTAAGGGGGCCCATTATGAACGCTGCTGGGACCAATGAGATTCAGAGGTCTAACTCACCCTGGTTTAAAAATACCTTGCAAGGGTTTGAGAAGGTTGTGTCTTTTATTTCGTTTTGATTTGCAAGAAGAGACAATTGAAGTTATGAATCAAAAGTCACAAGGCTTACCTTGATGAAGTTATATTGAGTAGTTGCATGTTCTGGTACAGTCAGCTGATGCTTTCAGCTCTCTCAGCCGTGACAGCTCCAAAGTCCCAGGAAATTCACATCTCTGCAGGACTGTGTGAATTCATCCGAAGGAACATGGCAATGCCTGCAAAAGTCTCTTTCAGCTATGAACAAAAAAAGATGCTGCATGCTCTCTGTGCCTTTGTTGATGGATCCTGGTACTTAAAGATACCTCTTGCAAACTGATTTTGCCATCCAGGCCTTACTTTTGTCCATTGAATGATACTACCTGACTGAAAGTGTGAAAACCCCTATTCCAATATGAGTTAGCCGCCTGCTTGCTTCCCAAGGAAAATTCCAGCATACCTTATAACTAACCATTTCATACTGTCATAAATTAATGAAATAAAAATAAAATTATTCATCAAGGCTGCACACTGGTACAGATGGATTAACAAAAAATACCAGATTAGGAAATTTTATCTACAGGAACAAAGTTATTTTTATTTGATATCTGAGGAAATCCTACTGGACTCAATTCCTAAACCTGTCCTGACTGAGGTCAGTGGGGATTTTTCTGAGTTATTTAAAAAGCCTTTAATTACTCTTCCCTTCCATAGGACTTCCCTGTAAGCCTAAGGAGGTTAATTACTTCCTGAGTAGTATCTGCTTCTTCTTGTTATTAATTATTTAGCGATTAATTATGAGGCATTGCCTCTCAGGGATGTGTGTGAGCTATAATAGGCACCAGTACAGACAGCCTCTGCTCTGAGGAGTTTCCAGTCTCTGCTTTTTAGTTGTATGACCAATGAGATGTAGCTTCATTTACACAATAGCTTGACAAAACAAATGGAAAAGATACCCATCTCTCTAAGGCTGAGGGAGCAGAGGTTTATGGAATGGGTAACACAGGCACTTTGTACATCTGTGTGACACGTTCACACCCCAGGGGAGCAACAACAAATACTCAACCTCAGAAGGCTGTCTATCTATGAAATACACATCTGGCCCTTGTTCACAAAATCTGCCTCGCCACGTGGCTGCCCTTAAGGGAATGCCCAGATGGCACAAGCGAGATTAAACACAGGGATCAAAATCCAGCCCTGTCCAGACTGAGATCGAAAGATGCTACTGGGGAAAATTGCTGTCCATCCTACATCCCTGCTCCAGCTCTGGATGTGAGCTCTGACTGCTGAAAGGCTGTTAAATACACATCTCACTCTGAGCAGATATAACAGAAATAGCATCCAACTATTCCTCAGCTCCTGCCAGTCTGTGCTGCAGTCACACGGGGAGCTTCCGAGCAGGAGCCCTGCTTCACCGCCCACAAACGCCTCTCCGCTGCCCACACCCTGATAAATGCAGAGGGCGAGCAGTGTTCTCACTATCAGGCCACCCCCTGAATTACAGAGAAGAGGCATCCCAAGGGCTGTTTTTCTGCCTCTGGAGCTGGTACTGAGGGGAGTTCAGATGTATCAGAGCAAGACAGTGTACGCCAGGCTGTCAGACTTGACACCAGCTAGGGATTTCACTGTTTAAATCCTGACTTCAGATTCAATCTGTGCAGCAACAGGCGGAGAAGGAAGCAGCAGGCAGTTTTTTCCAGTACTTCCAAAGTCCAGGTACCCAGCTGTTACACCCACTTGCTGGTCTTCCCTGATTTTTTATTCTGTGCAGCAGACAAGCCATACAAAACAGTATCACAGCTTAAAAGCTTCTGTGTAAAAACAAATCTGCTCTTCTACACAATTAGGAATTCACTAAATCAAAGTCACACCATCATGAGTCTGGTGCCCTTTCGGAGGGTCTAGTGATGCTGCTCCATGGTTCAGCACTTCTGTGAAGCAGAGACTTTTCCTTGGCATCCTGAGGTATGCAAAGCAGCAAGCAGCCTCCTGTGCAAACGAGGCTGCCCTACTTTCTGCAAATGAATGCCCCTCAACCATCCTCACCAGACAGTCTGATTATATTTCTCATATTGCAACACAGATGTTCATAACTTGTCGTCTGCACCAGGAACACCAGCCAAGTATTCCAGCTGTATAATAGCTTTTTATTGCTGATTGAAAAGTCTCAGTATAAATTACTTCCCCTCATATCCCTGGAAATCATACAAACATCACACAAGGCAGAGAGTGATGCATTTAGAACCACCTCTGCAAAGTGCCACAGCAGTGTTTTAACGAGGGTTGTCTTAGTCCAAGCGATGAGCAACTCCCATTTGCAGAGCTGCTTCTGCTGAGAAGATACATGAGAGAAGCTGTTGAGGCATCATTGCTGGGCACACTTTTGGATTTGGTGGATCCTGCTCTGATGTTTGGGAATCCATGACAAAAGGCAAGTTATCTTGTGATGACTTGATGCCTTTAATTTTAAAATCAGCAACGCGGAATACAAGAAGATTGGTGGGAAAACAGAAAAACCTGGAAAACCAAAAATGGAACAAACAAATGCCTTTGTAAGGAGTAGGGGTTGATCAGTCCCTCCCAGGATAAGAAGCAAGGGATGTAAAGCAAAGCTTGCAGGTTCAAAACAAATATATGGAAATAGTTTTCACCATGTGCCTAAGGAGGCTGTGGAACTTCTTGATACAGGATGCTGTGGATGTTAATTTTTACATGGCTGAAAAAGGACTGGATGGCTACTTGGAAGCAAAATCCATTGAGGGGTGTTAAAGACAACACATCTGAGCTGAGAAATATCTGACCTGCAATTTTTTTGTTGCACCCCTGTACATTTTCCCTGTTCATCCACTATTTTCACATTATCCTCTGTAGGCCCCCTCAGGAATGGGATATCAGACTACATGTACCATTCTTTTAATCCTGGAAGGCAATAGTTTTTGTTCTTAATGTGGACACATCCAGTAAACATTTAAAAAAAAGCACTCTCAGCTCATCCAAGTCTGTGGTGCTTTGTTGTTGTGACCCCTGCCTATCTCACTGCCGGCTAGCAACGGCAGGAGTCTGGGGGCAACATTCCCCGTGGGTCCATGGAAGGAAGGGGGCTGCAGCAGCTCACCGAGGCTTCCACAGTGTCTCCAGGCTACACCTTTGCAGGCAGCAGCAAGCCGTAAGAGAAACACAGTATCGCTCTTGATGGTGAAGTCAGGAGGAGTTTATTTTCAGGTCCAGCGCCAGCAAGGTGGGGGGAGCGGGAAAGGGAGAGGGAAGGGGAAAGGGGGAAGGGGAAAAGATCGAAGCAGAAAGAGACCCTCGTGCCTCTGAGCACTCCTTATCACAGTTTCGAAGGGCCCGCGGGCCCAATACTTGAGCCAATGAAAAGCTCACAGGGGAGGGATCATAGGCCAGGTTACAGCTTCGGAATACACCATACATTTTGGAAAGGGGGAAACAGAACAAACCATTCAAAGGAAAATGAATAACCACAGCGCTTACCATGATAAGAGGATCCAAAGAGCATTTCTTCTTGCAAGCTATACCACCAAGAGAGAAAGCACAGTTGCTGCGGCTGGCAGATCACACTACCAGCAATGTGATTGTGTCCAGCACTGGCGACTCTAGAGTTGGCTTTGCAATTCTGCTCTGTGAAAGTGATACCTGTGAAAATACAGGAGCTTGCCCAGAAATATCTGCAATGCAACTGGTTCCAGCTTTTCACCAAAATCTCTTTGGGGTTGCAACACTTCCTAGGAACATGCCAGATAGCCACTTGGGCACAGGCATTTAAGATATTTTGCTAATAATGTTTGATATAGTTCACAAGCATTCTGCAAAATGTGTTGCTGTCCAAGTTTTTTTTGGCGGGCCAAGATGTGTTGCGGCTCCGCCCCCCCACTCCCCCTGTGGGGAGGGTGGCCCTGGGGTGGAAGCATGGCCGGGTCACGGGGTTTCCCCCTGTTCCCTGGTCACATGTACCCAAGTTCTGTGTCCCACTGCTCATTTATGTTCCCCCCGCCCTGAGAACTCTTTGGTTCTCCCATGATTCTGCAGTCTTTGGGCAGACTCTTAGCCATGCAGGCTGGAAATAAAGATCTATGAAACATCTACCCAAAAGAACATTTCCCTATTTTTTCCTGCTGGCAAAACTGTCTCTGGGAAGGTTGCAGAGAACGGACAGCAACAAAGATGGGATGGAGGAAACCAAGATCTGTTCCTCTTTGCTCTTCTTCAGTAGCTTTACCACCAGGAAAACCTGAAGGCTTGTTTCTCAAGCCAGGATGAGACAAGACTGAAAACTCTTACTCAGTGCACTAACAATTAGCACCTTGTGTGTCCTTCCACCTACCCTGTTTGAGCAAGCCACACTTTTACTGCAAATTTTTAGACTTACTTCGAAAGAAAACTAGGTTCACTATTAAGCTTTCTGATAGTATCAATCAGACACAACCAGTCACTTCAGCAATCACACTTCAGGCTGATGTCCAGTTGTGAGAGTAGGAAAGATTTCGAAAATCTGAAGTTACTGTATAATTGATGGATAAAAGTCACTGAGTAGTGGAAATGAGCATTATTGATCACCTCACCGTGGGGACAACAGCAGTGCCAATACAGCCTTTACTAAACAGCAGAGTTCAATCTCTACACAGGTCCTTAGGAAACTACATCTCGTTGCGTCTGCTGCTTATGGACATATTTTATATGACTTAAAGATAGCACATTTCACCACCTGCAATCCAAATGATTACAGGCCTTGATTAATATTCCCCACTGGTCGCATGATGAAATGAGAAAGTAGCAGCAAGACTAGATCAGGAAACAAGCATGGAGAGCAGTTCTCCCTGCTGTACAGAAAGCAGAAGAGGATTTTGCCCCGAAAAGCAGAATAACGTCTTAAGTGGAACACTGGAAGGGCATCTCATAAGAAAGGAGTTGGACAGAGTGGGGCTGGTTGAAAAAGTCCTTTTCACGAGGGAAGAGTAGAACAACTGGGGTAAGATAGGACTTAAAATACATTCTGGTTTATCCGCAGTTAAAAAAAAAAAGGTAATTCAACTAATAGGTTTAGGTGTTACCCACTTCATTCCTGAGAGATTAGGAATTTTTTTCTCCAATAAAATTTCTTCTTCCTCAGGACAGTACTACTGGGATAAGGACTCAACAAAACTGTTCAGCAATCTCCCACCCACCAGCTATAATATCCTCTCCACTTAGAGTGTACAGTTTTAAGTTGTTTTAACTCCCTCATGGATATAAAAAATAAACTTCCTCATGATGCAAGTAGGCACATATAGCTGCACCATAGTTAGTTTTACAGCTATGATCAAATTCTAATTATATTGTTGGAATACCTAGAACACTCTGAGTTGGAAGTGATCCACAAGGATCATCAAGTCCGACTCCTATTCCTGCACAGCACCATCCCCAAGGGTCACACCATGTGCCTGAGAGCATTGTCCAAATGCTTCTTGAAATCTGGTAGGCTTGGTGCTGTGACCACTTTCCTGGGAAGCCTATTCCAGTGCCCAACCACCCTCTGGGTGAAGAAACATCTCCTAATATCCAAATTAAGCCTCTCCTGACACAGCTTCATGCTATGAACCAAAGTCTTTCACCCTATATGCTTCAATGCAGAAAATCTGAGCACCTTAACCTCCTCATTTATGCAGTAAGGTGCAGTCCAGAGACCCCTTTACCAGTGTCATTCAGAGCCAGCCTCAACCCCAAGCCTCAGCTGATAAGGCTTGCCTCTCAGATGAGATAGCTTGGTCTTGGCTGCCACAAACACAGAATTTTCAGTTCCTGGGGTACCTTAAGGGGTTTTTTTCCCTCACTCTGCTGACGCTGGGGATTTTGTTGGCTGTGCAAGGAGTCCCTGATGATTCTAGGAACACCATTTATTTATTTCTGGATATTTCAATGATTAAGTCATCCAGGTGTGAGAGAGGAAAATGAAGCTGAAACTTAAAAGAATCCTGGGCAGACACAACAGATGGATGGGAGGAGAAAAGGGTATGTCCAGGGCCATTTACCCCAGGGAACAGAATTGATGATCAGGGCTGAAATAATGGAAAAAAATATGTGTAAGTCAGCCAATTGAGTCTTTTGAAGAGGTGTTGCTGTCAGAGGAAAACAGAGGACTTCAGGTGCAGGTGAACCTATTTACACAGAATTCATGAGTCCTAAAGCTCAGTCAAGCTTAGAAGGGGTGTCATGAAGCCATCAGGGAGTCTTCTCGAACAAAAATCCATCTCTCTGCTTTCCCTAGCTCTGTGTGTTCTCGACACACATTTATTACCTTTCACTGACAAGTATTTTCTCCTAATCTCCTGTAACACTTGTATTTGCAATCCTCTCCTGTATTCAGTGTTTAGTCCACATTCCCCATCTGCTTAATGAAAAACTTCATTTACATGGTCCCCGGCAGCACCTCTTTTATGATCAAATCATATCCTTTGCACAGAAGATGGTGTGTGGCTACCTCTGTGCAGCTGCATTTGTAGTCTCAAGCTTTGACTGGTTGGCATAAAGTCATTTGTAAAAGGACAATAAGAAGCATGATGAATTCTAATGCTCTTTGTGTCATGGTACTTAGGTATCTCATAGATAACTACATCACCATTATTTCACAACGCTGCAGCAACTCAACTCTCTTTAAAAAAACCAACCTTTTAAAACCAATACTTTATCATAATATTAGTGGACAGGTACCAAAAAAAAAATCAATGGTTGAGGATCTACATCTATCACAGCTTGCAGAAAACCCTTTGTTAATATTGGGTCAAGGGAAGCTGCTCTAATTTTCTGGTTTCCTATGTCTGCTTGTATTCACCTGACACCACTCGCTGGCATTAAAATAGATTTTCAGCCCCCTGCTTCATGCATCATATGCAGCACAGAAAATAAATCAGCTCTTTTGGAGATAGTGTTCATGACAATGAAGCTGGTGCCACAGAGATGTTCCCTCATTAGCTGTGTCTCTTGCCCCCAATGCATGTTAAGTCCTTCGGGGATCACTGAAATCCCAGAAGGACCAAGGCATTCTGAGGGTTGGGCAGGACTTGGTAACTCATCCTGGTGTCACTGACCCCTGGATATTCACTCATTCATTCCCTTCCAGCCCAGGAAGGTAGCATGTCCTACGAGGTTTTGAGGTATTGGACTGTGCTGTAACTTTGCTGATGGATGTCAGTCGACCTCAGTGCAGAAAAGTCATCGAGCATCACAGAAAACCAAGACTTAAACAAGAAATTCTATAAACATTGTTATAACTAAAGCTTAATAGCAATACAATCATGGAACAGATCCTCCTAGAAGCTCTGCTAAGGCACATGGAGGACGGGGAGGTGATTCAGGACAGCCAGCATGGCTTCACCAAGGGCAAGTTCTTGCCTGACCAACCTCTTAGACTCCTATGATGGGGTAACTGCATCAGTGGACAAGGGAAGAGATACAGATGTCATTTATCTTGACTTCTGTAAAGTCTGTGACACAGTCACCTCCAACATTCTTCCCTCTGAATTGGAGAGAGATGGATTCAGTGGATGGACTGTTAGGAGGATAAGGAATTAATTAGATGGTCTCATCCAGAGGGGAGGGATCAAGAGCTCAGAGTCCCAATGGACAACAATGACAAGTTGTGTCACTCAGGGGTCCGTAGTGGGACCAGTGTTATTTAATACCTTTATTAATGACATAGATGAAGGGATTGAGTGCCCCCTCAGCACGATTGCAGATGACACCAAGCTGAGTGGTACGGTTGACACACCTGAAGGATGGGATGCCATCCAGAGGGAGCTGGAAGGGAGCTGGACAAGCTCAAGAAGCAGGACCATGGGAACTCCATGTGGCTTAACAAGACCAGGTGCAAGGTGCTGCACCTAGGTCGGGCCGACTCCTGGTATCAACACAGGCTGGAGGATGAACAGACTGAGAGCAGCCCTGGGGAGAAGGACTAGGGGGTGCTGGAGAGGCTGGATGTGACCCAGTATTGTGCACTCACAGCCCAGAAATCGAAATGTGTCCTGGGCTGCATCCAAGTTAACATGGCCAACAGGGTGAGGGAGGGGATTCTGCCCCTCTGCTCTGCTCTGGAGAGCTCCACCTGCAGTGGGGCATCCAGCTCTGGGTTCCCCAGCACAGGGAACATCAGTCTGTTGGAGTCGGTCCAGAGGAGTAGCTTGCAGTCCACTTGCAGCTCGGGGACTGCTTGAACCTGAGGCAAAGCCTTTGTATGCAGTAACAATCAATGGATTTATCTTCTCTGGACATGCTGCATGATCCCTTGATCCCACAGAAACTTTCAGCACCTCTACCCTCCTGTGGCAAGGATTTGCCATAGCCTGATTGTCTGTGGGCTAGAGGCCTGCCACATGCTGGCTTATGTGTACTGTCTGTAGTATAAAGGAATGAGTGGGGAACTGTCCGAAATGGTTGCAACTTTTCCCTCCACTCCACTCAGGCTCCAACAAACCTCCATCTCCTCCCAGCCTCGGAGGCCAGCCTCTATTTATTTGCTCATAGTGAGAAAGCTGGTTCATATCTCTGATCATCCTTGTCATTTGTTCTCAATATCTGGAGCCAGAACATGTCCTCTGGGAAGGAAAACAGAGAGGAAAATGAGCTAGGGCACACTCTAATAAGGGACTAGTGCACAGTCAGAGTCCAGCTCACACTGAAGGCAAAAACAGAACAAAGACCATGGCAAATACAGCCTTCATCCTCTGGGATAGACATGGGGGAAAATCCACATCTGAATTTGAAAGAATGTGCAGGAGACTGACGGAGGAGAATTAAAAAGTGCATTAGGACTCTCAAACATATCACCACAAGTGCTCCATTGACAAGTGCTGTCATGCTCTCTCAAACAATGCTTCAGGGAAGCCAGGGCACACTTCTGATGAAGGGCACGTGAGCCCAGTTGAGATCCCTCTGTTTGATACATTATAATGAACATTTAATGACAGGGCACTTGCAATAAATGGCAATGCCCACTTTACTGTGCAGCGCTGCACAGAGCAGAGGGAATCCATTGTCTGCCCAGCAATCTCACCTGGCTCCCTGCTTTGTTCCTCCTTTGTGGAGAGAGACACCTGATGCTGAAGAAGGTGCTGCTGGAAGATGCACTCATTTCATAGTCATGCAAAGGAAATTCCTCATGAAACATCTCATTTGCCTATTGAAGAGCAGCAAGGCTGTAACCTCAGGTGGTTTCAATCCTGCAATCTGAAAGCTAATTTTAACCAAAAAAAGATTTATATTTTTCCTCCCAGAAAATCTAGGCACTTGGTTCTGTCTCGAGGCTCTCTCTGCTTAATAAATAGCTCTTTGAAGAAAATGCTTAACATCTCAGCACATACTCTGGGTAAAGACTGTTTTAGCAGTGGATTGGAGGGATAATGTACTAGCAGCACCAAAATCTGTGGCCCCACAATGCAATGGGTCTGGCTAATCTTTCCCTAAAAGATACTCCATTAAGCATGAGCAATTTCTACTAGGGCATAGAAAAGGGAGAAAGGATTGGACTTCCAAAACTTCCTAACTGATAAGATGCCCACAAACGAACGTGTGCAGACCTAATGGTATTTAATAGTTCAATAAAGTCCCCACCATTTTTTAACCCTCCAGATGCTTCAGCTCACTCACATCTCTGCTGTTGGTGAATCACAAGATGATTTCTTGCCCATTTGTGTGTCAAATCTTCCAGGTTTTTCTAATCACCATCAGACACATCTCACAAGATTGCTGACACACTAGGAGTGCTCACAGTCTGCTAATGGACTGGAGCTGCTGGTTTAAGGTCTAGCTGGGTACATGCAGCTGCTAGTATGGGGGGCTATGGCCCTCAGCCACTGTCACTGGTACACCCATGTCTGCAACGAAATAGCCCAAAGGTCTAGGCATTTCCAGCTGACTTGCCAGTAATTACAGGAGTCTTATCTAATCCTCTTCTAATTATAGAACACTAAATAGGCCAACCTCACTCATTTTACCTCACCTGCGTCTGACAGTCAAGAGCAGCAGGTAGGTAAGGCTTTGGCAGACCCCTAACCAGGGAAAAACTGGCAGCAACAGCAGAAAACTGTGAGCAGCTTTAGAGGCACAGGCATCCAACATAGGGATCTGCTGCTTCTTCCCTCTCTTCTTTGCTGCTCCACGTTGATTACACTTCTGTCACCATGAATTTTCCAAGGCAGGAAAACTCCTCTGCAGCTCCTCTTTGTCTCGTAGCAGTGTGTTAACTAATTATAAGTGCAAAGAGCTGAGCCAAGCCCTTGTTCAGCTGGGCCCTGAGTTAGAGAGTTGCCTAGAGTTGCCTGGAGTCAGTCCTGAAGTTACTGTAGTGAAACTTTGAAGGATGGCACCACAGGGCTTTGTAAGTGTCCCTTAGTTATGTGACGCTCCTTGCACATGAATCAGAGGATCATAAAGGACATTGCTCCAAAGTACCCAGATGATGACTTGTAGCCTCTCTCACTTAGCAGGCTATGCTCCAGGTGCCAGCGGCTCCCATCACTCATCTAAGCAGACTTCTCCCAGCCCATATGAATTGGCTCAGCCTGGATGTGGAGTCTTAAATTAAGCTCATGCTCTTTAAGAAAAGTCTGATATCACTCATCTAAATGTTTGCTTAGCAATGCAGAGTCCTCTCAGCTTAGCAAGTCCTACTCTCTCTGTAATGTGCATCCACATGCACTCACTCCATTGGCACCTGTGGGGAGCAGCAAAAGTGCAAGACGGCCAAGGATGAGCCAAGGGAAAAACAAACTGGCTTTCCTTCCTTCCCTGATGGTCAAAGCCACCTTATGCATTGTAGCTTTACAGTATTTTTTGACAGAGGGTTACAGTGCTCTCTGATATACTGCCTCTGGTTGTTGCTTGCAGAACCACACCAAAACCCATGCCTTGGCTCCATCCTCACTTTGCATTCAGCTGTCAGGTCTTACCTGCTTCTGGAAGAAGGAGAAAAGTGAACTTTCAGAGGCAGAACTGCAGCCTTAGCTTTATACCTCCTCCCATAGGAGCTGATTTAAAATTATTCCAGGTCTGCTGAAAGCAGGGCACAGAGTGCCTGATTGGTTTGGGGCTGCAAAGGGAGGGTGCCACAGCTGCCCTGCTCATTTGGAAGCAGGGGAGATGCTGGTACCACCAGCATCTCTGCCCTCTTCTCACCCACAGGCACTGGGTGGGAAGGACTGATCAGAAAGGATTTGCAATGAAGTGGATGTAAACCGTTAGTGTAAATCCCCCTGCAGCCTGGTGAGAATAAATCCTTCCCTCCTCCCCTTCTCTCTCACAGCTAGGAATGATATTAAGACTGTGGGACTGAGGATTTCCAGATTTCAAACATTAAAGTATTTTAATTGCACTTCAGAGTACTTCAGAATGGAGCAAATGAAACATTGCAGGCAGAGAAAATAGCTGCTCTGGAAAATGTCTATAATTTTCAGGGATTCCTTTTATTGTTGACTGCATCCAAATATTTCTGCCCTTGACTAAGTGCTCTCTGTTCCTCTCTGTCTCTTAGCAGTCCCTGCAGCGACCAAGCAGAATAGCACCAGAAAGAATAAACAGGCAAAGCCGGAACATAAAACCCATCAGTTAATGAAGGGGGCTTCTCCCCTGGCTGGTTTAGTACAAACCAGGCTCCTGCTGCAGGCTCAGGCAGGGCTGGCCCCCTGCATGTGCTGAATTGCAACAAGGACCTGGGTTTGGGGGAGAAAGGCCACCGAGGCAACTTAGGGCCTCCCACTCCAGAATTCCTCCCTTAGGGCTTTCACGCCTCTGAGGGAAGCCCCTGCTCAGTCTGACTGCTGATATTCATTATTTATGGAGTGATGCAAACAGGTCTAATGCAAGGATTATTTTTTTTCCCCTAGCACCTTAGGGGCTGTCAGAAGCAACCAGAAACTAATCCACCTTCTGATTTCCCTCCCTCCTCCTACACACTGAGCAGGCGCCGGCACAGTTCCTTCACTTGCTGAGGCTCATATCCTGCTTCTCCTAGTGCCGTTCAGAGGTTGCTTTCCCAAGCTTGGTGACAGGGCTCTCACTTCAACAGGATAAGATATCCATAAACACTGGTCTGTGCTCTTTCTAAATGTTTGTGTTACAGACATTTGACATTTATTTTAGACTGACCCCAAGGTTTTGTGCAAATCTTTGCAGCGTGGTAGCTTTCAACTCTGTCCTCTTTGAGACAACAAGGATGGCTTTTGACACAGATTGGCTCATGGGTTAATCCTTGTCTAGATGGGGTAATTTATACTGTAGCTGGCAGCAGCTGGATAAAGCAAACCCAGAGGGCCAGGCAAGGTTTACCTCAGATGGCTGATGCATCTTTAGGGACACAGTTTGTCTTTTCCACACAGAGCTGTGCAAATCTGCTAATGACGCTTTCCATCCCAGAGAAGACAGAGTTTATGTGGCCACCAAATTACTCCTGCGAATGCCCTGGCGCCCTG
Source organism: Dryoscopus gambensis (assembly GCA_013389985.1). Taxonomy (NCBI): domain Eukaryota; kingdom Metazoa; phylum Chordata; class Aves; order Passeriformes; family Malaconotidae; genus Dryoscopus; species Dryoscopus gambensis. The sequence continues at coordinate 25,017 of WEIT01012313.1, read as the reverse complement.
ATGACCTGAGTTGCATGCGATAATTTATGAACTGAAGTCTACACACACATGCAAACACACATGCATGAGCACACTGTCAAGACTGACAACCAATAACCATTTAGAAGAGGAAAAGAGAATATCTCAGCTCAGCCTTTTTCCACTAGGGGCCCACAGACATCACCAGATTCTCAGAGGTGGAGGCAGTGTCCTCTAGGTAGCAGTGGGAATTATTTGTGGCATGATTTACTTGACCCTAAAATTAGCCCTGGGACTAATGATTTTCCTGCAGCACGCAAGGCCCTCCCCATCCTCTGTCCCAAAAGACATGGCTATGAATGCTGGTGCTGGGTTTCTCTGAAGCCTCTCAATGTCCCCTTCCAACAGTCTTCCTTCTGCAATGCATCTAAACACAGAGCTCACAATGTGGGGGAGAGCTACAGGGAATGCCAAGCCATTCCTCTGTGCCGGGGCAGGATTAATACATCAGACCTGTCTCTGGCAGATATTGTGTTTGAGGAATATTATTACATTTCCCATGCCCACGGCTACTTGTTGCCTTTTCCGCACTAAACAAACAGTTACCAGAACCTTTTCTTATCTGTCAAGTTTCTGAAACTGTTAAACCAATCCAACCTGCTTTTCTTTCCCACACCTAACAGGTTTGTCCTTCCCTACATTGTTTGTAAGTAAGTGAGTTGTAGTCTGAGCTATTTATTGGATGCCTCTAGCCTTGGAGCCAAGGAGAGGAAAGCTCACATCCATATTGGTCCTCTGGGGCAGTTCTCATCACAGTGAAAACGGAGCCCTTGCTGTCTCTGCCGGCTTCCCGAAGCTGTTCATCGCCTGGATTACGTTACTCCGTTGTTTATGGCTCACAGTGTGCACATCATTCTCACAGTGCTGTGTTTTGGTTTGTGGGTTTGTGTTTTTTTTTTAAAAAAGGGAATACATGCTACTAAAGGGCATGGAGTATTCCCAGCTCCTGTCTTTAGCCATGTCAAGGCAGGTGATTTCTGCAATCAGAAATCAGGATGGCAATAAGGCACCCAAGCAAACAAGACGTGAGGGCTCTGAACTGCAAGGAGGGGAAGACAGGAATGTTTGCAGTAATAAACAAATAATAAATGGATTTCTCCTCCATATTCATACAACAAGCTCAGCATGAACAATATCAGGCAAAATCCTTCCTCTCTGAGCCAGTGTTTCACACAGTGCACAGTCCATTGCATCCTGTGTGTATAAAACATATATTTATGGATGCATGAGCACATGCACACATATATGCATGTACGCACACCCGCGCGTAAGAAATTACAACCTGCGTGGCACTTCCTGTTAAAAGCTGATACAGAAATTCTCTTGCTGCAACCACTTTTGACTTGCTGTTCATCCAGTCACATTTGCACCCGATCAGGTGCACAGGGCTAAGACGCCTGCTTCTGGCTTGTTTCGTCATGTAAGATTAGGAAATGTGCACCACGAATTGTGCACCAGGAAACGTTGCACCAGGCTATTTGCAAGAGAGCACACATGCTGCAAGTTTCCAACCATTTTCCCTTCCTGCCCTCCTAGAAGAGCTGAGTATCAGGAGTTTGTTCCATGCTGTGGAAGAAGGTCCTGAAGCTGAAAATAAGAGATTTGTCTTGTGTTCCTCCCTCTGCTACTGATAACCTAAATCACCTTGGGCCAGGCATTTAGTGGATCTGAAGCACTCCTTGCCCACTGGAAAGGAGCTACGGTAAGATCATCTGTAAAGCCCTTCGATAACGATTGATGAAATGCGCTGCAAAGCCTAAAATGAGAAGATGAAAGTGTAAGCAATGTCTGACTGACCCGGAGCAATGGTCCATGCAGGAGTGCTCTGCCTCTTACAGCCACAGCAGCAAATGCTGCCTAGTGAGAGCCAGCCAGCCTGGCCACCATCTGTGGCCCATTATCCCCACCCATCCTCAGCACCCACAGTCACTAGAGCAGAGGGGTTGGAGGGCACTCCTCTGCCTGTTCCATTTAATATTCCATTTAGTAGTGTATAGATGTATTGTTCACAAACGTGCTGCTTTAATGGAACATGTTGACAGGGACCTGAGATGTGCTTCAGACAATGTCCTTCTTCCTCATCATGGTCTATACCTTGCTTTCCTTGCATGCACTGCACCAGGTAGAGATAGGGGCAGAAAAAACCCTTGGCTGTGCTGAGGATAAGTGGATATCTCAAAGACAGTCATGGATTTAAGAAATCAAATAAATAGTAATTAAAAATAAGTGGGCAGAGGTTGTACATTCCCTTGCCCCATCTGGATATGCAGTGGTGGATTTAGTATGCCAATATTGACACTTTAATTAATCACTGCTTCTAAAATGCTTTGTGAGTGGAAGCCTAACACAGTCAAAATTATTATTAATAATCACACTTCTAGTAGCGTTTCACTTTTCATTATTACATTATCATGCATTAATATTATATAAGAATATTAATAATTATGATAGTATGTCCCTTAATATGGAAAGAGTAAAAAGACCAGTACCACTTATTAAAGACTCTCCCTGTATTTTCACCAATAGTCACTTTATAATTTTATCCTTTAAATTAACTGTACAGTCACAGGCTGGAATAGTCCTAATTAACAACAACAGGAAAAGAAATACAATGCACTCCAGTAAATAGAAGCAACCCCCTCTTTCTCCCACCTCTCCCTCCCTCACCCCCCCAGTAGTGCAAAATACATAGGGGACCCTGTTGTCATAGTAACTGGCATTACAGCTTGCTTTCGATAATTAATGGAGGGCTTTGCTATTACAGTATTCTTGAAATTTCACTTTCCCCTGTGCTGCACTGCAGAATGCAGTATCATTTCCCCATTCATAAATATTTCATTACCACAGTCTGCTGTGTTTCATCATCACTGATAACACTCAGACTAATCCACCCATTGCTGAATTCATGTCGCCCTGTCGGTAGAGCAACTTTCATTTCCTCCTTCCAATTCTGCAGTCTTCATTTTTCTTGCTCAGTGTTCTCCTGCTGCAAAACTGTCATTGTAGGCTAAGTACAGGGACCTTTATTTTTCTTACTCTGAAAAATAAGCGAGTGGTAAAAGCTCTGCCTGAGTAAATTGCAGACAGACACACGCAGGCGCAATGTTTGCATCACAGATATAATTTGTATGTTTCAGAAAAGGGAGATATTTAGGTCAGCAAAGGAGAGGAGAATTGTAAAATGTTGCTGTACCAGGAAACTTGGAGTCTGATTCAGCAAATTCCAGGGGTACCTTCAGACACACACGTTGTCCCTCTGATGACAGCTGTGAGGAGCAGAAGTGATACTCCCATCCAGAGGACTTGCTGGAGCATAATGTGTTTGGAAATTAACATACTAGTAGAGACTTTCCAAAGCCAGTGGGACAAACAGCTTGGTAATACATATAGCAAGAAGGAAGTAATAGAGAAATGGTTTAATTTTTGTACTTAGTATCAAAACTGTCAAACAAATTGACGTGCTTACATACATAGCTTCTATTGATATCCATGCAGAGGGAACTGGATTTTCCTTGTTGAGCCTCATTTGACTTATTTTTCTTCCCTTTTTAAATACTTTTCTCTTTTATGTTGTTATCCCTTTGAAACAAGCTGGTGGTGAAAGACTGAGAAACCTGAAAGAGTCAATTGCAAGGTGTCTCTCCTGTAACTCTGTGATAGACTTGCCTTAGATTGCCTTCCAGAGGAGATGAGGGAGGCCAAAGGGAAGGAAAGTGCCATTTGTAACCTGTTAGACAGAACGCTGCACAGAATCTGGCTTGTTTTGTAATAGGTATCACAGATGGGATCTAGTTTTCCTCTGGGAGGGGTTAAATCTTGGATGAAGAATCATGGCACAAATGAGCATTAGTGGAGACCACGGCATGCAACTCTTGACAGGCACTATATAAATGTATAAATGTATATATAAATGTGCGAGGAAAATTTGTTTCATCTATTCTGCATGTGGCAGAAATAGCTAGGTAAAAAATTGCACAGCCCGTGCAATAAATAGCAGTTATTTGCCTATGCCATGCAATCTGCAAGACCTGCTAGGATGTCATTTATGTTGACACATTTAAAGAGAGAAGCTCTGCAAATCCATTTTCTTCCAAGCATCATAAAAAAGCCCTACATTTTTTTCACTTATTTCCAATTCAGATTTGGCAGTTTCATGCAGCAAGAAGAGAACACTGGAAGTGGATTGAGGGATTCTTGGGTATTATTTAGCTTTTTGTAAAATAAAATAAACCAAAACAATATAAAATTTTTAAAAACTTAAAAAAATATTTTTAAAAAATCTGCTTTTACAAATTCCATTCCTTGGCAGGAACTATAATAATCTTCTCCCCCATACTATAATTTCCCAACCATCAACCATGAATGGACATACAGGATAGAGGAATCCACACCAACCAAGGGATTTTTATTCCTCTCTGCATGGGACATGACTCTGATGAACAAACTTAATTTCTAAATGAGCTGGTGGAGTCTTTCACCCAAGTGTGCTGGGAAGGAGAGTTTCATGGAGTCAGAAAAAAACCAGTCAAAGCCAAGAGGGCCTGTGCCGATACTCCAAAGGGAAGTTTGCAGTGTCAGTTAGATACAGGACAAAAATCCAAATTGCTTTCAGTCCTCTGTGTGAATCTCCAAGTGTCTGTTAAAAGATCATCCCTGGAAAGGGAGAGTCCGAGCACACTTAGTGTGGGCTCGAGCTTTTGCTCCTGTAACCCAGGCAGATGACGCTGGCCTTATCTGAGCACATGATGGCCCTGTCTCCCCAGAGACACCCAGAGCTCAGCCCTTCTGAGCAGCCTGGAGGGGTGGCACAAGTTTAAACCCAGCTGGCAGCCACCCATCTTCATCCTGCTGCATAAAACCACTGTGCAGCCTGTGCAACCAAAAGGCTTCATCCTGAGGGGCATCCTACTCCCCGGCAAGAGCAGCCAGCTGGTGGTTTTTAGGCAAAGCTCCTTGCAGGCTGGACATGATGGGTAGGGAACCCCCCCCAGTTTGCCAAGCATTTTGGGAGTGAAAGCTCAGAGGAGCTGCAGCCATTTTCCCTGACAACCCCAAATGCAAAGCCATTCCTGTGAGGAAAAGTGAGCCCTGGTTCCCCACGAAATCACCCGGCTGCCTCCTGTGGTATTACTGGCATACAAATACTTGTGTTTGGCCTTCATCCATCCAAGAGCTGTCAACATGCAGCTCTTCAATTCTAGAGTTCACAAGGGCTTTCTTCCTTGTTTTGTTCAGGTTTAGGAAAGAAAAAAAGCAGGTGGATGAGTTTTGTGCAGTATCTATATCCTTGCTCTGAGAATTTGTTGTTAGTGACACGTGAAGAGAAATTACTCTTGACAATAAAGGCTATGGTATCTTTTCCCTACTATTTTGGACAGAAAGATGTGCTTGAGTGCGTGGGTGTAACAGAGAAAGCAAGAGTGAGTGCCTGTGTGGGCTTGTATGCAATTGCCATTTTATCTTGTTTTTCTTTTAAGTTTCCCTATGCTTTCCCTAGCTTTTAAAGAGATTTCCTAGGCCCCTCTCTTCTTCCTCTCATCTTCAGAAACTCAGTCATAGTTTCACCAGTAAGTGTGGCTCACAAGGCACTTTCCATGATTTCCTTCATAAAATCTACAATCCCTTCCCTGCAACCATGTCCATTTGTATGTTGCTTCATCAGCAGGGAAATTCTTGCCAGTTTTTCCTCCAAACTCTAAAATACTAGCAGCAGAGAGTAAGGAAGTCTATGTTACTTAACACATCACCCTCTAACCCCTTGGTCCTTTCCCCATTTCCAAAGTGACCTTCCTGACACCTTCCAATTTCCCTTGAAGCAATTTTTAGCATCTGCCTCCCACCAGCTTTCTCGCTGCCAGCAGACCATTCAGTGCACTCAAGATCCCAGTCACACAGCCTGAATGATGAGGGCATCCTTCCCTGCTCTCTGCTCTAGGCTCTGGGGGTGACTGGTGCCTCTGGGGCTGGCTGGCGGAAGAGTCCTTGAACTGGGAATGCTGCTGACCCAGGGACTAAGGGAGTACCTGGCAGCAGCACATATGAAATGAGTAGAAAGCAGGCCAGCAGATGGTATTCACCAGCTTTCAACACCAAGTCCTTGCAGAAGGGCTTCAGAGATGCAGATTCTTCTCCCACTCACCAAAGGACCAAGGGAAAGCTACCCTGCAGTTCTCTCTCCACCGTGGTTCTCCACTTTTTGGCCCATATTGTCCATTGTAGGTGAGCTGGAGAAGAGGAAATCCCACAGCTCAGCAATGTCTCCTGCACGGCCAGACCCAGAAAGCCAGATATATTTCCAACTGCAGCCTTGGTGCTGTAAGTTATCCTTAATATATCACTCTCCCCTTGCCTTGCTGCGCTAAGCCGTTCTGTCGCCATGGCAACCAGCTGAAGTTCAGGGATGGTTTTGGAGTAGCCCTTCTCACCGTACCACATCAGGTACTGTGGATGGTCCCTGCATGCCTGGGACGTGCCGTGATGGCAACACAAACATTGTCTTGTTAATGCCCATGCTAATAAAGCGGGCTCTGCAGTGTTACCTCTGGAAGTCTCAAAACATTTGGTAAAGGAAAACCGGCATTATCATTCCCATTTTACAGGCTGGAGAACTGCGGGGATGTGAATTCTTCATGGTCTCACTGGTCGGTGCCACTGCAGGAAATAAAAAGGAGATTCCCAACTCTCTTTTCAGTCAATCACACAATTTATCATGGTACTTACACTTTCCTGACCAGTCAACATCTGTCCTCCATTCTGTGCCTGGATTTTGGAATTACATCCCTTCTGTATCTAATAGGAATTTAGCATTTAAGTAGGAAGCAATGTCCTCTGATTCATTCATGCCATGGTTTTGCTGCTAGATCCCAGATGATGTCCCTTTCCATCCTTTTCCAGCCTCCTCATACCAGCAGCCAACAAACAAACAGAGGGATGGGATCAACAGCCTCTTGCCAGAAGCCGTCCTTTTCCTATAGCAAGGCAGTGTACCCAGACTGAGGGTTGCATCAGGTAACAGCAGCTGAACCACCCACAGCTGCAGAGGTTTTCTATGGCATTACTAAGAAAGGTGGGATTTCTAAGGTGCCTAAGTGGAAAAGGAATAGAAGTCATTCTTTCATAAAATAAAGAATTCTAGAAACAAATGTCCTACTGAAAGTCAAATACTGATCTACAGTCTAAGACCTGGGACTAGTTGAAGGGTTCTAGACAGAAAAAATTTACATAAGAAGGTTTAAAAAAAGAAGAAAAAAACCTGAGCCACTTCAGAGGAATGTTGCAATTTTGGCAGCTCAAATGGTGGAAGCTGCTGGAGTAACCATTTTTTCAGCTGCCGCAACACTAAGAACCTGCGAGCCCTGGGAAACCCAGATCATGAAGGTTTACAGCTACTGTAAAGTTGAAGACTGTCACATCAGTTTTTTATAAATAAATATTTTCTTGGCTCTGTTATTTTGGAAGCAGGAGAGTGGCAGAATTTTGTCTCAGGCCTGAATTTGTGGGTTTTTTTGATGAAACGCTAAAATATCTGGTGGATAAAGTGAGAACTCTAGCTCCAAACACCCCCTATGAATAATATAAACATCCAAAGGAAAATTTGTACTGATTTTTGCATGACTAGCTAACAGCTAAAAAGACTAAATCTGTAGTTCCTATTGAATAAAAATCTTGAATATTGGTAAATCTGTCTAAAGTCTAGAGGTAGCCAAAATGCACAGTACCTCAACTACTCAGTAGTAAGTGCCACTTAATACAGGAATGTTTTCCACCTTCATTAACAAATGGATAGCATTTGATTAATTGTGCAGCTAACAAATATTACATTAAACAGTCTTGCAGATGGTGTAAATGAGAACAAACAATTTTTAATGCCATGTGAGTCAGTTCCATGGTGAGCATGTGGCTCCAGAAGGATGACATGTTCAACATGCAAGTTCTTGCCTGGCTCACTTCCTCTTCAACTGAGATGAATCCTCAAGGCTGTTGTCTGAGAAAGTCTAATTTCATGAATGATAAACAATGCAGAACATCTGTATTTTGCCCATTTTCTTTAGGATTTGTGACTGCTTATTTAAAAAAAAAAAAAAAAGAGAAATAGTCATTCTTCATGTGAATGACATGTGAACACATTTCAGTTTAAAATTACAATATTAAGACTGGTTAATAATATATATTCAGCTTTTCCAAACTGCCTGTTCTGGTTCCACACACAGACCACACTATTTTGCATTTTCATATTTTTCCAATAGGCCTCCCTTGTCGTCTTGCTAAAAGAAATGAGACTGCCCTTGTCCTCCAGGATTTCAGAGTCTGAAGTCAGGACTCACAAGAAGGAGATAAAAACTACACAAGGAGGCCAGTCCAATGTGTCTCAGCTCAGGGTCAGGCTAGTTCAGCAGATTTCTCCCTGCCCACCCAAAAGGAACCAGGGAAGCCTGGTCAATATTGTCAGATCCTGCTGCTTTCAAAGCAAAGACACGGGGAAAGGCAGGTGCAAAAGAAACTCCTGCTTAGATAATTCATCAGTTAATAAAATTCTGCCAAACCAAGACAATTCTTCTACAGTTTCAGTTACAGAAGTTACATTTTTTACCCCACCTTAAACAGCTGCCACTAAAACAAGTTGTTTCAGTGCAGTGGTTGCTGCATTTCAGTGTCAGCTACAGCAATTTCCCATTACATGAATGGCACATGCACACCCCCAAATCTGAAATATGCTCTTGGATACTTGGGACTACCAGGACTCTTTAAAAATATGTCATTAGCATAATCATTACCTATGTAACAACTTTCGCTTTCCCATTTGCAATGCTATTTTTTGAATAGTGCCATTGGCCTAAGGAACTCTCAATCTGGCACTTTCTATCACTATTAGACAAACTCTGCAGTTTTTTCTTAGTTCTTATTGTTAATATTTTTGCTCAGTTTTATCTCCGTTACCCCCTAAGCTTAAAACCAGTCAAAATTCATTACAGACAGTGTTATATCCTAGGAGCTAGAAATGGAAAGGATCTGTTAGATCGCCACTCCATCCTCCAGCCAATTTACACTTGCTCCCTGGATTACCTGCTTTGTCCAGTCTGGCTTTACAAAAGACAAAGCAGTTGGGCTCCTGCCCTTTCCCTTGGGAGGTTGTTTCACAGCAAAATACATCTCACTGTCAGGAAATTTTACCTTACATTCAGTCTGACTGTCACACTATTAGCCCTATTATATCCCTGCGTGTCACACCAAGAATTCTGCTCTCGCACTCGGGAGAGTGGGAGGCTGTTCGTGCTCATCAGAGCTCTACATGTCTCACAAACCACACACTTGTTAGTCATTCCTGAGCTGGGCTCTGCATCAGTTTCTATTTGAACTCATCTACCTGTGCTTCCACCTCTCCTGATCAACTCTGTCACTTTCCTCCAAAAACTTTCCAGATTTGTCAGCACCTCTCTGGTTATCTAGGGCCTGGTGTTGACTGTACTGGTTATTTTGGGATGTGGGACACCAGGCAAAGCTAGATGGCAAACCAACCCAAGGCATACATTCTTTTTAATGCAGCTTAGCTAAACTCAGCTTCTTACCACAGGACATGAATGACAGGAGTTCACATGGGTACAAGGGGAAACAGAATCAGTTAGTGCAAGAAAAATAATGCATTGAGAGCTCCTACATCTATAATCTTGTATGTAAGAGCCTGGACCACCAAGCTACGCTCATCATATTGAGACAAGAACAAAATGTTATTTGATAACTTGATGAAATGCTTTCACGTACACTTGCCAGCCTTTCACAAGAGTAAATGTGTTTCAGACACCACCACGTGAATCTCAGCTCTCATGGCACCCCGACGAGAGCACTGGGGATGTGCACTGGCCTTGGTGCAGAGAAGGAACAGAGGGAGCAGGGGCACTGCTGTTCTCTGCATGCTCATGTCTGGAGAGATGCTCTGCAGGGCTAAGCCTTACCACTAAGCACTTCATCCCCTTCCTTACAGCAGACCTGAAGTGCTCTGGAGTTCTTGATTGGGAAAATTAATCTTCTGGCAGACCAGACACACTAAAGCTCCAGGCAGAAGCTGTGTAGCTCCTGACACAATTTCAGTACACACACCAGACTGAGATCCTTGCAGAAGACACATACACGGAGGACCAAGGTGCTGTGAATGTGCTGCCAATTGCTTCCTCAGCCTCACTCAACATGTGCGTTGAAAAGAAGAGGGTGGAAGTACTGGGAAAATTAGATGCCTGGTGACCTTCCTTGCCTCACAGTTTCCTTCTTTCATCCTTTGTCTCTCAGTCACTGTAACACTTCTGGCTGGATTTTGGTGGTGAAAGCCTCCAGTGTAATGTACTAAATGCCTCTGCAATGCAGAGAAGCAGAGAAGTAGGGTCCAATCCTAAGTACTGCAAGGATCAGGTACAGCACCAAGGTCCTCCCTTCCCTCATTCCTGAAGGCACATGTCACTTACAGAATGGGACTCAGGTACTGCATCAGAAATCTGTGAGACAAGGCAAACTCTTCAGTCTCTCCAGCCTTTGGTTCATGTGTCTGATAAATGTGTATTTTTTGATCTTCATTGGAAAAATGTTTCAAGACCCATAAGATCTTTTAGGAAAGCTCAGGGTTCCAGTCACTATTAAGAAAAAATCCCACACTTATGGTCAGATTTGTCGCTCCTTTTTAGGTCTGCCACTGAATGGGAGGGTTTAATAACAAGCTGTTCTACCCCATTTACAGGGTGTGCTTTTCCAGAGAGCTTTCTGGACAGAGTCCCATACAGGATGCTCTGGTTTTACTTAAAAAATAACTCAATGGCCATGTAGGAAAGCCACTGGGATCACCATGGTCTACCATGGTGATCCCATTGATCCCAGTGTTTGGCTCAACATCTGGACTGTAGAGGTGGTTTCCAGGTGGAGATGGCCATGCATGATGCCACTTGCATCTACACTGGAAAAATCACCTTTTCTCTGGCAGTGTGGAACAGTTGCTCTCTGAATGCAAGGCCAACTGTCCCACATGGATCATCTCACATCTACTCACCTCTGGGCAATGTCACTACTTTTCTTCCTGTCAATCATGTCTCCACTGGAACATCGGTGCTAGGAGAGGCACTCTTCCAGCTGACTTCCTTCAAAGCCCAGAGAAAGTGATAGCAATCAACACATCCTGTAAGTTAAGAGCTACTTTTCCATCTTTGCCCCATCCTATGCAGAGCCAGAGCACCAGACACAGAAGGTGTTGGGGAATAAGCAGAGAAGGCACAGCCAACGACTCCAGATGTGTGACCAAACAGAATGGAAGCCATAAAACTACCAGGCAATTTTCCAAACATGAATGAAAGAGCCTTCAGTGGAAAAGCTGTCCTCTGCTGGAGCCTCACAAGCTGCACTGATGTGGAAATGCTACCATTGCACAAACCTGCTCTCTAGTAAAGATCAAAACTGACTTCTGTGCATAATTTTTAGGAGGCTAGATTTTTTTTTGTCATCATTATGGCAGGACATTTAAGTAATTCAAATTTCTTTTATAAAGTTGGCCTTTCTATTAAGTCACCTTTCTTCCCTGGAGGCAGAAAAAGACCTGCATTGTCATCAGCAGCAGGTGTTGCACAGGAACCTAAAACAGATGCCAGAAAGTCTTTCAGGCTGAAAAAAAGAAGTCTCAAGTGAGAAAGGGAGTTCTCTGCCCAAAATTTGATTGATCTTTGAAGGGAGAGTGCTCAGAAGACTGTTGGCTCTCTGACATCAGGAGGCACCAGAAAGTATTGGATTTTTCTAGGAAAAAGGTGATTTCTGTGTATTGGAGCAAAGCAGAAGAAAGAAGAATTTCTAATCAGACAGAATGTAGGGAACAACAACCCTGCTTTCGTGTCCACAGCACAGAAATGAGACTCACATAACCCACTCTGATTTCATATGTGTGTGACATACAAATAACACAATTTGGTAAGGTTCTGAAAATCTTCTTAGCAATGCTGGGCTGACCTCCTTTTTCAAACATAAGAAGTAATGCTTCAAGACCAGAAACATCAGGAAATAATTTAATTCTTAACCAAATTAAAATTTTTCTGTTACTAGCAGTGGAAAGAAGAGTGATGCAGGCTATATAGCACAGTAACAGCAGCTTGTAAACACACAGAGAAGGATGCTGTTATTATTTATCAAAAATATATTTGTAATCATTTTCTGGAAGTACATGCAAGGGACCATGCTGGGCATCATGTTCTTACTAATACACCTGAACTTTCAGTCAGGATATACCTCATTATGCCTTCCTTGCAGCCCTCCCAGTTCTGTCTCCTTGCTTAAGGAAGCAAGGCTGTGTGCAATGGAGATGGGTGTTCAGGCTTCCACTGCCAGTCGCCTTCGCTGACTTTTGAATCCAAACACATCCCTGCTGGACTTCAAGTGAGGGTCTCTGAGGCATGATGTTCTGGCAAACTCTGGGAAAAACAGCAGCTGAGAGGAGACACCCAAGCATTAACACACAAACTCGGGGAGCATCAATCTGTTTTTCTTGGCCCCAGTGTGAAAACCTTCTGAGCAAGTTCCTGGCAAGGCAGTGGGCACTGATTGGGGCATTGTGGTAGAAAGGGGAGAAGAGCTGAGGTCAGGAGTCATGGGAGGGAGATTAACTAGAATTTAGGAGATTGTCAAAGAAAGGAAGTGCTTCAGGGCAGGGCCCAGGGAGGTAGGCTTATGTGTCCTGTGAGCATAGGACAGGAGTTTTAAGGCAATCAGGCTCCAACCACGTTGCTGTGGAAGGCACAATGTGTGCTCAGTCTCTAGCGGCCAGGCAAGAGCTTCCTGGTGGACACTGGGCAGACATCTCTGGAGAGCTGTTCGGTGATCCCAGATGACTCCGTTCCTCCTGAAAGCACCACCAAGTATGTGAACACCCAACAAGAGGGGCCTTGGTGAGGGTATGAGTTAGACTTTTGGCTTGAGTTTGTCAATCACTCCCCTCATGATCTGGAAGACACAAACCAACCTGTGGACCTACACTTCCATTCCCACATGTTTTTTTTCACTTCCTATACTAAGATGTGTCAATAATGACCCTGTGAATGATTATTAGTTTCTCTACCACCCGTGAGTAAAGATTTGGCATGAGAATCAATAATTCCTTGAATTAATAATCAGTTACAGCAATAACTGATGACCAAAAAGCCTGGCTGTGCATGTTAATTATTTACTATGTGCCTATGCAAAGGCAGGCAGCCAAAATCACATCTGTGCCTCCCTGGAGCATGGTGGTGGGGAGGATAGTTCACCACTTTGAGCCCAGGACATGAGTGCCTTGCTTCTCAGCTACCCTGTGATTGCTCCCTAAACCTGTTCCCCTCCCCAAGAATGACATTGGTGTCACCACAGCCACTGAGTGCCGGCTTACAAAATGTTTCAAGTGACTAAGCATTTGGACAGATGCCTCAAGTTTGGACTTTCCATCCTGTACAGACATTGTTGAAATCCCACAAGCAGTTTATCATACCCGTTGGGGCCTAGTAAGTTTTTAATCCTGATCCCTGGCCTCGATGTGCCTCCCGTCTGTGGATGGAGATGGGAATAACCATTTACATGCACGCAGTGATTCTGCTGAAAAATGGCTGCACAGGCATCTAATGGATGCTTTGCTGCAGCAAACACCAACACAGCACGTCTGGCTGTGGTACACGGGGAAGCTGCAGACACTAAAATAAAAAGAGAACAATCTACTGCCCATTTAAGTGGCAGCTGCTCTGGATGACTGCAGTGCTGCCCAGCAAATTACTGAGCAGGCAGAGGCGCAATTCCCTGGACCGCGTGTTAATCACCTGCATCCAGAAGGTGAGCACAGAGAGACCCTGCAGTAACGTGGTGAGGGAGCATGGGCTGTAAGCTGTGGCATAATAAATCTCCCTGCCTGCAGCCTGGCACTGTTTCTTCACCAAAGTTATACCAAATTTCAACAGCAAGAACTGTATGAGAAAGGAAGCAAAACTGAAATGAGAAAGCAAGGTCATGTCAGAAGTCCAAGTAAAAAAGTAAAAAAGATTAAACCAGACTCTCCTTAGTTAACAGGGGGCATAAATAGAATAACAGAGGCCAACTGACGAAAGCACAAAAGCACGAAAACTGCCAAACATTTGAGTGCATCAGATGTTAATGATGATCAAACCTTATACAACACATTCTGGAGAAGTCAGTGCCTTCACCCATCATATGTCCATTTTCTGTGTTGAACTGCAATTGTCTCCTCTGAGATATTCAGCTTAAAATTCTGATGTGATTGTACCAACATTTAAAGCAGGTAGTAAGTACCAATGACTGGTTTCTTGTGTCCCCCACAAATTTGTTCAAGGGTCTCACAAGATTGCTTCAGTTTTGGTGGCCCTTCAGAGACAATGCTCATGTATCTTAAAATTTGATCAGGATGTGTGGAATTAGGCAATATGGCCTGTTCTACACAGAAAGCAAATCTGTTTTACAGAAACAGTCATCTCTGAGCACAGACACACAGCAGACAGTAGCTGAAGAGAGCTCTGAGCTTAAAAATACGGCTACTTATTTCAGAGCTGAAGTACAAACCCATTTTCTCTCCCAGATGGTGACAATTCAGATGGAGATAGTTCAGCAATACCAACTAGCAAGCCTCAAATACCCAGCACAATCATTTTATATGCTCACACTGAATCTGACAGTGATGCCATGATGATTTTTTGCTTTTTCATATACCCTTCTTATATACCCTCTTATATAGCCTCTTAAATACCCTTTCATACAGCTGTTATGTATCCCTAGTGCTTTTAGCCCACATACTTGTAATTCCCTAAGTCTGATAACTAGCTTAGACACAAAGTTCTGTTAAGCCAAGAGACTGAACAGCTTGGAAGCCTCGCAGTCAGGGGTCGGAAAGCCCCAGACACCAAGGTCCTCTCCAGAACACATTCTGTAAACTAAGGTAGGCCCATTAAGGGGGAAGGTTCCTCAGGACGGGGGGTTCACTCGAGCCTCTCATTGGGGAATCTTTAATAGATATGCTAATGTGCAAAGTCTGTAACTGTATATGCGAATCATCGTGTGTGTGCATTTTCGGTGCGCATTCTGGGGTGCATTTTGATGCATTCCACCTGGATGTGGTGCACCTGAGGATCCTTAAATAAATACCGAGGTAAAACAGTTTTTTCCCCTCTAACCGTGTTTGGCTTTTAATTTCAAGCCCAGGAAAAGGCAACAACATAATGTCCTTGTCCATTCTCCTTCTCCAACTGCTTCTGTGTGTGTTTGGGGTAGTGATGGCAACACAGAGTGCTTTCTGACCTTGGCTTAACTAATGAGCTCCAGTCAACCTTCAGTCAACCCACAGTGAAGACAAGGTTCTTTAGTTTTGTCCAAATATGAACTCAGTGAGACGGACAGAATTCTGCTTTTCAGGGCAAGACTCCCTGTGTTTACTTCAATGAACCACCAAAGATTCCTGTCTTGACTGTAAGTTTTCTTGGGACAGTTGAAATGCACCAATCACTGCAGATAAAAACTACCAAACACACAAAAAGCACAGCTTCTTTTGTTTTCCATTTTTTTTCCAAAACAAAGCTAATCCCTACATGAAATTATTCAAGGGCTGAGACCAATTTGTCAGTAGTTGAGAAACTCAATACAGGTGTAGAGTAAGAAGACAGTAAAGTCAGTGCTGCAGTACAGCTACCAGCTGCAGAAGGGATACCAGTTAACATTCTCAGTGGAGGGGGAATGACCACCAGTGATTTACTAACACAGTTTGGATTCTCGGTAGAAAACTGATTTCAGATTTGTGCAACTGTTTGATCATGCAATACCATGGCAGAGGTGACTGCAGTCTCAAGGGTAAAAACACAGAGCCATTTCCTGCCCATCTAGATCACACCACCTTTCATTGCAGCATCTTTAACAAGAACATCAGAACCAGGTAAGATTTAGTGCTCCGTAACTCTGCTGCCAGTTTACTGGGAAGATCCCAAACTGGGTGTTAGAGCTAAATCTTTAGTCTTTCAGGAATCACAGTTAGCTTGAAAACCAATGGCAACTAGGAACAAACCTAGCATTTAGAACATTTAAACAGTACATACTGTTCAGTCACACAAATCTCCAGCCAGTACTCCTGTAGCTTCTTTTGCTACAATTGAGTTTTTTCTCTTTTATTAAAGGATGCTGATATAAAACCCAGAGGCACACAAAACCACACACAAGTAGTTGATGAAAACAAGAAGCAGTGCATTGTGCCTGTCACTAGTCAGTCAGCATGCCCATTAATTACTCAAATGCTGCTCCCCTTAATATTTCCCCATGGCATGGTATCACCTTGATATTTACTGGGTTGGGGGATATTCATGAGACAGAATTTAGGGTAGCAGAGACCAGCAAGGGATCTTACCTTGGCAGCAACATTGTTCTTGGTCTTCAAGCCAGTTCACCTACCTTTGTGCTAAATATGTCTTGAGAAAAGCCAAGTGACAGCAGAAGGTAGCCCTTTCTTTGACAGAGTTGGTCAATGACTGTCCCAAGGATCTTCCTCAGTCATACTCCTACCAGGATCAGTCCAGTCTCTGAGGTCCTGCTGGCATCCTGTGTCTCTGACCAGCAGTAAAATAAATCATGGCTTTTACAACCTTGGGATTCTTACACGCTCTCTGTTGGCATCCACAAGGGATCACATGACTTGAGAGTTTACTACTATGCATAGCAAATTTCCCCAGTAAAATTAAGGTCAGGCTTTGAAAGGAAAATCATATTTTCCAAATGACAGCAGCATAAAAGCACAACACTGATGCCTTTTGATCTGAGGTCTGCTTTGCTACTTGTGGTGAATCTTGGTCAGAACAATAGGTCATCAGAGTAGATTAATCCTAGAATACATATGACAAAGGCTTGCCTAATCTAAACATACCCAAGTATTTGTATTCTGCTCACAGCCAGCCCATATGATTTTACAGGTCTTCGTATGATTGAATCACGCTTGCTCCTGAAGAGGCTCTTTGGTTTTTTAATCTTAATGGTTCACGTTTTTGCCTGAAAGTTGCTCCTATGAAAATGCGTACCCCAGAAGATGATCCCATGGTGTCAGGTCAACTTCAGGGAAAGCGTTGCATTTCCCCCTTATCCTACTAGCCTGTGAGATTAACCTTTCAGGTTTCAAAGGATAACACTATTCCACCAAGACCTGGCTGTTGCAGGAAGCCCATGCTCACTAGAGTGCAGTCCAGACACAGAGAATCATAGAATTGTTTAGCTTGGAAAAGGGCTCTAAAAACATTAAGTCAAACACAGCTGATGTCAGTGACTGGATATGGGCTGATCCTGGAACACCCAAACTGCCTTGCAAAGCCAGACATGATGTCCTGTAGCTGCAGTGAAAAAGGCTCAGTGTTCAATTTTCTCCTTGCTTTTCCCAGGTTTCTATGCCCTCAAAACTGACTGATCAGAATCGGAGAAGAACTGAAGGATTTGGGGAATAGAAAAGGGAAACCTCACTAATTAATAAATAAAAAGGGAAGTCTTGTAAGCTACTTCACCACAGATGTTCTCCTGTGTTCCCAAGAGACTTAGTTCTTTCATACAGCATACAGGTTATGGTACTCTCTCCATAGACAATTCCATCAATTAAGATCCACATAATCTTCTGCCCCATGTGGCAGCATCAATCAGGCCCTGTCTTGGAACAGTTACTGCTCAGTGCAGTTCAGGGAAGTCCTCCTCCTCCTCAGGTCCTCACTGAGATTTCTGAAAAGGTGAAGGATGAAGGAGACCGAGAAACATCAAATGGGCTAGGCTGTATTTATGGATCTTAGTAGATGATGGTTTAAAAATAACCAAATAGGTTTTTCTGGTGCCTAAATGGCACCCATTCTTTCTGCCTTGGAGAAAGTCTAGCATATTGTTTTCATAATCAAGTTGTTTGAGTAACACAACAGTGATTTAGATTAGGATTTGTTTACACAGCTAAATATGTTGAGTAATGAAATTAAAATGAGCTCTCTGCTTCTGTCGCATCTGCAATAGTAACTGGCTTCTTATGGTTGAGTACAAGGCTGCTGCACAGATGTTTCTTGATAAGGTATAAATCAGTGTTAGATGCTGTTTATTGCAGCATTTTTACCGCCTTCTTCCCTGAAGGAGGGAATGTTGCCTGCACAGCAACCGGATGTGACCTGCAAGACTGTATGAAATACCATCACAAGCCAAAACAGGTTCCATATTCCATATCAGCATCTGCAATGGCTCACCAAGTATTTATCGGATCATTCGAACACTTCTACAGGCCCTAGCATTATACCACCTCCAGAATTTACTTATCATAACCTGCAGTGAAAAAGGCAAGCATCCTGTAAAGCAACTGGAACCTTAAACAGCAGAAGATCCCATTTCAGTTCGGTTTCCTGCCTAAAAGGTCAAATTTCTGAGCAGAGGCTGCTGCTAGAAAGCAAGATATTGTGAGAGGTCAAGGCAGCTGCTTTTCAGGGCATTGTAGGGAAGAGCTTCTATTTACTGCCATCCTGCCCCAGGTTGTATGAATACTTTGATGGTGACAGGGGAGGAGACTTATCTTGCACTCGTGTCTATGCAAAGAGAAGTCAGACAAGGGAGCTTCTCTCCTGGTGAAGGCGGCACAGCTTGGAGCACCTCACTAAGCTCTGCTCAGCTCTGCGGGAGCAAGAGGATCTAACAGGAAAAACTTGCCAATGACCCAGTATTTGAAGACAGCCAAGCCTGGCCCAAGCCACACTGGCTCCTTCTCTGTAGCTGATAAAAGCAACACCCATGGGCTCTGAAGGTAAGAGAGCCAAACTTCGTAAGATGTACTTCTTGGAAGGTTTCTTGAAGCAAACTCTGAGATTTCTTATTTAGAAAAAGAAAAGCTGGGGGGGGGTTGGATGGGGATGGCCTTTCCTTCCCTGAGCTAATCCATGTCTCTGATTTGCTTCACTTGTTACACGGACAGAAGATCCTGTCAACATAGAAATAATGCCAAGTATTTACAGTTTAATGGAACCCAGGGACCAATTAACAACACAGAAAACCACCAGGCAGTGTATTTCTTATCGTAACAGGAGGGAAATCTTACATTACTGCTGTTCCCCCATTTCTTAAAATAAAGCACCAGCGCTTTGTCAATGATTTCTCAGTAGTAATGTTTATTACCTGCCAGTTTTACCACTGCCTACTTATCAATCACTTTCTATGTTCAGTCACAAAACCCCTCTCTCCACTTGTGACCTAAAACCACCCCCAAAAAAAGAAGAAAAAAAAAGAAAGAAAAAAAAGGAAGAAAAAAGCCACTGTCGTTGGGGCTCCAGAACAGCGTTGCTAGAACCTGCCCTCCACCCCAAGCTCCCGAACTGCTGACTCCTCAATAGCTTGGTGGATGCGATGCACCTCGTCCTGCGTTAGTGTCCTCTCCGGGTGCCGGTAAATGATACGGTAGCAGTGGCTGACCTTCTTCGTCCTACAAAACACAAACCAAAAGAGGACTCGTAAATACATGTGCCTACAAATGCAAATACACGAGGCCAAACACTTACCCTCTGGATCATTTTTATTTGCGGTCTAATTTTGCTCCTGTTGCTTGAAAATCACCTTAATGCTAAAATACACAGTTCAGAGAGGCGGGACTGAGCTGAATTTTAATTCTGGCAGAGGACTTTGCTGAAGTCCACCTTGTACCTCAGCTTGTACTGTGGTGCGGTAGCTTCTTACCAGAACAAACAACCCCAGGAGGAGGGCTTCTTACCCTGTGCTATGGAAAGTAAGAGACAAAGGAGAACAGGGAACAGGAATAGAGAAAAGGGAATGACGGGGGGGAAAAAGTATTTAAGAGTTGCTGGCTAGGCAAAGACAAGTTAATGAAAAATCAGGACAAACCATTAAGTTGAGTAAGAGTGAAAAAAATCTTCTTGCTCTCCGTCAAAAGCAGGCAGGAGCACCTAGCTCTTGCAAGGGCATCTCTGTAATTGCAGTGCCTGTGTTACTGAATTTAAATGGCAGTTGTGGCATCCTTTTTAGTTTCAAATGGAGCCCACACAGCTTCTTCTTTCAAAGGTGAACATTCACTTCAGTAATAGAGAGAAAATCTGAGGGGAAAAATAATGGGAAACCAGAGAGTATCAGGCAGAAGAAGATCCCAGACTGGCAGAACTCTGCATTTAATGGCACAGAAATGCAGTCAGCAAGCTTTGGGTCACCTCTCTCCTGAAAATTGTTTCATGTTAGAACCACGTTTATGTTTATGACTACTGGATTAAATCTAAGGTTAGATGTGTTCATCAACAAAGATAATTCTCAAGATACTAATTTCAGCCACAAATCCTACTAAAAACAGGCACAGGTAATTTTTGCCTCAGAATAGCTGTTTGATACCAATTTTGTCCCACCCTGCAAGGGTGGGAAGTTTGCCCTGCTCCCTCCCACTGGCAGTTTACAACAAAAAGGCTACTTCTAATTAAAGCATTCCTCCTTTTTTTGTGTGCTCTGAAGATAAAGCAAGTTAAATCAGGCTAGAACCCGAAAGGGCAAACTGCATTTCATAAAGTGTTAAGCTGACTGCAGTTAACTGCTAAAAGCCAGCCAAAAGCTTTCCCTGTGTGCAGGTTAAATGCTGCAGAAAAGCAATCTTTACGAAAAGAGGGGGAGGTGCAACTGTGGGGAGGGTGTTGCTCTGCTCTGCTCCACCTCTTCAAAGCAGCCAAGAGGACAAACCTGGGGGAAGCAAGTAAATGGAATAACAAGGATTTGGTCAGATGCTACGTTGCCAGTAAGAAATTTGAGTAAGAGAGAGGGATAATGCATCAGAGCTCAACAGAAACGATTTTCAAAACCAGGCTGGCAAATATCCTTAGAACTGGTAGCATTTCAGTTTTTAAAGGTGCTACACAAATATACCTGATCAAAAACATTTGCAAATTGCTTTGGCTGAAAATCTATTTAGAAGGTGTACAGTCACAGGCTTAATCCTGAATTTTTGCAAATATTGGGAATATAACCCATGATGGAAAATTCGTTACCATCATTCAATGTGATGTAAGCACAAGCTTGCTTAAGGTAGGTGTAAGCTGTGGTAGGCGTAGCTACAGCGCTGCTTCTTCACTGGCCTTGGTTAAATGAAAGTGACAATTACTCCTGACTTAGGTGTTTCTGCGACCCCCTCCCTCCATCCTAGCGAGTGGTTCATTCCATAACAAATTAAATACGGCAGACTAGGACACAATAGTTTCTTGTGGATGTTGTGGATAAACAGTAGCTTTAGGAGGTATTTAAATAAGGAAAAGGTAGAGGTTGTAGAGAACAGTTCTGCTAGCTGCAGCTGAAGTAAAGCATTGGTGTGAGAGAGCTAAAATGGGAATTGCATTGAAATGTAATTAATCTAGATTTAATTATAGGCAAAAAATGAAGTTGTAAGTACTAATACACATCGCTGGCTACACATAACTCCACATAACATGGATGCTGCACTGTATGCTGCATTTTTCTCCCACCTTTTAGCCAGGTTTATTTGCATCTCTGTTACTAATTGGAAAGAAGGAGTATAAGGGTTCAAAGCTATTTCAATAAAAGACACACTGCAAGTTTCAAAACCTTAAGTATTGTTTCCAGAGTACTAACTTTTCAAGGGAGACGGGGAACGAACACTTCTTGGCTCTTCTCTTCCCTTATACTTCCCCTGCTCCCAAAAAAAGTACTAAGACACTGCGATTCATCCCTGCCATCAGCAGCAACTGGGAAACAATTATTGTCAGCAAATAATACCTTTACTCATCCAGTTTCTTGCTTCCCCTTTGCTCTGCAGAGCCACAGAGTGTTTGCCTGTTACCTTAAAGATGGCTCTGCTAATGCATGATGACGTCTCTGCTGCATGTCATGCTGCAGCCTGATGATACAGAAGCAGTGGCTCTCTATCCTGAGAAACAAAATTTTAAGGCCACAACCTGCAACAGCAGCTTCATGGGGTAAAAAAAAGAAGAAAAAAAAAAGGAAAAAATTTGGACGCTTAACAGTGAGCACACTGGGCTTTATTTACCTAAAGTGTACCGCCAGACAAGCCCATGCAGTTGCAGTCACGCGGACTCCTCTCCCATTAGGCTTCAGCTGATCTTAGTGTCACAAGTCTCCTCTGCAGCAGCCTGCGGCTTTTCAGGTAATGAAACACAGTGAATACAGTGAAGCACTGCTCAAAGGGAGAAGGAAGACAGGGATTTACTCTGATGCCACAGGAGGAAACAGGATACAGACTGTGGACAAACACTGGCGTGAAACAATGCCTAGTGCTGTTTCATGTGATTTTTGGAGGAAAGAGCTTTGCCTCATGTATTCAGGAATTGGCACACAGCTGCCTCTATGTGCTAGGGAGATGCTTCCCTGCCAGGTCAGAGTCACTGCATGGGATCCACCTGATGGTCAGTGTATATGTTTGGGTATTTCAGCCTGATACCTAAGCACAACAAGAAATTAAGGGGTCTTAGTCTGCCACTAGTCTAATAAAACCAGTTTGAAAGCTACCTCACCCTGGTACCCGGGCTAGAATGAAAGGGTGTGGTAGGCAACAAAAATCAATACATGTGTGTTAGCTTTCCCTGCATGGAAAACCACTGATGGATTCTTTAAATGCAACTTGGCTAGAAAGCTGGTCCCAGAACCTACCAACAGCAAAACAGTTCAACGTTCTAGGGAACCTGTCTCAGGCATTACATAAGACTAATCACAGGGTCATTTGGTAACCAAAATGTTGCATAAAGAATAAATGCCTGGCACTGGCATTTGTCTCTTCCACATGCAATACCATAACAAGAATGAAAATTTCTCCATCCTGTACTGGAAGAGGGAGATAAAAGGGGCAGCAGTGAGTGGGAAACCCCTTACTTTTTAACTGTGTTCTACTTTCCATCCGCCTTAAATAAAGCACAGAAGCACAGAGAGTTCTGTGTGGAGGTTACCCCTGCTCTTAAGTGGTGAGGACAACACAGAACCAGACATTTTTCTAGAGAGCTGGATTTACTTTGAGGAACAGAAAACTAGAGATGACAATCACCCACAGCATGAAAGAGCAAAAAAGAGTACCACCTTTTGTATGCTGAGCAGTTCACTAAGCACTACTACTCACCATGATATCTATACTGCACCTTTTCCTACAGAATACTATTTAAAATGAAAGATTTACACACATGGTAGGGCAAGCATTTGAGATTCTTTTCTCTCTGTTGAGTCATGTTAATGAGGTTCTTTGAGGGTCTCCCTGCTATAGAAACATGTATCCTATATGCCCTCAAGAGATTCATCAAGTAATTTCCTAACATAAACCTTCACGGAGAACTCAGTGGCTGCAACACCCTTCACAGAGATCACATGCATGGAATGACCTCAGGGAAGAGAAAGGCTTGTTTTGTTTGCAACGCTGTCCTGAAAGCAGTGATGATGGGAAGAAATGAATAAACTATTTCATATTACCAGCATCCTAACTGACAAAGCCATGCAGAGAGCACAGCTTTGGTTTTGCTTTGTGGCTCCAGCAGTTCCAGAATGGTTCACGTTTTAAGTGGAAATGGGGAAGAATATTAAACTGCAAGAACATGAAGATTTAATTACCTGTTCCTCTTTGTTTCATGCTTTCAAACCACATTCATCTCTATGATAGTAAGCACAACTGCTAAATATCCTACTATTAATTTTAAATTGACAAAGAGCACTCTTTGCTAGAAACCACATCATGGAAAATGGCAAAAGGCTTGTGCTGTATACCTTACGATCAGTGGCAAATACTTCAATTACCATGGTGATAAAATATAACAGTAATTCTCTTAAACAAAGGTCTTTCTCAAATATGCATTCTCATCAGTCCTTTCAAATGCTAATACTTCATCTCTCTGGAAGAGCATATTGTACACACAGCATATTCTTAAAAAGGGACATGTCTTTGTTTAAGGTGATTTTGATGCCAGTGAAAGGCATTAGTTCACCTCCAGAGGAAAGAATTATTTTAAACTCATAAAAAGCAGGAAATGGTAATTTCTCTTGCACGCCTTCCCCAGCTGACACCTGGCAGAAGGGTGGTTCAGCTTCAAAAATAGTTCAGGTCAAGAGATGCATATTTAGACTATCAACTTTATTTGACCACTGTGGATTTTTTTGGTGGTCACTTTAAAAGAGATGCATGTTCACTGACTGATGACTGGACTGAAATATTATTCTTCTATTTCACAAAACTGAGACAGTAATGGACTTTTTGCTCTTTTCTAATTGGACTTGGTGAAATCTGTATCTGAATACCAAACCTTAAACCTGCTTGACCTTTTCATTCTTTCTTTAGTATTAATTCCATTTTAAGCTTCTCTCTTCATGTAGAAAAAAAAGCCAAAAGTCTGTTAATAGCCAGATTATTGAAAGAGATAAAGAGCACAGTATGGGATACAATGGCAAAGGACATAAATAACACCTTCTAGTTAAGATAGTGAAAAGTGGATGAAAAATGAAAGCACTTGGAAACTTTTCAGCTTCTCAGTCACTGGACATTGTTAGATAGCCATAAGTACTTCATGTGTAAGTACATAAAGACAAAGTCATTGTCCAGTATTCAAAAACATTGGATTAATTCAAAAGCTTTGATCATTATTTTCCTTTTCTTTCTAAATCTATTGACTAATTTCTTGCATGCAGGAACAGATAGAAATAGATAAATAAGGAAAAAAATCTTTCACAGGCACCACTTGAAAGTGTCCTGGCTGTTAAAGGTACTCATTAAATGTTTAAGGGAACAGTTCAAGCAATTAGTTGTGCTTTGGCCGAGCACTTTGGCCCANGACAGACACCAACAAAAGAACTACCATGAGCAGTGGAGGGCTCTCTTCTGGCAGCTCCCAAGCAGAGGGAACTCTTGTAAACAGACTGAGTTATATAAGAAACTGAGAGAGTACTTCCCTTGTGCACTGTTACAGTCCTCTCAGTAACCAGCCAAGGATACAGACAACCCATCTCAGATCCAAGCACTTCCTATTAAAAAGCTCTTAA